>JARHVA010000018.1:8137500-8332500 GCA_037957365.1 Torreya grandis
AGATCTCCCTATTTTGGGTAGCATATACAAACTTTTCATCTCAAGAGTTGTCATCCTTAGAAATATTGACATGTTATTGTCGTGTGTCTATAGTGTTTGCTAAGACTTCTTGTTGTTGGATGACCTATTCGTGAATGAGTTGTACCAACAATATTTTAGTTCATGTCCATTATTTTTACATATTAGGCATGTCTTCTGGGAACAAGAGTTGTTCTCATGTTATTTTTGCTGCTTAAGGATTTTTTATTCATGGTTCATGGGCTTCTTATCTTTTTGGTGTCTGACCCTGGCATGATACTCCTCATTGTTCCCTTTGTGACTTGGCTATTCTTGTTGTTGGATGACCTATTCATGAATGATTTGTACCAGTAATATTTTGTTTCATGCCTATTATTTCCACATATTAGGCATTTATTTTGGTAACAAGTATTGTTCTCTTGTTATTGCCATGGCCTAACGGTTCTTTTTTCATGCTTCATGGTCTTCTTGTCTTTTTGGTGTCTAACCAGGGCATGATCCTCCTCATTGTGTTGTTTGTGACTTGGCTCTTCTTGTTGAAACGTATTCATCAACCGCTTGAATGTTCAAGGATGTCACAAAAACTTTGTATGCAGAGGGAAGCACTCTCAAGACAACGGGTATGAGAGAAGTATTTGTCACTGTGTCTCTTAATACTTGTAGCGAGGCTCGAAACTCAGCAACCTATTTGAAGGATGTTAAGTTCTTACTACTTTTCATTTTCAAGTGATGCAAGTAAAATCTGGTTCTGATTTTTTGCCTCAGACATGGTTTTCAGCGTGTCCCATGCATCCTTAGCACCTATAGAATCTTAGATATGTTACAGGACCTTGTTCGAAACACTAAACATAATGATCACTTTGGCATTCTAATTAGCCTTGTTTTCGTTCCTTGTCAACATCTGTTTCATGTTTGTTGATGTTGCCGTTGACAATTGCCCATAAGTCTTCAATCTCAATATGAGTTTTGACGTTGGTCTTCTAGGCCGAATAGTTATTCCCTCTCAAGAGTTGGGAATCTGGGCATGAATGTCCATGATTTTATACTATAAAATCCACAAAACAATTAACTCCAGCAAACTGGGAATACAATGTCTAAACTTTCTTCACAAATGACTTTGAGACACTATAATAGACAAGTTGGCCAATTTTCAGCCTTTGACTCAATTTAGTCTAGAAGATACGGAATTCTTTCCATTCTAGATTACTATACAAAAAATATTTAAACACAATTTTACAGTGAAACAATTAAGTCGGGCACAATGTAAGCGTTGAGGTAAAACCATTGTCAGAGGTGTTTTATAATTATATTTTGTTTTTATTGAATCAGAAAATATTGAAATAATATGATTTCAGGTCAAATTTTAGGATTTTTAAAAATAAATTTTAAAGTTATTTTTTTTTGAAATTGTAAAAACTTTATGAAAATAATAACCTTTACAATTATGTTTCCCTAAATTTATATAAATCTTAAAATTTAATAATAATGTTGTTTGTACTAGGTGATACTTGCTTGTGGTACAGTTTGGTTAGGAGGGCTCAAATGCCTGACGCCATTGTTGTTTCAACATTTCATGGCTTTAACTTGCCTCAAATGCCTTTCTTATTTATCTGACCATCTTTCAGATTGAACACATCTGCCAGATACCCAAAATTAGACACGTTTATTAACGTCTCTCTGTCAAACTGAAAATGCCTATCATTTTGTTGTAGTCACACGTATATGTGCCACTTTCAACATTGTTTTAAATTTTTATGTATTGTTTCCTTTAGTTGTGTCTAATCAAATGGATGCCTCTTCTGTTGGGAAATTAAAAAAACAATTTGACTCTTGTATTGTTTGGACGCATGATCCACACATGTGCCTGAGGGTAAACCATGTTGATGTTGTACAAACATGCTAGCTCTTCTTCAAGTGCCTTTAATTTGCTAAAGGCCTTTGTACTGCTCTTCAACATAGCAAAAAGAAAACAATAACAAATGTGTTTTAATACAGGGGCCTCCTTTATGCACAACTAAATGACCTTATATGACACTTTTCTTCATGCCGGTCACACTATTTTCCAGATAAATTATCTCTGTTTGAAGCTTGCACAACAAACATGTAGAGATAGAAGTGCTTTGGAGTTCTGCTATCTTTTCTCGCTGCTCTTTCAAGCTCCGCTTGGATACCAAATGTTGGAATCTATACAATATAGGTTTGATTCATTAATGAGCAAGGAGTACAATTTTTTAGGACTGTAGGTGTAACAAATATGGTTAAAAAAACCGATTATAACTCGAATTATTATTTATAGAATATTCTACAGGATTGTGTATAACAAAATAAAACAATAAATTTTTAAATAAAATAACATATTAACAACCTACATAGTTTGTTTAACCTATGATGTAGTAATTTATTTATCTAACATCACTCTGTCCCCCTTCTGTCTTTTCTCGGTTCTCTCAGGCTCTCTCCGCTCAGATACCAAATATTGGAATCAATACAACATTGGCTATATTCATTAATGAGCAAAGTTTACAGATTTATAGGATTGTAGGTGTAACAAGTATGGTTACAAAAAACTGTATATAACTCGAGTTGTTATTTATAAAATATTCTATGGGATTGTGTATGACAAAATACAATAATATTGTTTTAAATAGAATAACATCCTAACAACCTACATAGTTTATTTAACCTATGACATAGTAATTTATTTATCTAACATCACTCTGCCCTTCCCTCTCCCTTAAGAGTGCACTAGATAGAATTTCAAAATGCCTCAAACTTCATACATGCAAATGATTTGGTGAAGATCCGATTTTGAGTGGGGAAAAACTGTAGTTGAATATCATGTTGTCGAACATGTTTGCGTATGAATTGAAACTGAACCTCAATATGTTTCATGCATTTATGGAACACTAGATTATGAACAAGTTGAAAAACACATTGATTGCCATAGCACAGGATCATTACTCCTTTGTCTTGCTAGGATACAATGGAACCATATTGCTTTATAGACAACTCCACCTTCTGCACAATGTTGTGCCTTGGTAGAGGATCGACCAACTATGTTTTTATTCTTCCCTATGGAATCGGATTGGAGGCTAGAAAGAAGCAAACCCGGATGTGAATTTCTTGTCATTGATGGATCTTGCATGGTCCGCATCCGTGTAAGTCAGGAAGTTTTGGTCATTTTTTTGTACTCCAGGTTGTGCTCCATGGTACCATAGACATACCTCAATACTCACTTTTCTAGCTTCTAGTGACAGAGCTTTGGTTCTTCCATTAGCCATGAAGGATAACTGGCAACATAACCGATATCTAGCTTGGTGTAAGTTAGGTAAAATGAGACTCCCAATCAACTGACGATAGAGAGTGGCATCCTCTTGAGGAGGTGGATCAGATTGAGACAATTACACTCTTATCCCCATGGGTTTGGGCATGGGCTTATAAACCATTATTTAAAATTCTTGAGCTAAGTCTTAGTAAGGATTTATTAAGGTCATTTTTTATTGCATCAATCTTCAACTCTTGTTGGGAAATTAGAAGTTATTTCATATAGTTAGTTTAGTATAGTATAGGTTTAATTTATGAAACCTATATATTTAGACTAGTTATATTTGTTAGGGATTGTTAGTCTGTCCTAAGTATGTTAGTTCACATAGATGGGTGTGAGAGTGAGCGATGAGTGGAAGGAGATACAAGTTGCCTCCAAGAAATTAGGAGATGCTTAGTGTATTGAAATCTTCATCCCCTGAATGCAAAATGTATTGTGTGAGCAATGTGTCTAGTTTAATATATTATTGAACACTATCATTTGTAAGTTTGGATATCTATCTGTGTCAAAACTCTGACATTTGGTATCGGAGTATGTTATTTTTGTGTAAGCCAAAACATGGATTTTTTTTCGATTATTGGTCATGGGGCAGCCCCACCATTGTTGAATGACCCGATTGATGGAATTCTAGCTAATAAAATATCGTTTAGTCTAGGTGTGAGGTTTTTTAATATTTGAGACTAACATTTCAGCCACTTAGAAATTTGGCATAGTAGGCGTCACACGTATATGTAATTAATTCCATACGGCTTGGGTTCATAAAAAATATGTTAGTTGTTTTTTGAAGGGGTGCAAATATTGGAGAGGCATTAAAACTTCTTGCATGTGTGTTAAAATATTTATTGTTGTTTTAGCATGTTGTAGATGGGATTACAAATGTGTCCAAGGAGGTATTTTTGTTTGAAATCTACCTGGATGACATTCCATTTAATTGGTAGTTTTTGCAAGTAAAAAGTGTCATAAACGTAATCTACCTTATAGGTGTCTAGTTCTATAGCTTATAGAGTTTGAAGAATGCGCCCGAGGAGTAAAACAATTGTGCTAAAGAAGCAGGTTTAACATAAATTTGAAAAATTGACGAGAAAGAAAAAACACCAGCAAAGAAAAATGCCCAATCATATATATTCATTATTGTTGTTGTAGAATTTTTAAATAAAATTAAATCATAGCCAAATATACGCAATAGTCATAATACAGAAGAGATAAGAGTTGCAAAAATAAAAAATACTTCTTCAAAAAATTGGAATCATTCTCCTCCTCCTTGAAAATAAAGATCAATTACAATGTATTAATAGAATTGCATGTGAACATGCTTTTCTAATTATTGAATAAAATATTTTAAATTTATCTAAATAATAATTTGCATGTAATAGCAACTAAAACTAACTCTAGCCTTTCTAAGGCTTTATTTTTTCTAAAAAATATATTAACTAAAAATTAACTAACTGTCTAAATTTAGCTCCACAAAAAACTATTCATGCAAACTAAATTTACACTAATAGTCTAAAAATAGAACTGAGTGAACTGCATTTCAGCATCATTTTTCAACATACTCCCCCTTGATGTTGAGCGGGCTCACAATTTGATTTCTGAGTGTCAAAAACTGATCTGTTGCAACTGCTTTTGTGAAGATATCTGTCGATTGTTCTTTAGTGTCGATGTATTTCAATTCTACTACTTTCATCTACACTAAATTTTGGATAAAATGATGCTTTAAATCAAAATGTTTTATCTTGTTGTGATGGACTGGATTCTTGGCCAATTTAATAGCACTAATATTATCACAAAAAATAACTGTGGGCTGAACTTGAATCTCTCCAATTTCTTCAAGAAGTTTTCTAAGCCATAATGCTTGAGTCCCTGCTGAAGTGACTGCAACATACTCTGCTTTTGTAGAAGAAAGGGCAACTATACTTTGCTTCTTTGAGCTCCAAGTAATCAAACCAGAACCAAAAGAAAAACAATTCCCAGATGTTGACTTTTGGTCATCCAAACTACCTCCCCAATCAAAATCACTAAAACCAACAAAATTGAACCTTTTAGAAGTGTAGTAATGAATACCAAAATTTAGAGTGCCTTTCACATACCTCAAAATTCTCTTGGCTGCCTTCATATGTATTTCTGATGGCTCTGTCATGTACCTTGAAATAAGTGAAACTGAATAAGCAATATCAAGTCTTGTGTGAGTTAGAAACATTAAACTTTCGACAATACTTCTATAGGCTGTCTCATCAACTCTTTCAACACCATCATCTCTACACAACACAACTCCATGAGCAACAGGAGTGGAGACTAGTTTACAATCAACCATATCAAGTTTCTTCAACATATCTTTAGCATACTTTGTTTGACAAATAAAAATTTTATTCTCCCTTTGATAAACCTCCATTCCTAAAAAATATTTCATAAGGCCTAAATCTTTCATCTCAAATCCATTCATCATGAAAACTTTGAATTCATCCTTCATCATAGAACTGCTACCTATATACAACAAGTCATCAACATACAAACTTACAATCAGAATATCATTACCTTCTTGTTTGTAGTAAATGGTAGGTTCACTCTTACTTCTTTGAAAGCTATTCTCTTGAAAATATCCATCAATCCTAGCATACCATGCTCTTGGTGCTTGTTTGAGGCCATACAAAGCCTTCTTTAACTTGTAGACATGATTTTCTTTTCCTTGCACTTCAAAACCTTGTGGCTGTTCCACATATACTTCTTCTAAGTACCCATTCAAGAAGGCACTTTTCACATCCATATGATGGATATTCCGATTCTTTTGAGCTACTAATGAAATCAACATTCTAATGGTCTCTTGTCTTGCTACTGGTGCAAATGTCTCTTTATAATCAATGCCATACTTTTGTGTGAAGCCTTTGGCAACTAATCTCGCCTTATGCCTTTCAACACTTCTATCACTGTTACACTTAGTCTTGTAGACCCATTTGTTGCCAATCTTCTTCTTGTCATGTGGAAGCTTTGTAAGCTCTCAAGTGTCATACCTGTGAATAGAATCCATCTCGTTTTGCATTGCTTGCATCCAAACCCCATTAGTATATGCATCTTCAAAACATGATGGTTCAAAATCAGCCTTGGTAAGTAAAGCAAAATTCAGTGTCTCACCTCTTGGATTTTTTTCATGTGCTTGATTTGAAGTCCTTTGATAAATGTCACTCAATCTCCTTAACCTTCCTTGCAAGAATTAGGACTTGAATTTGGACTTACACTTGGAATTGAACAACTAGATGAGGGGTTACTTGGTGGATTTGTAGCACTTGGAACAGAAATATTAGTGGGCTGCCCATGATCAATATCATCCATAATGACTTCATTTAAAATAGATTTTGACTTCTCCATATGGCCTTTTTGATGACCATAAACTCCCCCTTCATCAAAAATCACATCTCTTGACACAATAAGCTTATTAGTGAGAGGATTATATAACCTGTAAGCCTTACTTTCCTCACTATATCCAACAAAAATACATGACTCACTTTTGGGATCTAACTTTTGCCTCTTTTGATCAGGAACATGAACATAGGCTAACCAACCAAAAACTTTGAAATAATTAACATTTGGTTTTTTCTCATACCAGGCTTCATACGGAGTCATCCTGTCAAGTGCACTAGTGGGACTCCGATTGAAAATATATACTGCTATAGCAACTACATCTCCTCAAAAAGAATTACTTAATCCCTTTGTTTGTAGCATGCTTCGTGCCATCTCCATCACTGTACGATTCTTCCTTTCAGCTACACCATTTTGTTGAGGTGTGTATGCAGTGGTGAGTTGTCTTCTAATGCCATGCATATCACAATAACCTTGAAAGGCTTTTGAACAAACTTCTCCTCCACGATCAGTCCTTAAGCATTTGATTTTGCACCTTTTGTTATTTTCTACAAGGGCTCTAAACCTCTTGAATGTCTCAAGAGCTTCACCTTTGGTTTTCAAAAAATAAACCCAACACTGTCGTGAGTAATCATCAATAAAAGTAATGAAATATGACTTACCCAAACTCTTTATCTGCATAGGACCACAAATGTCTGAATGAACTAACTGAAGTGGATAATGGGCCCTCCATGCATTGCCTTTTGGAAATCTCTCTTGCATGTTTTCCTTTAGCACATCCTTCACAAACTTCCTTGTGCTATTCAACCTTAGGTAAACTAGAAACTAATGCTTTTGATGTTAGAATCTTCAAACTATGAAAATTTAAATGCCCATACCTGAGATGCCACAACCAACTTGTATCCTCATATGCCATATTGACAAGGTTTTTGTTATGTTCACCAAACTTCAATGGAAACATTCTATTCTTTGTCATAGGGACAACTGTTTCCACCCTATTTCCTTGATTCTTATCATAAATTATACATTGTTGATTTTCAAATACAACTTTATAATTCTTCTCACATAATTGTCCAACACTCAACAATTAATGCTTTAAATTTGGAGTGTAATAAATATCTTTAACACTCTTCATACCTTCTTTTGTATGGACTTCCATAGCTCCTTTTGTAGCAACCTCCAATGATTTGTCATCACAAGGTTTGATCTTGGATTTAAAACTTTTATTCATAATAGAAAAAAGTTTTTCATCCCATGACATGTGGTTAGAACATCCCGAATCTAAATACCAAACATCTTTAGAAATATTTTCAGCTTTGTCATAAGATAAAAATAAATTATCTGGAGGATTTTCATCACCTTCTTGAGCATAATGAATGCTTTTACCATTATTACCTTCTTTTAATCTACACTCATAATTAAAGTGGCCATTCCTGTTACAATGATAACACTGGATATTTCTTTTATCAAATTGGCCTCTACTTCTTCCTCTGAAACCACCTCTTCCTCGAAAACCACCTCTCCCTCTATTTCCTTTTGAGTAATTCTGATTTTGACCTCTACCTTGGCCTTGATTACTTTTGATGCTACTATTGGTATTTTCATTCTTTGTGATTTGTAATTCGGAGGAAAAAGCTTTCTCATCACTTTCTCCAAATGAATCTTTCAATCTTTCTTCATGAGACATCAAAGATCCAACTAGATGATCAAATTGAAGGGTAGACAAATTCTTGCTTTCTTCTATGATTATGGCAACATGGTTCCACCTGGGTGTGAGAGTCCTCAACACCTTTTTGATCACAACCTCATTGTTCACAATTTCATCAAGTGTAGCCATCTTATTGACCACATCTTTTACTCTGACACAATAGGTACTCACACTTTCAGCGTTTTGCATCTTTAAATTCTCAAATTCTCTCTTCAATGTCTGTAACTTGACAACTTTGACTTGATCACTACTTTGGTAAGCTTCTTTTAGAGTCTTCCAAGCATCCCCTGTTGTCTTTGCTCCTGCAATTTGCGGAAATAGACTCTTATCTAGAGCTATTTGAATACGAAATAAGGCTTGAGCATTCTTCTTCTTAGCCTCCTTCTTAGCTATTTTATCATTTGCTGTGAGGGCATTCCAATCAGCTGGCTCTGCATAACCTGATTCAATAATCTCTCACAAATCTTTTCCTATCAAAAAAGTCATCATTTTGATACACCAATAATCATACTCATTTCCATCAAATTCTGGTATGGGCAAGGAGTTAGAATTTGACATGATAAATTTTTTGGCAAAATTCCAACTACTAAATCTTTAACGTAAAAGAAAAATACTTGCTTTGATACCAAATGTAGAATTTTTAAATAAAATTAAATTATAGCCAAACATATGCAATATTCATAATACAGAAGAGATAAGAGTTGCAAAAATAAAAAATGCTTCTTCAAAAAAATGGAATCATTCTCCTCCTTGAAAATAAATATCAATTACAATGTATTAATAGAATTGCATGTGAACATGCTTTTCTAATTATTGAATAAAATATTTTAAATTTATCTAAATAATAATTTGCATGTAATAGCAACTAAAACTAACTCTAGCCTTTCTAAGGCTTTATTTTTTCTAAAAAATATATTAACTAAAAATTAACTGTCTAAATTTAGCTCCACAAAAAACTGTTCATGCAAACTAAATTTACACTAATAGTCTAAAAATAGAACTGAGTGAACTGCAATTCAACATCACTTTTCAACAGTGGTATTTCAGTCCAAGGAGGTGCAATGGTATCTGATAAGAGACATTTGGTACCATATTTGGTATCCGATATAGCATTTAGTGTTTGGTATTAGAATTGGTAGCAGCTGGTATTCCCTAGGAAGAAGAAGAAGAAGTGCTCCCTGAAACAAGGCACCAAACATAAGCAAAGTGCCAAACATTTATTTGATTATCGCTGCACCATTATTTTTTGGCTCAAAGCATAATGAGAAGTAATGCCATCAAGTATATATCCATATGGAAATAAGTCATTAGAAAAAATCATCGATGAGGAAGAAATCAAGTTGTATTGACCATACACAAGGGAAAATCATTTTAATATAATGTTTTTATGAAGTTTGTCATTCATACAAATTTAGGGCTAGGATATAGTTTTTTTTTTAAGTTTTATATTTTTCATCGTTTTTTTGTATTTTAAAAAAATCTATAGTCAAAACATTAGAAAATTTATATATTTCCTATAGTTTACCAGAAAATTGTGGCAGTGCAAAATTGTATTATAATCTTACTGGAAAAAGTTTTTTGTTAGAAATATTACAGTTAGTAAGATAAAATTATTTATATTTTATTTGAGAAAACAATATTAATTCCGTAACTTGTAAACTGGGAGTTTGTTTCTAGCCAAAATCTGCCACAGTGTAAAATTGTATTATAATCCTAATGGCAAAACTTTTTTATTTGAAATATAATGTTCAGTAAGATAAAATTGTTTTACCGTTAAACGATACATATAAATTGTTTATACAAACTTAAAATATTTATATTTATTTATGGTTTCTTTTCAATAGTAACACTCATAAAAGAAGTTTTCAGATTGATTGGGGGAATCCCACTCTTGAACAAGACAAGTACAGGAAAAACAAAGTTGGAACTATCAAGGCATATCATGCAGCGATCCATGAGGAAGAGTAGCAAGGACCCATTCCCTCTGTAGTTGGTTTGCTACTGATCGGTGAGGCCCAACCCATCTATAGAAGCAGTGGTTCAGGACTGGCCAATCCCATCTGAGGATGTAGTGTAGTCAATCACATTACAAATGTTGTTGATGTAGACAACGAGGTGTGCTCCTACTCACACATATATGAGAGTATGGACTAGACTGTGTGTCCCAGTCTATTATTTGTCAGTGTTTCTTGTTGAATGATGTGTTTGTCCACATTCACAAATTATTGATCAGTGAGGTCGTTCCCTATTGAGGTGTAGTGAGGCCACTCTTAGTACATGTATGTATGTACGAGCTTATTTGTGTGTCCAAGCTCATACTTGTTTCTTGATGGATTGACGAGTGTGTCCTTATCCATCAACAACTTGTGATCACCTTAGACTGTGAGTATGTCTCAATCCATATGCAACATGTAATCTCTCATAGTAGTTTAAATCACATGTAATAAGGAGGGGATTATTTTTAAATTAGAAGTTATTTCATATGGTTTAGTATAATATAGGTTTAATTTATTAAACCCATATATTTAGACTAGTTCTAGTTGTTAGGGATTGTTACTCTATCCTAGATATGTTAGTTCATGTCAATGGTTGCAAGAGTGAGAGCTGAGTGGAAGGAGATAAGATTTGACCCCTAAAAATAGGAGATGCTTAGTGTATTTATATATCCATAAGATGAATGCAAAAATGAGTTATGTGAGCAATGTGTCGAGTTTAATATATTATTGAGCACTACAGTTTGTAAGTTTATGTATATGTCTATGTTAACTTTGACAAAACTCTTAAACTTGAGCTACATGTGATGAACAAGTCGATGACATACTTAATAAGAATTAGGACCACTCCCCATACTCTTTGAGATAAAGGTTCAAATCATAGTTTAAAAACTCGTACTCGACAACTCAAAATTTTGACTTGGACTCAGGACTCGACAACTTTATTTCTACTTAAAAATATATAAATTCATAAAATAAACTTAAATAACATGTAAAAAACTGTTAAATGACATGTGAAATGAATGTAGAGAATTTTTTTATCAAATTTCAACCAAAAAACAACAAAAAATCGCAACAATATGCCAAACAATAACATATTTAATCCATGAGGAGTTATTAGCCTGTTGTAGCAAGTAGAAGGAAATTACTTGACAAATACTTGACAAGTACTCAATAATTACTTGGAATTTACTCGACAATTACTTGCGAGTTTGTGCCTACTAATCGGCTCATGAGAAGTTCGTCAATTACTTGGTAGCTCAAAAAAATTAGGTTACTCGTGGTTTATTAAAGGTTATGAGTTTTAAAACATAGTTTCAAATCTTATGGACTCAAATGAAATCCAAGCCGCACAAGATGTTTATATATTTTGATATACCAAGCTCTGGAAGCCTTCTTGAGACCATAAAGAGATTTGATGAGTCTACACATGTCTTGTTCTTGATAGATTGGGACAAATCCCTTTGGTTGAGTCGTATATTAGACCCCATCTTTCATATCTTTGTTAAGAAAAGCACTTTTTATATTGATTCAATGGACTTTCCATCCAAACTATGCAATCATAGCAAAGACCATTATGATAGTCTTTATCTTGGTGAACAAGTGGGAGTAAAAGTCTCTGTATGGTCTATTCCTACTATTTGAGCATAATACTCATGTATTTTAAGAATCATTGAGAAATTTGTAAGGAATAAAATGAGCCATCTTTGAAAATCTGTCAACCATCACAAATATAGTCATTACCTCATTGTGTCCTCAATAATCCAAGAAAAATATCCATTGTCACCTCTTCCCATGGTCTTTCTATTGTTGATAATAGCTTATACAACCATGTATACCTAATTGATTTCTCAGATTTAATCTCAACTGTAGGGGGAGGAGTGGGAGGAGGGGCCCCTCTCTCTATATGGGGCACTCAATTGAATCTATATCTCGAGGGGGAGCCCTATATATCTATATGGAGAGAACCCCTATAACTCTATATCCCTACAACTATGTGGGGTATTCGATCAACAGAGGAGATCTTCCCCCTCTCGACAACCTACTAACTTAATTGTATGGTATGGGGCCTTTCATTAATATAGCGATATCGCTCACACCTCGATAACTCTCCATATGGATATAGATGGAGCTTGACTATAGTTGTAAACTAGAGAGTCCCCTCAAAGCCCCTCAAAGATCACTGGTGATTCCCTCTCCCTTCTCCATCGGGAGAGAGCATAAATGCCCCCCTTCTATTTACGGGGAGACTAGGAACTAGAAACTATAAATGGATAACTACCTACATGTTCCTTTTTCTAGGTGGCATTCTCTACACCTCTCCACAACAAAAAATTTCTAACATTTTAAGCCATTCTTGGCCAAAAGTATCTTTCTTCTAGTAATTATGTGGTCTTATCTCTCCCAAAGTGACCTCTTAATCCTCCACTATGTAGCTCCTTGATGGGGTTTTCCTTCATAGATCCTCTTGGAATGCATGATTATTATTCTTAAGCAAAAATTCCTTGTATTATATAATCCTTATATGGTCTTCTATCACTTAGTCAGGGTTCTTTGCAAGGCTTCCAAGCTTTTGCAAAGTGTGCATCTTCATACAAATCTTTTAGACTCTCAAGTCCAAGCATAGAGCCCACATAATGTTCAACAACACAAATATTGTGCTTAAGGCACTAGCTACATTATTTCACTCACCCGATCTATGTTTAAGAGAAAATGAGTAACTCTGCAAGTACTCAACCCGCATCTTATGCCTTTGGTTCACCTTAGTTTGGCTATTTATGAACTTCAAGGCTTGATAATCTCTATATAATATGAACTCTTTGGGCAACAATTAATGAATTCACTTTTTCAATCCCTGAACTATAGCAAAGATTTCTGAATCATTCACAAAATATTTTTGTTTTTCTTCATTCGACTTCTTACTAGAATATGCAATTGGTTATCCCATATGGCATTACCAATCATTCATACAGTCCTTCCTTGATTTTGAATGGAGTTTTCTTTCTATTAATTTCCTTCTCTTATCTTAATTTGATAGCAACCACTCTTCAAATCAATCTTGGTGAATTATTTTTCTTCTCATAAATAATCTAATAAATCATCCATCCTTGGCAATGGGAATCAATACTTGATGGTGATATTGTTGATAGCTTGAACTTGAAAGTACTTGATATTTGTTACAATTTAGGATTGCTTTCACCCACCACAAAACATTGAAAGAGTCTGAAAATGAATCAAAACCTTATTATGCAGGTTTTGAATTGATCTATTGATGTTCTCTAGACATTCTAACCTCCAAATAATTTACAAAAAGTTTTTTTTCCCTCCCTTACACAAGACTTGATAGCAAAGAAACAATAAATTAGCTTTATTTTTTGGGCATTAAAATCTTTCAGAAAACAAATTTATTTTTTGTTTTTGACTGTGAATACTTCAATAAAATGAAAAACCTAGTTTAAATCCACTCCTCGTTTCTCCTATAACCCCCTTAAACTTCATATCCATCAATTTGCAAGAACATCTTTGTTTTACTAGAATGGACCTGCTGTTAAGCACGGGATATACTGAGAGGGAGAGTGAATCAGTATATCATATATCTTATAAATTTTTACTTAATCAAATTCCACTTAACCATACATTCAAGATATGCAATAAAATTGAAACAATAAACACCACACAAGAGAGAGAGACACCAAATTTTAACGTGGAAACCCAATGTGGGAAAAACCATGGAGAACAATTTCAAGTATATGAATGAGCACCAACTCTCAAAATAAAAAATTTACAAGCACCAATTTGCAGGAGCACCAACCACTTTGTTGAGCACCAACCCCTCTGCTGAGCACCAACATAGCGATTATTTGTGAGCACCAATCCATAGGAGCACCAACCCCTATTGTGTATACCACACAACTATCTCTCAATGTTGCTTTCTCAACAAATGATAGCACATTACTATATCTATTTCTTTTCTCTCTTCTACTCTTTTAAGCTAGATATGACAATTGCAAACCATGCTCTCTTTCACATATTACAAATAGCTTTCCAAGCCTTTATTTATAGCTTACCAAATGACCTTTGGCATTCACTCTTTGTGACCTTTCAATTCACATGGAAAATGGTGCCAAACTTACATGACCTTTCGAATCCTTACATTTGAAAAGTCACATGGTGACCCTTCATGAGCAAATGCATCATTTCCCCTTTTGTTTTTATCTAAGTAAATTTTTTTATTCCTCAAAGTGTCCCTTCATGAGAAATTGTGCCCCTCTTTTGTCTTCACTTGGTGACTCTTGGAATTCCTTAAAATGACTCTTCATAAGAAAATGCGTCCCATGCCTTTTTTGTCTTTACCCCGACTCTTTGACTTCTTTATGGGCCCTCTTTTGACTATATGCAATAAAAAATATATTCGTTAATATTAAATAAATATTAACACACATTAGTCAAGATATGAACATTAAAAACACCATTAAATGTTATGGGGCCTTTATCACCAATAATACTAGGCCTTTGACATCAATGACAATATTTCCAACAATCTCCCCCTTTGTCATTGATGGCAACCTCAAACTGAAATTGCCACATCCTGAAACCTATATTGCACATACTAACCTCCATATATAGCCAAACTAAAAAACATACAGTAACTCCCCCTTACTGTATTATCTTGTACCTATTCCTTATACTTGTACCTATACATGTTTTTGCACTTCTCCCCCTTTGACATCAATGACAAAGGGCCTATCCTAGAGCTAACACTTAGCTCCCCCTCAATTGATGTTGATCTTCAATGTTAGGAAGTAATAGAAATTACTTCCAACTCCTCTGGCAGATCTTTGAATGTGTCTTTTGGTCGTGCCTTTGTGAAGATATCTGATAACTCATAAATTATTACTTGTCCTCTGAGCATCTACAATCAACTCATCTACATCTTTTCTTCTAATCTCACAACTTTCTGCATGAAACTTTAATGTGTATCTCCGATCACATATTTGACTTACACTTAACAGATTATGTTTAAGACTTTTTACATAAAAATATTCTTAGTCTTGGTTCTACCATTATCCAAACTTAATGTACTTTTTTTGGCTATTTTGATAGTGATATTGTCTCCAAGTTTCACTGTGCCACCATTGATCTTCTTTAGAGTTATGAACTTTTTTTTGTCTCCTGTCATGTGCCTCGAACATCTGCTATCAATGAACCACGGTTGTTTTTTATTTTTTGCATGCAAAGATGTCTGAACTAACATAGAATTTTCAAGTTGTTTTTTCTACCATGAACCTATCTGAACCTTCTTCTTAATGAATGGAACCTTGAAACTTAATCCTTCTTGACTGACTCGAACACACTTCTGCAATGTCAGGCTATGTGTCTAAAATTATTGCACTTGTAACAAACTATGGCCTCTTCATCAAAGCCCGATAAAAGAGCAAAAGAGTTGTGGCTTCTATTTGACTTTGCATGAGTTTCTTTCTCCTTGTTTTAAAAATTATTAGCTCTTTTCTGACATTCTATTTTCTTATCACCATATCCATTACAATAAAAATAGTAACCATGGAAATACAACTTGTTTGTGTATATTTGTTCTAATCGTCTTTTGTAGCTCTGTTCCTTCCAGCTTTCTTTGTTTGAGATGTCCTTTGTATTATTCACTTCTTCCCTTTTTATTTTCTCTTTTGTAAAAGCTTCAACATAACTCTTTTTCTTTTCTAATCTGATACATGTCTTATCTGATATTGACTTTTGACTTTTCAATATATTATTCAACATGTTAGTGCTATCCTCAAATTTTGAATCACTGACTGCTTTATCATTGATTGCTTTCTCAATATCTTCTTTTAAAGAGGCAATTTCAATAACATACCTTTCACATTCTTCACTTATCTTTTGCAACTATGTTGTTAGATCTTTTTCATTCCTTTTGGCTTCTTCAAAGTGTGTTTATAGATCTTCAATTATCTCCTTTGAATCCTTTTCATTTTTATCAATATAGCGCTTCAATCTTTGATTCTTTTTCTCAAGAGCTTTTAATTCTTCTAAGACATAAATGAGTTCTCCTTCCAGATTCACCTTGGCTTCATCTTCACTTTCATCATTTTCTTCTTCTTGATCATCTCTACTTTTACTTGCGGAGGCATCTTCATTGTCACCATTATTCTTATCTGGACATTTATCTTTCAAAGAACCTAACTCAACCTTCAACTAATTACACTCTTCTTCTCTTGATTTCAAATTTGAATATGCAATCTCTAGCTGATTCTTAAGATCATAAATAAACATCTTATCTTTTTTTGCTTCTATAGCCAACTTAGAATCCAAGATACACACCTGCTCCTTAAGAGCTTCGACTACAGATTTCAACTCTTGATTCTCCTTCTTTAGTTGATTGGCCATCTTGTGCTTTCCCTGATCTACCTTCAAGCTATTAAACTTTTTTTAAAGCAATTTGTTTTGATACAAATTATTAAGCACGAGATATACTGAGAGGGGGGTGAATCAGTATATTATATATCTTATAAACTTTCACTTAATCAAATTCCACTTAACCATACATTCAAGATATGCAATAAAATTGAAATAATAAACATCACACAAGAGAGAGAGACACTGGATTTTAACGTGGAAACCCAATGTGAGAAAAATCACAGAGAGCAATCTCAAGTATATGAATGAGCACCAACTCAAACTACAAAATTCGCAAGCACCAACTTGCAGGAGCACCAACCCCTTTGCTAAGCACCAACACAACTATTCGTGAGCACCAACCCACAAGAGCACCAATCCCTATTGTGTATACCACACAACTATCTCTCAATGTTGTTTTTTCAACAAATGATAGTATATTACTATATCTCTTTCTTTTCTATCCTCTACTCTTAAACTAGATATGACAATTACAAACTATGTTCTCTTTCACATATTACAAATGGCTTCTCAAACCTTTATTTATAGCTTACCAAATGACCTTTGGCATTCACCTTTTGTGACCTTTCAATTCACATGGAAAATGGCACCAACATGCATGACCCTTCGAATCCTTGCATTTGAAAAGTCACAGGTGACCTTTCATGAGCAAATGCATCTTTTCCCCTTTTATCTTTAGCTTGGTGAATTTTCGTATTCCTCAAAGTGTCTCTTCATGAAAAATTGCAGCCTTCCTCTTTTATCTTCACTTGGTGACTCTTGGAATTCCTCAAGATGACTCTTCATGGAAAAATGCGTCCCATTCCTCTTTTGTTTTTACCCCGTGACTCTTTGACTTCTTCATGGGCCCTCTTTTAACTTTATGTAACCAAAAATATATTCGTTAATATTAGATAAATATTAATACATATTAGCCAAGATATGAACATTAAAAAACACCATTAAATGCTATGGGGCCTTTATCACCAATAATGCTAGACCTTTGACATCAATGATAATATTTCCAACACTTACATGGGTAGGAGGATAATTGCACCTCAAATTTGATGGTGGATTCATGATCTTCATGCCAAGACCTTTTTTTGGTAGCTTGGGTGCCCTCTAAAACTTTCTCAAATTCTCTAGCGTTCATGCCAGGCCCAATTCCCAAAGGAAAATGCCTTTTTCCTCACTCCTTTTTGTTGTTGTTTTGGCTAATATCTATAGTCCAAATGAGATTTGTAGAGTGTTCTTGGGTTCAGTAGGATGTTTTTCCTTGTTCTTCTAGTCCCTACGACTTGCCTTTATTTCCCCCCTTCCTATTGCAAAAAACACCCTCCAAAAAGGTGTTTCTTTTCTTATACGGTTATACAAGAGGGAAAAAAAGTTTTGTGGATTCCAACTCATGTCTAATCCCTTAATTCATCATGCTTTGATCATGTTAAATACCTCCTGATAGCATTGAAGAATCTTTTTACACCCATGTTCATCCGATTAATGCATTCAAATGAGCAAATTAATCCAAAAATGACCCACATATAACAATAAAGAGCTATGCTTCATGGAGATTGTTCTTTTGCATGTTTTGAGACTAAAAGTATGTTTCTAACATCGTGACAAACTTTTAGACTTATTTCCTTCTCCGTGGATTGTTCCCACAACATCCAATATGAAATTGACTTAAAAAATGGTCTAGCATGGTCACATGGGATTTTATTCACTAAAACAATATGATCATGGAATATGTGAATTGTTTTATGATCTTTATCAAAAATTCCCATCAAAAAAATATGCATGGTTTCTTTTGAACTGTTTTGGGCAGCTCCAACCTTGATTTTGCCAAAATAGACTATGAAGAGGAATACAATTTTAATGCATTTAAGGATTGTTAGCACTTACTCAACTTTCTTGTAGTGATGATCATGAAGACCTGATGGTCTATATAGCTTGGCCACTTAGAACACGGTGATTATACCATTGCTAATTACACATATTGGCCCTAAGGTCAAATCATACTGGTAGGGAACAATCTTTTTTAAACTTAAACTGTTTACTTTTCTTAGCGATGCAAGATTGCCATCTTTCCCTAGATCCTCCTGCATCATATTCCTTCCATTGTGTATTGTATTTCTATCGTAATTCCATGGTCTTCCCAAGAAGACATGACATGTGTCCATTTGTATTACAACACACTATACTTCATCATGGTGGCTTCCAATGTGGAAGTTAACCTTACACCACTCTGTCACCTTTACTTGATGATATTTTGAATTTAAGAAACATTATATAGATTGGGATAAGAGGCACTTGAATTCCAATGTATGCATTGTCTCAGTGAAAACTATAGTATCGGTGTTACCACTATCTATGATCAACTTACAACACTTACCTCTAGCCTTGCACTTAGTCATGAAAATGCTTCTCCTCTACTAGGGTTTTTTCTCTAATTGGTTTAATTCATCAAAACTCTAGGCAATATCATATTCTCTCCATGTTCAGGTTTTATAGGTGTAATTCCTTCTATCTCTGCTTGTGATACATGCTCAACATACCTTTGGGCATTCAAATCATTACCCATAGCCTTTAACGATATCTCTAGGATAGTCTTCATATCCTCATCTCTTATTGACCTCATTGTAATGTCAATTAAATTCACTACTTCTACTACAACATCTTCTCCAAATTCCATTATCAAAATGTCTTAAAAAATATCATCCATTTTCTTTTGGCACGTTGTCCCAACTAGCCTCTCTTCATCTTCTTTACCAATTGTGGCAAATTGCTCATCCTCTACCATCTCTCTTTTACCTTATGTTTTTTAATGCTTGTCTAAACATCTCCTCAATCTCGTCATCTTCCTATTGTATCTCTCCTACAACCTCATCCTTGCCTTCTTCTATTCTCATCCTCGTTATATCAACTCTAGGCTTATTGTAATATCCTTCCTTCATCTCCTTTGACATCACATGTATGCCATGTGAAAATAACCTTGCACTACCATTGTCTTTATGAAAACAATGCATATCTTGACTGATAAGATTATCATATTTACTACCTATGTGGGTTGCTCCCACATATGCAACAACACTTGCATCCTTCATTACTCCTTGTAGAAACATATCCACCGTCTCTATGTCCTACTTTGCCTCTATGTCAAATACAAGACATTTTCATCTTCCCGTGCCCAAATGCTCTTTGGATCAACCTCTATCAACAATTTCTTAGCTTTGTCTTCCACCATTTTATTCTCTATCGATCTCTCACAACGGAGTTTTATTGTATACCCTTCTCTCTACCGTTGTTCTATTCAAAAGGTCTTATTCTTCTTGCCAAACTCTTCAAATTATTTTTGTGAGAGTCTTCTCTCCTACCTCTAACTGCTGGAAATGAATTCCCACTTATATGCTCTAATGATGAAATACTTGGACCATCAACTTCCCTCTCTCTCTTGCCTCTATGTTAAATTGAAGATAATTCTTTGTTATTGTCATGTCCTTACCAACCAACTTTTCAACTACTGTTGTAATGGTATCTTCTTGTTCCACCTCCTCTTTGTTTCTCCTACATATGGAAACGCTGGACTAAACCACACTATTGTCTCTTTTTTGCCATCTTCTCTTTTCTTGGATCTGCACATAGATCAAGCACATTACGGGAATCAAGAATTTCCACAAACACTTCTTCAACCGCTTCATCTTGCCTCATAGACATCATGTGCAATTATTTTCCATTGCTTGACGACTTCTCATAGCTTGTAGTCACATGATGGATGATCAAAGGTCCATTCTCAACAACCTCCATTGTTGTTCTCTTCCCATTTTTAACTTTATTTTTATCCTCTTCCTCGTATACATAGACATCCACCATACTCGCCTCATATACATTAATGTGCACTTCAACCATCTCCATTGTTTCCTTCATGGAAACTTGAACTTCTTCTTGGTTGTCCTCTTTATTTACTTGTAGTGTTTCTTTCAAGGAAACATGTAGCTTTCCTTGGTTGTCTTGAACCTTACTTTTCCTCCACCAGAAAAAAAAATGCACTTCCCTTATTTACCAAGGATAATTCTGCCTCTTCTCACTTATGTGATACTTCAAACTCTTTTCGATCAATGATTAATGGGTCTTCTACTTCTGATGAACAATTTATCACCTCCTCTTCCATGAGGATTCCTTTCTCTATGGGTTGCTTACATCTTTTTTCTAAATATCCCTTTTAGGGTAGATTAATGAAATTCTAGAATTTTACTGAAACCCTAATGTGAAAGTACAGACTTATCAAAATGATATATTAAACATCATAAGAAAAAATACGATCCACATAGAAACCCCTAGACAATTAAGAAACTCAATTTATTTCAAGAGTAGAATCCTTACAACTTCAAGTCTGATTTTTTTATAAAATATTTTAGGCTATAAATTAATTAATTTACAACAGATTATACTAATGCAATTTCAACCATAACTGCCCAACTATTTGAGAAATTGATGTTCTATCAAGCAAAAAACAGCGTTTGACATGCCAAAATGAAAGCCATAGATGGAATAACTGGCGAATAACCGTCGGTTGGTCGGTTACTCATCGAGAGTTTCATTAGGGGAATACTTGTCACTCAAAACCACCGACAATAGAAAAACTATATATTTTTTTAATCGTGAGTACTCTCTGGTTAGTCATCGGTTACTAGATAGTATATAAATAAAATGAACATTTAAGTATAAGTTTACATTTAAATAAGTATGTCTAGTTTCTTATACTTTAAGTTATATTTTATTTATATACTTTAAGGATGTTTGAGAGTGGTTTCGGACCTCTAGGAGCTAGAATGCAAATTCTAGGTTTTAGAGGATCCTATCATATTTCAAACTTATTAGATTTCAGGGTTTCAGGGTTTCAAACTTAGCCATATTTCAGTGTTTCAAAATTTCAAGGAGACATTGTAGGAGGAATGAAGGTTGCATGAAGGGATGTAGGTATGATAGAATGGTACAAGAACATCTCTCGCAAAGTGCCACAAGTTGACCCCACCCCATTCCCTATGTATAGATTAAAACTAATACAACGATACTTATACAAGAATTTACAATTACAAATTACAAGAACTATATTTTTCTCTTCCCTGCACTTTAAAAAATTGAGACTGAGAAATTCTAGTAATCTATGCATAGGGAATGGGGTGAGATCGACTTGTGGCACTTTGCAAGAGATGTTCTCATACTATTCTATCATACCTACATCCCTTCATGCAGCCTTCATCCCTCCTATGATGTCTCTTTGAAATTTTGAAACACTGAAATATAGCTAAGTCTGAAACCTTGAAACCCTGAAATCTAACTAAGTCTAAAATATGATAGGATCCTCCAAAACCTAAAATTTGCATTATAGCTCTTAAAAGGTCCGAAACCACTCTCAAACATCCTGAAAGTATATAAATAAAATATAACTTAAAGTATAAGAAACTAGGTGTCCCTATCTAAATGTAAAATTATACTTAAATGTTATCTACTTCAGGTGAATTTCAATAATTTTTTGCCTTTCCTAGTTATTACCAGTTATTGGACTAAGCGGGTCGAATAACCATTGGTTACCCATTTTGGGCCCTTGGTGAGTACTCTCCCCGACCAGTTATTCCATCTATGGATGAAACCACAACTGAACAACCCTCAAAACTAGCTCCCTAGGGTGATGTCAGCGCAATAAAGGATGATGTCTGTATGTCAAAGAGCCCTCTAACAAGTCATCAACCCCAAACAACCCTCTAGCTGATGCGCCAACCAAAAATTGATGTTATAGCTTGTGTTCAATGACTTTTCGCTCAATCATCACCCTTAAATAAAGCCACCAATAGAAGTTGAGGGTTTTCATCCCCAAGATCTGATTGCTAAAGAGTGTTTTCATCCTCAATATTTGAAAGTAGAGCGAAATTGCTCAACTCATAAAATCATGTGATAGATGAATCATATATCCAACAAATGAACCCCTCCATCTTCTTTTACACATTTTCCCCAACTCAATCTCTAAAGTGGGGCGCTCCTAATTGGGTGGGGGGGGCGTTATTTATATAATACATAAAGTGACTTTTTTAAATTTCTAATTAAGCATTGACTTACTCCAATTAGAAAAGGCCCCTTTAGTTTCAATTTAAACATAAGTTGCCAACAATGAGTTACTTTTTGGCTAACTTATTTCACTTAAACCACGTTTCCCTTCTTCTCATCCCCTTAGCTTGTGAGAAACCACAAAATAGGCTAAGGGTCTTCATACGACACTAATCTTGAGAAGGGGACATTGCAATCCTCCCCTCAAAATTGCTTGTCCCCAATAATTGCAAACTAGGATGCTACAAAATAGCTGCCCTTTTCCATGTAACATTCTCAATGGGTAGATCCTTCCAACAAACCAAGTACTCTATGATGCTCATGTTCCTTAGCTTCCTTTCTTTGACCTCTATTATAGATTATGGAATCAAAATTAACTTACCCTCATCATCCAAAGATGGTAATTCTTTAGGAGGTATACGCTGCCCTAGTGGCTTTTTGAGGTATGAAATATGAAACATATTATGGATCTAGCTATGCTTTGGCAGTTCTAACTTATAAGCAACCTCTCCAATTCTCCTCTGAACTCTATAAGGACCATAGAAATGGGGTTTGAGCTTCTTTGCCCCACCATGTTTGAGGGAAGACTACCTATAGGGCTGCAACCTCAAAAAAACCATGTCTCCCACCTCAAGAGTCCTCTCTAACTGGTGCTGGTATACATACAACTTCTGCTGATTTTGGACACATTGGAGGTTCTCTTTAACCACCCCCAATATATCTTGACTTAACTAAATCTTTGGTCCCAGGCATTGTATTATCCATCAAAACCAAATCCATGAAAGAAAGTGCATCATAAGCATACAAGGCTCTAAAGGGAGATATACCAATGGACATGTGGTCAGGATGTATTGTAGCAATCTCCTTCTCTGTTCATTAGGTTTGATCTTTATAAAGACTATGATAGAGTTGATTGGAAGTTGTTAAGCAAAATATTATCCTAGTTTGGCTTCTCTAGGGAATGGATTGAAGGGGTTCAAGCTTGTTTGTCTTCAATTTCCTATTTTATGTTAGTTAATGGCCCTTCTCAGGGTTTAACTACCTTTAGGGGTATTAGACAAGGTGATCCTTTATCACCTTTCTTATTTATTATTTTGGCAGAATGTCTAGGAAGATTGCTTATGAAAGCCCGTCTGGATAAGAACATTGGAGGTATGAAATTGGCTAAAGGAGCTAATCCCCTTACTCAGTTGCAATTTGTAGATGATTCTATGCTCCTTGGAAAGGCTACTTATTCAAAGGCTTCCAATATGTAGAAAGCTCTTAAGATTTTTACTAAATCTATAGGACAACTAATCAATCATGGTAATTTTAGATCTTTTTTCTTTCATTGCTCTTAGAAGCAAGAAGCTTTGATTTTGGATTTGTTCTTATTTAGAAAGGTATCTCTTCTAATCAACTATTTGGGGGTTCCATTGGATACCAATTAATTAAAGGATTGGAATTGGTTAATAAATAAAGTTAAGATGAAATTAGAGCAATGGATAAATAGATGGTTGTCTTCAAGGGGCAAAATAACATTGGTTAAGACAATCTCCAAGCTATGCCAGTTTATGCTTCTTCTATTCTTAATGTTTGTATTGGAATTTTGAAGCAATTAGAGTCTCTTTGCCATAAATTTATATGGAGTGGGGTGTAGGAGAAAAGGAAATGGTCTTTGGTTAAGTGGGAGATCCTTTGTCATCCGAAAAAGGAAGGTGCGTTAGGTTTCTATTCTTCTATTAAGCATAATAATTCTTTAGCAGCCAAATTGTATTGGAGACTTCTGGTGAATCCGAATGATTTATGGGTTGTTAATATTAGAGCAAGATATGTAGAAAACAATCTACCTGAAGGGATAATTAGATTGTCTTTACTTTCTAGAGGATCCCCTATTCTTGCTGCCCTTAAAAAAGGAGAGGAGATTATTAAGCCATTGCATGGGGAAGCAAATCAATAGGTATTTATTCTATTTCAGTTGGATGTAATTCTGTGTACAATGAATCCTCATCTATTAAGAGAGATTTTAAAAAACTTATGGTAGGGAAATCTTTGGCCAAAAGTCATTTTTTTGGTCTAGTTGTTGAGAAGAAGAGTTTTAACAAGAGATCAACTTATGAAAAGAGGTTTCAATGGCCCTTTCAAATGTGTGTTGTGTTTGGAGGAGAAAAATTTCATGGATCTTTTTTTACTATACCTACGTTATCTGATTATGGCAAATTCTGGTTAAGTTATTTGATTTGCCTTGGTCTAGAATTCAAAATATTGAGCAACCTTTCAAAGAATGGGGAAATCTTATAAAGAATAATCCAACTCTTATACAAGCATTATGGAGTGGGAAAGAAATAGATGAATTTGTCAACGGGAAGGTAGAGAAATCAATTTTGTTTTGGAAAGGATAAAAATCAATTTAGTGAATCCATCAAACACGCGATAAAAAGTCCTAAGTCACCTTCATTTGGAATAATATTCTTAAAACCTCATCTTTAACTTTATCTAGTTTTATTTTATTGGATTCTAAGTCTATTGAGAAAAACCAGTTTAATAAAAAGTGGTTAGCTCCCTTGATTGGAGTAGGAAAATTGAATGTTGATGGTGCTTCGAGAGGTAATCCAGGTATGGCTAGTATGGGTGGCATAGGAAGAAGTTCAAATGCTTCAATGAATTTTCTCTTTTCAGAAAAATTGGTTTATGCTATGAACAATATATCTGAGATTAGAGCTATTTTCAGAGTTATGCAAGAAGTGGTGAAAAGAGGATGGTCGAGGATTCAAGTTGAACTTTTAATCTATTATTAAATAACTCTTCTTACAAGAGTAGAAATTGGCAAATTGTAAGAGAATGGGAAAAGATTCTGAAGCTAAAGGAATACTTTCAACAAATTAGCTTCCATCATATTCCTTGAGGGCTTAACAAAGTTATGGGTGCACTAGCTAAGTGGGCATTGGATAAAGATAATCTCCTTTGCCATGGGCCTCTACTGTTATGGTGGCCGACTAAGATTCAAGATGATCTTAGATAGATTTTGGATCTTAATTTAAGATGATGGTGTCTGGTGGTTTTATTATTATTCTTTCCTATGCCCAGGCTTGGGCTAATAGTTATACTACTTGGAATAGCTTGTTTGATGGAATTTATCTTTGATCTATGGTTCTTATGCATGTGCCTCTATTAATCAGTCTTGTTGGTGTCGTAGCCACTACATGCATGGCTCGGTGACTGGTTTTATTTTGTTTAGTCGTGTTCTTTGAGCATGTCGAAGGGGGCAGGCTAGGTGTGAGCCTTGGGCAATTTTGGCAGAATA
Source organism: Torreya grandis (assembly GCA_037957365.1). Taxonomy (NCBI): domain Eukaryota; kingdom Viridiplantae; phylum Streptophyta; class Pinopsida; order Cupressales; family Taxaceae; genus Torreya; species Torreya grandis. Next base: position 8,163,687 of record JARHVA010000018.1, read on the forward strand.
GATACCCCTGCCTATGTGGGTCTTACCCAAAGTGGCATCTTTTTTGGATGTCTGAAATTGGTTGATGCATGTATGATGCCCAACATTTGTTTATTATAAATAGAGAACTTACACCGCACTTCTTTGAGCTTCCATCTCTCAAAGGGCTATGGGATGCCCTTTTTGCATCAAAACAACCCCTATACCTTCCCCTGAAGTGTCACATTCTAGCATAAAAGGGATGGAGAAATTCAGAACAAGTACTGGGCATGAACTCATCACTTCCTTGAGTTTATCAAACACTACATGTGTTGCTTTAATACAACTGAAATATCCATTGTAGGGCAAATTAATGAAAATCTAGAATTTTACTAAAACCCTAATGTGAAAGTATAAAATTCTGAAATGATTTAGAAAACATTATAGGAAAAACTACAATCCACATAGAAACCCTCAGATAATTAAGAAACTCAATTTATTTCAAGAATAGAATCTTTACAACTTCCAATCTATTTTTTTATAAAATATTTTTCGGCTGTAAATTAATTAATTTATAGTGGATCATACCAATGCTATTTCAACCATAACTGACCAACAAGTCAAGAAATTGATGTTGTATCAAGGATGAAACAACATTGGGCAAGCTCAAAATGAAACCACACATTGAACAACACTCAAAACCAACTCCCTAGGGTAATGTCAATATGCCAAAGAGCCCTCCAATAAGTCAGCCCTAAACAACCCTCTAGCTGATGCGCCAACCAAAAATTGATGCTCTAGCCTATGTTCAATGACTTTTCGCTCAATCGCGACCCCTGAATGAAGCCACCAACACAAGTTGAGGGTTTTCATCCCCAAGATCTGATTATCAAAGAGGGTTTTCATCCTCAATAGCTAAAAGTAGAGCAAAATTGCTCAACTCAAAAAATCAAGTGATCGATGAATCATAGATCTCATAATTGGAGATTGAGTTGGGGAAAAGGTATAAAAGAAGATGGAAGGTTCCATTCGTGGGATCTATGATTCATAAAGCGACTTTTTTAAATTTGCAATTAAGTGTCAACTTATTCCAATTAAAAAAGTCCCATTTATTTTAAATTTAAACATAAGTTGCCAACAATAAGTTACTTTTTGGCTAACTTAGCTCACCGGAACCATGTTTTCCTTCTCCTCATCCCCTTAGATTGCGGGAAACCACAATATAGGCTAAGGGTCTTGATATGGAACTAATCTTGAGAAGGGCACATTACATTTTTTCTCCTTGTTTTTGAAAATAGACTTGGGCTTCTCACATGGAAACCTCACTCTCTAATTGCCTCTCAAGGCAATCCTCTTCAATTCAGTCATATCCTTCTCCTTGCTATTTCTCAAAATAACTTTGAGATGTTCACTGAAAACTTCCCTTTCCTATTGCCTCTCAAGGCAATATTTTTCTCCTCTCTCTCAAGTCTCAAGACTTGGAGCTTCTTCAACCACTCTATTTGCATTCTTAGGTGCATAAATAGACCCATCAACTTGGAAACCAAATGTTCCCAACTTCTCACCTTCTTTCCTTTTTCATGTCTCATCACTAGGAGAAACTCTCCAATACATAGCTACACTATCACACAACCTCTTACTTGCAATCTTTATCCTCATTGGGTCTTGTACATTCTCTCTTCAAATAAATTCTCTAACTCAAACACCCATTTCAGGAGCTCCCCTGGGCTCTCTTTACCATAAAACAAAATAACATTGCTAGTGGGCTTATCTTTTCCTTTCATTATGACCTCTGTTAGTCTCTTTTCTTTACTTGCTTGTTCTCTCTCCAAGACATTCAACTTTGCTTTTAGGGATATCATATTCACCATTTCTTTTCCTTCATCTTCAGTGACAACTATAACAACTCCTATACATGGTGTAGTCTCAATGACATCCAATCTCACTTAGATTTCCTTCAACATATCTATAAAGTCTTCCACTACTAGTGCTCTTACTTTTTTGTATGCCATATCTTCTCAACAAACAATCTTCTCTTTCACAACCTGAAATAGACCCAAACAAGAGCCTCTCACACTTTCTCTACACTAGCAGTATTTCTCACACCCCTGCAACACACCTATCCTCTCTCGTATGCAAGCTTTTATTTCACAATTTCTAATTGAATCAACAAGAGTCTCACACACCCAACACAGTGAAGCAAACCTTTCTCTAATACTAATTTATGCAGATGGGAATGATGAGGCCAAGTGAATGGCTGACTTATTCCCCAGCTAGGACTTACACTCACTCTCTTATTGTCACACACACAGTAGCACACTACTCAGGCTTAAAATGCAACACACTCTTTATTGATGTTCAAAACATGTTATAGAGATTTAATTACACACACATACATACGCTTGAAATTACTTGCATCTATAGGCTTATTACATTACATGAAGAAGACTTAATCTCTCACGTAGTTCATTCTAGGGTTGATACATTCTCACTATGCTCTCTATTGTTAGAGAACAAGCTCCCAAACTCTCTTTATTCCCCCTCCCCCTTATAATTGGAGTCCAATCTTAACTCTTCTAGCTTGAAGTTTCTCTTTTTCCCAATTCGAATTTTCTTCGAATTCTCCTAATTCTTGGAGTGCCTCCAAAACTTCATTTGCATCAGCTCCCAAACTCTCTATCCCCCCTCCCCCTTATAATTGGAGTCCAATCTTAACTCTTTTGGCTTGAAGTTTCTCCTTTTCCCATTTTGAATTTTCTTTGAATTCTCCTAATTCTTGGAGTGCCTTCAAAACTTCATTTGCATCTTAGAATCATTCAAGAAATGCTAGATCATCATTCTGAACTATTACATTCTTTTTTGCAATTCACACCGAAAAAACTACCATTTTATGAAATATAATAGTGGTGAAACTGTCGCTTTATGCAGATCACAACCTTTGAGGTGGTTACACAACTGCCTCTTAAGCTTGCAAAATTGCCGCTTAGTGTAGACCGACAGTTTTCTCACTATGCAAAGTTTGCCCAGTTCAAGAGTTCATAAATTTTGTATACGAAATCAAAAACGAGATGATTTTTTTTTGAAACTTCATAAATTTTCAAGGGGAATTGAAATATACATTCACCTTTAGGTTTTGGGAAGTCATTGATGCTCTTTTTACTTATATCACACAACTTATATGTTTTAGCCCTTTCACAAACACAACCACTTCACGGATTTTATCGATGGTTGAGAAACTCCACCAATCCTCTTGGAACCATGTAGCTTCAAGAAATTGATCTTTTTTTGATGTACTTGATAACACTAAATTTTTGGAGAACTGATACTTACCTTGGAACATCTTTACCATACAAAAATAATAATCAAACCAATAAGACCATAAGAACAAATAATTATTGTTTTTGGTTGATACAAGATTGCACATAACCTTGGATGCTCATGCATTAGACACTCGAGGTTTCAAATTTGTAATATCCATATCACAACAGTAGGGTGAATGGTAGAATGTTTCTCTTGGCCAATGGAATTGACCACAGTGTCCCCTTCCACCTTGTTAGGTATCTTTGAATTTTGTCCTTTTTTTCCTTCTTACTTTTCCAACCACATGATGTAGCATAAACCAGTCTCCTCATACTAGCTTTGATTATCTTTGTCTTTGCCTTACCCATTTTTGGTGCATAATCCGTCCACCACCTCCAATTAGTTCTCATTCTCCTCTTCCATCCTCTTGTGGGATTTGACCCATCACTATCCTTCACCACCACCAAATGTGTTCAACACTTTTGTTGTTCCAAACTTCATTGGCTTTGAACCCACCACATCCATCTAAGCTCAAACCCTCTCTTATCTTTGATATCTCACCAATACAAGCATGAGATTGATGCTTTAGTTCTTCTTTCCTAGCTTATATGTTAAAGATATGAACATACCTTCTGGCATCCAAATGGTCACCCACAACCTCTTATGCTATCTCTAAGATAGTCCCCATATCCTCTTCTCTTGTTGCCATCATTGCAATGTCAAACAAATTCACTGCCTCTGTTGCAATATCTTCTTTTCCAAATTTCCATCTTCAAAATGTCTTCAAAACAATCATCCATCTACTTTTGGAATGTTGTCCCAACTAGTCTCTCTTCATCATCTTTACTACTTATGGAAACTTACTCATCCTCTACCATCTCTCTTCCACCTTATGCTTCTAACACTTGTAAAAACATCTCCTTAATCTCATCATCTTCCAATTGTATCTATTGCAGCCTTATCCTTTTCTTCTTCTATTCTCATTCTTTTTATATTAACTCTAGGTTGATTGTAATCTCCTTCCTTCACGTCCTTTGACACAACATGCATGCCATGTGCAAATAACCATGCACTATCATTGTCCATATGAAAACAATGCATACCTTGACTCATAAGAATATCTTCTCCAATGCCTATGTGGGTTGCTCCCATATATGCAACACCACTTGCATCTTTCATTGCTCCTTTTAGAGACATATCGACCATCTCTATGTCCTTTGCCTCTATGTCATGAGTGACATTATTCATATTCTTGTGCCCAAATGCTCTTTGGATCAACCTCTATCAACAATTTTTTAATATTTTTTTCCACCATTTCACTCTCTATCCATCACTCAAGATGGAGTTTTAATGTATGCCCTTCTCCCTCTACCTCTAACCTATTGAAAAGGTCTTATTCCTCTTGCCAATATCTTCCAATCTTTCTTGTGAGAGTATTCTCTCTCGCTTGCATGTTCTATTAATGAAGTCCTTGGACCATCAAATTGCCACTCTCTCTATTCTCCATGTTAACTTGAAGATGATCCTTTGTTGTTGACTTGTCCTTACCAACCAAGTCTTGAAATGTTGATGCGATAGTATCTTCTTGTTCCACCTTTGGTTTGTATTTCTCATATATATGAACAAGCTAGACTAAACCAAAATATTGTCAGAGTGAAGAGGAAGAGGAAGAGGAAGAGGGAAGGTATCACAGCTAGGCGGAAGAGGACTGTTTATGCCCAAAGGAGGGTCCAGAAGAGAAGGAAGTGCAGAATAAGCCTACTTAGGCAACACATCACGTGGAAGGGAACGTCATGGCCTTGGCAAATGGCCAAAAGGTGGTTATACCACTCATAGCCTGCTTGTTAGAAGGAGATTACAATCTAATTACCTGGGGAGTATGATGCATGAGTATTTCAGATGAATTGGCAATCTTTTATAAGCCAAAAAGAGAGTTAATTAGTTAAAGAATAAAACCAAATTTGTAAGTGCACGGTGGCATGATGTAAAAAGTTTTGGAGGCTTTCCAGACTATGCTAGAGTCTACTTGCATAGGAGAAGGATGGCATGGAGTTATGTTTGGGATTGATGAATAATGGCTTGTAAGGTTTGGTGAAGGCATAAACCTTGTGTGAGGGTTGTTAATCACTCGCAAAAGAGATGATGTGCCAAGGAACATAGAGTAAGGCATAAGAGTATAGGTTTATATGGCAATGTGCAAAGATTAGAGACGTGTTAAGGTGCACGAGGAATCATTCATAGAGGTTGTGCTACACAAGGAGGGTTGCAATTGAACTCTAGTTTGGACTTGCATTGATAAGGCATGAGGGGTAAGCTTGCAATAGGGAGCACAAACTGCTGACAGTGTGTAACTAAATTAGAAGACTTGCATATGAGTATACGGAATAATCATTTAACCTGCGAAGAATCTCTTAGGCATTCACTACACAAGGATTGGTAGTTCCCATGAGAACATTGATATTCAATCGTATAAAAGGAGTGCGTGAATCATTCAATGTAGAACACAAGGAAGCAAGATTGAACATAATAGCCAACCACATGGACTTACACTTAATTGTATGATAATTCTAAACTAGTTGTGTGATTGATATGACTGCACAAATGATAGAGCTGACAAGATCTAATGCATGCTGATTTTTTCATAGAGGAGCTAAATTTTAGTGTAGACTTGTAGATTTACACAGGCCTTGCAGATTTGTGCAATGTCTCATTGAATGTAGTTGTCAGCCCATGCATTGAAGACACCGCAAGGACTAAGAATCGTGCACTAAAAAAAGGAGAGGCAGGGCCAAATATATAAAAGTCATGACTCTGATAGAGACTTTACCAAGTTATTAAAGGAATCTTTGTGTGTAGTGTAAGAACCCCAAATAGGATCTAAAACAAAATAAATGATTTTTCCTTATGAACTCAAGCCAATCTGAAAATTTAGAATGCTGCTAAAAAACTCAATGAACCCTACCACAATGATCTCTTTAAACCCTTATACAAATGCTTCAATAAATAATAAATGAAAGCTATACTATGTAGAGCTGAGAGCCCCATTGTATGGCTAAGAAACTATTAATAGCTTGTAACCCTATGTTTATTAATGAAAACCATGATATTATATATTTTTGGTGCAAAAGTGTGAGCGTTTGGTTGTATCACTCCTTTGTATGGAATAAGGCATCCCTTCACTATGACCCTTGATCCATGAATGCTTCATCTTCCATCCTCTTGTGGGATTTGACCCATCACCATCCTTCCACCACCAACATGTGTTCAACACCTCTGTTGTTCCAGCCTTCATTGGTTTTGAACCAAACAAATCCATCTAAGTTCAACTTCTCTCTCATCTCTGATATCACACTAATACAAGCTCAAAAATTAGGCTTTAGTTCAACTTTATCTTGTGTCCATGTTAACTTGAAGACAATCCTCTGTTGTTTCCATGTCCTTACCAACCAGCCTTCAATTGCTATCGCAATAGTATCTTCTTGTTCCACTTCTTCTCTTTGTTTCTCACACACATGAATATGTTGGACTGAACCAGAATTTTTCTCACCTTTACCATCTTTTTTGTTGCAGGACATGCACATAGATGAAACATGTTGCCCAACTCTTCTCCATTTGCATTTTTATCATAGCTTGTAGTCATATGATGAACTATTAAAGGTCCATTATCAACAACCTCTATTGTTGTCCTCTCCTCATTCTTCACTTGATTTTCTGCCTCTTCATCATATAGATGGTTGTCCACCATACTAACCTGATGTGCATTTAAGTGCACTTTAGCCATCTCCATTGTTTCCTTCATGGAAACCTAAAATTCTTTGTAGTTGTCTTGTTTATCACCTTGTATTATTTCCTTTCAAGGAAACATGTAGATTTCCTTGGTTGTCCTAAACTTCCTTCCTTGCAAAAGAGAAAAAATAAATGCATTTCACTTATTCACCAAGGATAATTCTACATCTTCTGACTTATGGGTTACCATAAACTCTTTCACATCATGCATTAATGGGTCTATTACTTATGGTGAGCAATGTATCACCTCCACATTGTCTTCCATGAAGATTCCTTCCTCTATGGGCTGCTCACATCTTCATTTGTCTTTGTTATTTTTGAAAAGAAACTCGGGCTTCTCACATGGAAACCTCATTCGATTATTGCCTCTCGAGGCAATTGTCTTGTCTTCACTCATATCCTTCCCCTTGCTATTTCTTAAAATAGATTTGAGTTGTTCACATGGAAACATCCCTCTCTGATTACCTCTCGATGCAATCTTCTTCCCCTCTCTATCAACTGTCAAGACTTGGAGTTTCTTCAATCACTCTACTTGCAGTTTTGGTTGCACAACTAGACCCATCAACTTGGAAAGCACATGTTTCCAACTTCTCACCTTTTTATTTCCTTTTTCTTATCTCCTCATTTTGAGAACTCTCCAATACACAGCTGAACCTTCGCGAAGCCTCTTATTTGAAATCTTTTTCCTTGTGGGGCCTTTCACATTCTCCGGTTCAAATAAATTCTATAACTCAATTTCCCATTTCATGAGCTCCTCTAGGCTCTCTTTATCACAAAACAAAATAGTGTTACAAGTGGAATTACCTTGTCCTTTCACCTTGACCTTTGTAGGTCTCTTTTCTTTACTTGTTTGTCTTCTCTCCAAGACAACCGACCTTGCTTGTAGGGATATCAACATCTTATCTAGTTCTTCTTCATCTTTTGTCATGCCATGACATTCAATCCCACTTGGATTTCCTTCAACATCATGGCCAAGTCTTCCACTCTTGGTTCTCTTCCTCCTTTGTGTGTCATATCTTGTCAACAAACATGCCTCTCTTTCACAATATGCAAGACTCGTTCAAAAATCTCTTAGACATTCTCTACACTGGTAGGACCTCACACACATCCAACACAACTACTCTCTCTCCTATGCAAGCTTCTCTTTCACAACTTGCAACTAAATGAACAAGAGTCTTGCACACTTAACCCTACAAAGCAAAACTTGCTCTAATACCAATTGGTGCAGACAGGAATGAGGGGGCAAAGTGAATGTCTACTTTATTCCCCAACTGGTATTTACATTTGCTCTTTTATCATCACACATACACTAGCACACTATACATACTTGAAACATAAAACACTATTTATTGATGTTGAACACATTATAGAGATTTCAAAATTAGTTGCCTTTATAGGATTATTACATTACATAAAGAGTACTTTATCTCTCATACAATCCATTTTGGACTTGATACATTCTTACTCTGCTTTCTATTGTTAGAAAACAAGCTCCCCAATTCATTTTATTTTCTGACCCCCTCTAACTAAATGCCCATATAAACACTTTTGCTTTGAAGCTTCTCCTTCGCATATTACTTGTGCAGGCCCCCTCTCTCGTCTGTATCCCCCATTCCATTACTCATGCTTCCCCCGTTCGCATTTATATCCTCCTTTGAGTTTCATTGATCTATATATATCTGATTGTACTCTCTATGTACAGGCTGATATATATGTGATGGGAAGGGGGGTTCCATTCCTAGAGATAGAGGTGGAGAGTCCATCCTCCCGATAGCTCAAGAGCGGATGGGCCCTATCTATCCCCTATCTATAAAGGGAAGGGGAATGTCTTGTCATCACTGGCCAAACAAGGAAGGGATAGAGGGTCAGGGGCAAACCTACGAATCTTGGGTGGGTATACCTCGTATTCCTAGAATAATTAGAGGAAGGGGAGGTGGTTGTGGGAAACTTGGGCTTCCTAGATGAGCTCATTGTGATTCCTATACATACCTATTTGGGCCTCTTGGATAGGTGTACTATTGGTCTGATTGGAAAATAGAGATAGGTTGTAGGTAATGAGGGTTATATATCTAGGGGAGATCCCCCTAACTATATAAGGGTGGTGGGTTGGCTATTACGCACATAGTAGGAGTGGGCATGCCTATCAAGAGATAGAAGTGGTGTGTGCATCCTATATCTACTAGAGAGAGGAGGGGTACAATCTAATCGAGAGATAGAGATGGTTTGTAAGATATAGATAGGCGTTTGATCAGTCTATCCAACCTCTATCAATATATAAGGGGTGAGGGTCGAACCCCTTCAATATATGGGACTGCCATGTATATATATATATATATATATATATATATATATATGTATGTATGTATGTATGTATGTATATATATAGGCCCTTGATCAGTCCCTCCCACCTCTGTGGACCATATTTATTGATAGAGGTGGGATAGGCTAGAGGGGAGGGGCATCCAAGATATATATAGACACCTGATCACTCTATTCCACCTGTGTATTGATGGGTGGGCTATATAGCCACTGCTCATTTTGTAGTTCATATCCCATAAATGTAGTTTTAGCGAGGACGATTAATTTAATGATAGATAGATTTGGCTCGAATACATCATGCATCCGTCTAACTACTGACTCTGAGGATAAATATAAAGGGTTTGTCCAATGGGATATCATTTTGTATCATCATTATCCATATCATTCTATCTGTATTGATCATCTTTTTATCTAGTGTAGACCAACTATAGAGGATAGAGGACCATGCCTATAATGACCCTATATATCTATTTCAACACAGATCTATTTTCCATCCATCTAGCTTAGCGAGGATGATTAATTTAATGATAGATAGATTTGGCTCGAATACATCATGCATCCGTCTAACTACTAACTCTGAGGATAAATATAGAGGGTTTGTCCAATGGGATATCATTTTGTATCATCATTATCCATATCATTCTATCTGTATTGATCATCTTTTTATCTAGTGTAGACCAACTATAGAGGATAGAGGACCATGCCTATAATGACCCTATATATCTATTTTAACACATAAATCTATTTTCCATCCATCTAGCTTGCTCGACTGGCCAGATAAACTACATATACATGCAAAGGTCTCTCTCGGACTGCTCTGTGTAACTGATTTGCACATCCGTAGAGTTGAATATAGTTACTATAGTATATGGATTGGGTGGTCCCATATATAGATATGAGTGTTTATAATTCTATTAACTAGACTATATATAGGTGGTAGGGTTCCAAATATATATGTCTATTTTATCCTTGACTAGTAAGAGTATTCTCTCTATCTCGTATGAGTTTGTTTCCCTATCTATTCCATAGAAAGGAATAGGATGAGGAAAGTGATAATGGAGTAGTTTATGTATTTATATGGGAGTTTCGCAAGGAGTGATTCATAACTACTCCAGTCAACTCTGGGTGTACTATCTAGTCTATCCTTGCCAGTTGTCGCTTATGGCATATCTATATATGGGGAATGAGATAGAGAATAGAGGAATAAGCATTATGGTTATCCCTGATTGGATTGATGGGGATCAAGTTCACTTATATATAAGGGGAGAGGGGGATGATAGTATGTATAAGACCATGATTCAAATTATAGACTAGGTGACTAGGGTACCTTGGTCCTAACTAGATATCTTGGGCTTATCTATATATCTAGGGAGCCCAACCTAACTCCCTAAAGGATCCCTCTTTATTTCCCTTTCTCTGCCTCTCTTTGTAGAAAGTAGATCCATCCTCCTATTTGTTAGTACGCGAGTAGGAGGGGGGAGAGGTCTGATGAAGGGAAGAGGGGGAGTACGGTCATGCCGGTCTAGGATCAGAAGGGCTAGACCTAGATTTGGCTATGGACCTAGACTAGATGTTTTAGCTATCTAGATGGTATTTGTCTTTAGTAGAATGCCTATAATCTAGTCTAGATAGCATAGCTAGGTTTTTATAACATAGGCTGATATATCTAGAGTCGGGCCCCAACCCCAACCATTATAGCTAGAGGAGATGACACTATCTATCTTGGGGACTCTATATATAGACCTATATTCACCAGAGACCTATATTTATTCTGTCCATTATGGGAGGTTAGTTTTTGCATGGTACATGGCATCAGGCTCTCTATATATAGATACGAGGATTTCCATATAATATAGAGATATAGGGGATACACCATATCTATTTATGGGGGTTGGGAAGTCCACAAAGATCATTATATTTGGGGTGGTTGGGCCAATGACCTAACCCATAACCCAACATAACCTTTTCTTTCTAATTTCAAATGTAGAGTTCTTCCCATACATAAATGGGTGGATGGATGCATCATATTATGTATGTAATATCTCGGTAATAGCTCCAAGAGAAAGAAAATTTGGTTGCATGTTTTGTCTATTATCTACCGGGGGCAGCCAAATAAGGAATGAATTAGAACCAACCTTGGTAAACTCCATTCAACCAACCATCTACTGGAATAGGCGTTTCCTAATCATAAGTTGATTTAGTTTGGATTATAGATAGAGGCAGGTTGTTTCTAGCCTTATCTATCAATATGTGTTTCATATGGGAAGGAAAGAGTATCATTTGTATCATTCCATTTAGATAATTTCAATCATTTGTCAAGTATGTTTATTCATTAAAATTTGTTGAGATTCAATCATTCATACCAATCATTCAAATATATTTTAGGCCGTTGGGCAAGTGCTAGTCCAACTCATATATAGATTAGATAGGGGCTCTCCAGATAAGATGTCTATATAGGTGGGGTGGGGGAGTACCTACCAATCAAATCAATAGTAGATAGGCCCCCCTCCCCTAGCTATATAAAATAGGTGTAGGCCATTGGGGAAGGCCCTTCATCCTATATGGAGAGAGCACCATATATAGATTAGAGGGGCCCTATATAGCCACTAGTTTGGCTTGGACAACCTCCTCAACAATAACCATAGGCATGGAAGTACTGTCCTTGCCACTAACCCCGTATGCCCATGATTGAATATGTGATAGAGTATCTTCTCAAATACTGGGTTACCATGCAAAGTTCACCAAAAGGAAAGTTGGTAAAATAACACCAAAAAAGATGCAAGCATTTTCTTTTTACTTGGTCATATAGGAAGTGGCCATCGATTTTTCTCTTCCGGTGGCTTTTTTTTAAATTCCAAGTGGGGAAATCGTTGGTATTTTAATTATGCATTTTTCCTTCCTATGGTTAGGTTAAATTGAGGAAAAGGTGTTTGATTTTTGAGTTGGTGTTCTGCCTAAAACAAATTCGTGAGAATTAGTTTGCATCAGTGAGTTTTCTATTTTGTTTCCTCAAGGCTAAGAAAAATTCAATGATAGGATCTTCTTCCCCCACTCTTAAAAACAACAAATTGTTTGGATATGACAATTTCAAGAAGTATAAGGAGTGCTTTGAGTGTTTTCGTGACGACCTTGTGAATGTGGGAAAATAATTTATTAAACGGGTGGAAGAATTGGGTGCTCATCCGAATCTAAAATCCCCATGGTTGCCAAGGTCCCTCATATTGATTCCCCTTCCCCTGCTTACTTGGGTTGAATCCATCCTTGTCACACATCTACAATAATGTGGTGTTTGTCAATGACTTCAACTACGTGTGGATTACTAGTATCCTAAGGGAGAATTTGTTGTATGCTTAAGATACTAATTGGGTTGAGATTAAGCCAAGTAATAGTTACATTGTTGTTATTTAATACTTACTTTCCAATTCCTAATGACCCGAGCTTGTCTTCTCAACCCCATGTTGAAAACCCTGATATTATAGGAAGACCTATGTTGACCATTGGTAAGATTTTTTGATAAAATGTCCAAAGATGTTACAGACTTAGAACAATGTGGTTGTTGTTCAGAAGAAACAAATTAATTATATCATCCCAAAGTTAAAGGATGACAGTTCTATGGGTTCTCACAAGGATAAAGTTGTTGATGGTCAGTCCTAGATGATAACCATTGTTGAGTTAGGTGAGTCGAAGGAGGGTGTATCTAGTTTGTTCTCTCAACACTTTTATTGTATATATGATATATGTACAAGAGGCCCCAATGCTATAGAAAGTCTTTGGAATTTGATGTGTTTGAATGTTAATCAATATATGGAAAAGTGGTTGAAAGATGAAGGTTTGTGGCTGGGTCCTAAAGCTATTAAAAAACAACTCGTCTGGATTGTGAATAATGGGCAAAAGGCCAATTTTTGGACAGATTCTTGGGATGGACAACTCGCTCTCCTCTTCCCATCCCCACAGTTAAATCCAATGATGGAGGCTATGCGTGAAATAAGATGGATAAAGGTACCACATTATGGTAGACTTGATACTCATCCTTGGGAAATTAGTAAGTGTTGGATTCCTATTTGGGAATGGCCTGTTCACATTGGACGAGAGGGACAAACTTTGCTTTATAATATTATGAAGGGCCATCCTCTTTCCACTTCTGCTAGGCTGGATACTCTAGGGTGGGGGAATACTCCTATAGGTGTTTATACGGTTTCTTCAGGATATGCTTCCTTGACTAAGGCACCCCTCATCCTCTTAAGGACATCTTTACGCACATATGACAGCCTGCTATATGGCCTAAGGTAAGTTTTTGTGCATGGTTGCTCTTACAAAGATGAGTCTGAACTGGGGATCGACCTATGAAGCGAGGATTTTATGGCCTTTTAGATGTGCCTTATGTTTGGAGGATGATGAGACCATTTCTCACTTGTTCTTTTAATGTACTAGGTTACATCCTTATGGCAGCTTTTATCTAAATTGTTTACTTTTGACTTTATGGACTGGCATTTCCCTTCTCCTTTGGAATTTCTAGAAAGAAAGAAATAGCAGAATTTTCCAACAGGTAAGTAGAGACATTTCTTATGTTTGGGAGAAAACCAAAATCAATGTTGAAGAAAGCATCAAACATAAGATTTATTTACCTCCTAAATTTTTTCACACCTTTTCAATATATATATATATATATATATATATATATATATATATATATATATATATATATATATATATATATAATATAGTATAGTTGTGTTATATTTAGACAACTATCACAACCGATATTAAAATATTAACATTAATATTTCCATGCAAATTTTATAATTGTGATAGAAGCTTTTAAAAATATGGAAGTGTATATTTCCAAATTTGATTCAAACAACTGTCACAACTGATATTAAAATATTAGCATCAGTATTTCCATGCAAATTTTATGACTGTGATAGAAGCTTTTAAAAATACGAAAGTGTACATTTCCAAATTTGATTCAAAAATCAAAATCAATATATGATGGGCTACTATACATGAAGTTCCTCTATTCAAGGATAATTAAATTTTATGCCCTTTTCTTTGACAAGAAGAAATCAAACTACCATTTTTCTTAATTGTGACTTTAAACTTTCGTCTGTGATGATCTGAGAGCCTTGTGAAGGGTCAGATAACTTTAATTTTCAAAACTATACAAGGACAACTCAAACAATGGTGTCTGCATGAAAACACCAAATTTACTTGAGAAAACCTTTATAGGATGTGGAAACTCCATCAAGAAGAAATAAAATGCTTTATTTTAAGACCATTTTTAAATGTTTAGGGTGGTGTTCTCTTTTGGGAGATGAAACATACAATTCCTCTACTCTAGCTCTCAAAAGCTTTACACTTTCTCACATGGATTAGTATGTATTTACTAAAATTCAAAGTCTTTATTTCTTTAGATTCTAAGACATTATGGCTGCTTCTAAAAATCTAGGCACTGCTTTGCTTCCCAAACACCTCGGTTTGTGTTCCAGATGAGTATCCATGCATTGGTACATAGCATACTTACAATAGGTGTGCCTATCCAAAAAAAATGTTGGGGTTCAAAATATGAGGTTTTTGGACCACATTTGTTACATTCACTAGGGCCATATAGCTAGCTTGCTCCTTGTCAAATTTAGGTCATTTAGACATCATTTGAGGTTTGGCAACTTCTTTGCCTTGGTGTAGATTAATCCAAACTGAGTAGGAATACCTAATTACAAATGTATCAATATAATCCTATTAAAAATGATGGTCTCTTAGAGCATTGTCCAAGTTGAATTTGCCAATTTAGTGCCCAACCTATTCATATTGGGTGTATTTTTAGGCCTATCTTCTGTCTTCATAAACTTAGTTCGTTGGTGATCAACTTCAAGGAAAACCTATATATAGTTTTATGTTCCTCAAAGTGGGTTACCTGCTTGGGTCTTCTTGGTATGCATGACCAATTTACTTATTTTGTCTATTGACATATCCATAGACTAGCTCCATTCTTTCACAAAGTCTTTAAACACCCCTTATCGCCTTCACACAGATGGGAAGGTAAATAGTGTTGTCATGGAAGACATATATCGCAAATATATTTTATCTTACTTGAGCCTTGCCCCTCAACTTGCCTTCCCTAAGATGTCTTTCTATGCTAATTATTTCTTACAAGGTGTTAGTAGGACCATTCTATATTGGTGACACATCCTAAAGATCTCCCTTGGTTGGCTAACGACATGATCTCACCATTTATCGAATAAGACTGTCATTATCATACAAATCAATGGAATCTATTTTCTTTGCTCTCTCCATGAGGTGGAGATGAAGGGGCATTTCATTTCCAAGTGTCTTGTCTTGTATGATATTAGAGAGATATATTATTGTTTGTATGCGCTTTGCTATTATCTAGACCAAAGGTGTTTGGACCTTTATGTTCAAGAAGAAGCTACTCTTAGATGTTAAACTCAATAGGGGATTTCCAGGATCTTTGAATTGGTTACTTCCTTATTTTAACCTATTTCAACCATTCGGGGTGTTAAGTTCCTGTTGGCTGCTACAATAACTATTTCAGGATAGTGATAGATATATAAGATGAAATCCTGCATTGCAAGGAGCCTTGAAGGTACCTTAGGTTCCTATTCTCGTACCATATCCTTTGTTCGCTTTCTATATAGGGATAGATGTATATTACCAAATTTTCCCCTACATTTAGAGGATCCTTGGTTGTGTATTTTGAGAGAGGCATTGGGAGAGGTACCATGTTTCCTCTTGAGATTGTTCAACCATGTCCTCTTAGCCTGGGCCATTCCCATGAGGACATTGTTAGACTCTCTATTGGATCTTTAATGCTGATCAACGAGGATGTTGGCCATTCTTTTTATCATAACTTTGATGTAGACTAAATCCTTGTTCTGCATTGGCTTCTTTCTCTTGGCTTTATTGGTCCTTTCTTTCAATGAGGGGGCTTATTTTCATAGGGTTGATTAGTATTATATGGCTTTTGTATGCACACAATTATCTAAGTTTTGTTGTTTGGGTCCACCTCCCTCTTATTTGGCTATATTGTTTCCTATATTTAGAATTAGATAGATAATTTTTAGTTGCTGGAGTTACTTTTACCACTCCTTAATAGCTAGTATAACTTGTACTTTTGAGTCCCATTCACCTATTATTTTCTTTCATGCACATGAATACAGTTTCTTTCTTTCTATGTGATCATGCTTCTTATTTCCACCATGTGTTTGTGCAAGTACAAGGAAGGCAGTTTGTAACACAAAAAGCATTCAGGAAACTCACCCAATATGTTGCCAACAATCCTACTTGGTGATCCTTGTGAATGTCTTTAATTGAGTAATATTAAAAAAAAAAAAAATTATATATTTTTATTAAATAGTGTAGTTCTAAGTGATTGGATGTTGGTTATGTTGTGGATGCTATATGTTAAAGTGATTCCCTATTTAACCTCGTCTCTCATTTCATTGGATAAATTATAATTGAAACAATTGGTAACAAAACAATTATTCCTAAATTGGATCATGTATATTCACTTTCAAGCTCATGTCTCTAAATCTTACTTACATTAAAATGAGTTTATGAAGTTACATAACTACTTAGATGGCCTACTAATTTTCCTCCAATGTCATAAAACGTTCCCTTAGTCTCGAAGTGCATGTATATTTCTAAATAATAGGCATCAATATCATCAAATTTTGTGAACCATTGTGGGATCTAGAGAGTTTATAATTATTTGTAGAGATCCTAGCATGGATGGTTTGTTCACATTAAAGTTATGAATGAATTGTTTGTTTGTTTATTAACTAATGTTCAATTATCAGCTTCCTGAACTGATGTAACCTCTATATGCTTAATAAAAGATAGACACACATGGGTATGTTTGTGCGTTGTATGTTTTTCATTTTTATTCATTCTTTCAATGTTTGTTTTTGCAAACATTCGTATCAAAGCCAATCATTTGGAGAAGTTGTAGTCAGATACGAACAAGAGCCAAGAGTTCAGGGAAGCCTCAGGAAAAAGGGTACAAACTATGAACAACATATTGAAAAGGTCAAGTTACAGGGTTTTGTAACTCATCGTCAACAAAGAGTCAAATTGTGAGGGCTCAGGCTTCACTTAGAGAATTTATAAGGACATCGTGAATGGAAGAGGTTGCAGAAAAAAGCAAATAGACAATCGCGATAGTGTAATCTTGATTCGAGATTTGATTCATGATTTTGCATAGGAGAAATCGTGAAGACCAAGAAGCCACTAACAAAGGACAAAATTGATTTGAAAAAGATGTAGAAATTAGGGCATGATTATTTTGAAGGTAAACATGAGAATAAGTTATGATTTATAGAGTAAATTAGGACGCGAATACTAGGAAGATCGTGAGCTTTTTGTTTCATGATCTATAAATCATGGTAGGGCATGGGAGAAGAAAAACTTGAAGTCCATTAATGATGTGAAGAGTGAGTTCATTGATGTTTTGTATGCCTTAGGGTACGACTAAAGAAATAAAAGACCACCAAGATAAAATCATGATTTTAACTAGAATATCCCTTTCTAGAATAAATTCTGAATTTTGTTTTTTATAATGAATTTTGAAAACTCAATCAAACACCACAGTAATATATGCAATAAAAGATGCTAGAAATTCAAAAGTGTAATCTTTATTTTAGTCAACTGGCTATATAGACAACATACTGAAAATAATTATGGAAGTTACAAATTGCATGATAAAACTAAAGTACCACTTTATTGTCTAAAAATCCATAAATCCTTGCCCAATTCAGATATGTGATTTTTCTTTTAGGATGGTATGATGGCTGGTCTGGTATGATATTCCTCCCAAAACCCTAATCACAATAGCGCTACAATCTAATAGGTGTACATCAGGTTCAAATGCTAAAAACCTTAGTTTTGGAACATATGGCCAGTATGTGGGGTGACAACAACCAATAAGAAGGGGTACGGCTGCAATAAATGACTGATCTAGGAGTACAATAAGATATAAATGGCTGTTATAGGTAGTATGGTAGCAATAATGGATGCCAAAAGTGTGGCACCCGCCTACAAGGATGGTTTTGCATTGGAACTTCGAAAACTTGATGCATTACAACAACAAATTCACTCATCCAACTAACATTGATAATAATCATGGTCCTTTTCAGCATAGATGTTACCTCCTTATAGAGTCACAATAGAGTGTTTTCATCCTCTAATCCCCAATAGAAATGTGAAGGGTTTTCATCTTCTAGATCTAAATGCAATGGAGGGTTTTCATCCTCAAATGTAGTAAGTTGGAAGCAAATTCCCAAACTCAAAATAGATGTAATAAACAAGATGACTCTGAATGACCCCCAAGGCCCTCTTTTATAACTTTTTATGTCTGTTTTTTCCAAGTTGGCCTCTTACTTTACTTTAATAAAGTACACTTTTATTTTTACTTTTCTCTTTTATTTTATTTTTAATAATAATAAAGTAATATTAAGTTGTTGCTTTTTAATAAAGTAAAAAATAAATCACTTAGACAGCTTTAAATATTATCTTCATTATTTTTCACTTTATGGGAAAAAGGGGACATGACACTCTGCCCTTCCCAAAGATTGTTTGTCCCCCCAACAATGCTTGAACCACCCTGTAAATACCTAGATCCCATACTTTTATGCATGGACCATTTTGAACTAAAACAAAATGATCCTTGTATCTTTTACTGCAAGTTGTGTTCTTCACCCTCTTCCATTCTTAGAGTGCTTTCCATGATGACAACAAACCTGAAATGGCATAGTATGAAATAATAAATCTGAATTATGACTTTCTTTCTCATACTTTGGGCTGTAATCAAATTGCTCACCTCTTTTTTTTGATTTAGAAGTAGGAGCTTTTGAGAGATTTGCCTTAACACAACCATCCTTGTTATTTAGAATTTCAAAATTTGTGGCATCAACTGAAACATTCTCCTTACTTCCATGTTCATCATTATATTTACTCTGAAAATCAATCTCCTAGGGTAATGACTCAAACCTTGAAATGATTGGAAGATTGATAGGTGCTTCTAGGGTTGAAACATCCTCAATTTTGGATACTTGGCATTCAACATGTAATGTTTCTAGGGCTAGAACAACTTCAATTTTGGACACTTGTATTCAACATGTAATACATGTTCTTCTTTTACATTGTTAACACAAATATATATTTTTTTTAGAAGTCATACCTCTTTCTAATGAAGATTCTTCACTTTCCACTTACATGGAGGATTCCTTTATGGACTGCTCACTAACTTCTTTCGGATCTGAATTTTCTTATTTTTGATTTCTTCCTTGGGATACTTTTGAGGTTTTGACTTTTCATCTTTCTTCTTCAACATTCTGTTTCTATTTTCTTTATATATCTCCAAGAATTCTTCAAAGGTATTATAAGATGTGTATATATCGGAGTTATCATATTCATCAAAGGCAAAAAGTTTGACTTCATCTTTGTCACATTGCTTTTCTAACCATGCCTCCTAAATAGGATCTTTCTTTCATGATCTTCTAAATGAATATAGGGCTTTATAGCTAATAGAAACTGCTTCAAAAGCTGGTTCTTAAAATCTTGGCTCTTTGTTTGTACTTCTTGTCTTGATTTTCTATTGATTTCTTCAAGATGATCCCTAGCCTTTTGCTGCTCTTTCTGTATTTGCATCAAGACCTCTTGGATAGGATCTGTCTTCTTTCTTTGGTAAGAACTTAGGTCACCAATGCATGTTCTCTCTCCTAAGTTCCCTTTCACTTATGTGTCCATTGTGGATCTGTACTCAAATGTTAGCTTTCCACCCTGCAGGATAGAAAGATCAATTCTCTGATACCACTGGAATATCTTTTTCTAGAATAAATTCTGAATTCTATTTTTTATAATTATTTTTGAAAACTTACCACAATAATATATGCAATAAAAGACATTGGAAACTCACAAGTGTAATCTTTATTTCAGTAAACTGGGTATATCGACAACATGCTGAAAACAATTATGAAAGTTACAAATTGTATGATTACAACTAAGTACCACTTTATTGTCTAAAAATCCACAAAACTCTACTTGATTCAGATATGTGATTTTCTTTTAGGTTGATATGATGGCTGGTCTGGGATATTAGTCCTCCCAAAACCCTAATCGGTGCAACGCTATAGTCTAGTAGGTGTACGCTAGGTTCAGACACAAAACCCTAGTTTTAGAGTGTATGACCAACATGTGGGGTGACACCAACCAATAAGAAGGGGATTGGCTGCAATAAATGACTGATCTAGGCATACGACAGACTATAAATCACTGTTATGGGTAGTATGGCAGCAACAATGGATACCAAAAGTGCGGTGCCAATGCACAAGGATAGTTTTCCATTGGAACTTCAAAATTGTGATGTGGTATAGCAGTAAATTCACTCACCCAACTAAAACTGATAATAATTATGGTCCTTTTTAGCATATATGTGACCTTTGTATGCAGTCATCGTGGAAGATTGGACGGGTTCTATTCTCTAATCACCAATAGAACCTAGAGGGTTTTCGTCCTCTAGATTTGAATGCAATGTAGGGTTTCTATCATCGAATGCAGAAGTTGGAAGCAAACACCCAAACTCAAAATAGATCTAATAATCAAAATGATCCCAAATTACCCCCAAGGCCCTCTTTTATAACTTTTTCTGCCCCTTTTTCCCAAGTTGGCCTCTTACTTTACATTAATAAAATACACTTTCATTCTTAATTTTCTCTTTTATTTTATTTTTGATAATATTAAGTTGTTGATTTTTAATAAAATAAAAAGTAAGTCACTTAGACAAGTTTAAATATATAATATTTTTCACTTTATGGGAAAAGGGACTTGACATTAACCTCTATTTGCAGTCAAGTTTATAGTCAAAGCGCGAAGTAGAGAAAGAAAAAGTGTAGAGAATTGAAGACATGAATACCAAAATGGCATGGAGTCACAAATCACAAATTTGTCATGTATCAATCGATTTAGGGCATGGATAGCGATTCTAGACTCCATTATTCATAAACAGTCGAGTCGAAGGTTAAATATCGTTAACATTGGCTCAAAGATTGTAAGTAATTCAACATTTTATGAAATCCAAACTCTACTATAGCAAATTCAGATTCTAATGTAACCTTTGCATACTTTGCATTTATTTTGTATTGATTTACGGGTCAGAGCTCAAATATTGTGTATCATGGCCAATATTCAAAAGTTGCATCTACTAGTGCACATAAGTTGACTGGTCAAAATTACGTCTGGAGTATCAGATTTTAACAATTGCGAAATATTATGATTGTGATAAAATTATTCTTAACAAGGAATCATGACCTGCTACAATTTTTTTTGATTATGACAAATGTCATAAGGAGGTTTTTCTGTTGTGGAAGTTATTTGTTTCAAATGATTTGCTACCTTAGGTCCAAAGTGCTACTGTGGCAAGTGTGCTTTGTACTAGTATTCAAAACAAGTATCAAACTTTTGATAAAATTTGGGTCTGTACCTAAAGAATCTACTATTTTCTATAAAGATGACTGGGGATGTGTCCTTGTTACAACATCTTCTTCAGATGAAAGATCTCCTAAGACCAACTTGTCACCATAAACAAAATGGTGATTGATGAAGATCTGGTTGCTCTTATTCAAAACAATTTGATGCCTTAATATGAATCTTTCATGGAAGCCTTACACTAGATGCTATAAAGTTAGATGCTGACATTTGATCAAGATAGTTCTTATTTGATGCAAAAGGAACAGACAGATACATGCAAATTCATCCACTAATTGACAAATAGAGAATGCATTTTCTATTTAGTCAAATAGGAATTGAAAATGCATACCTGATGATTCACCTTCTAATTACCAAGTGAAGTGATTTTATAGTCATAAGGTTTGGGCATGTCAAAAAGGATTGCCGAAAATGACAATATGCTCTTTCCCAACAAAGTAGTCAAGTAAATGTGGCAGCAATTGAAGACGAATAGGATTTTGAGGAAGAGTATGCCTACATGGCATCATACTCGAATGATAGTGCTATTAGTTTTTGATTCATTGATTCCAGCACATGTAAAAGTTTTAAATGTCATAAGGATTCGTATGTCACATTTACTTCCAATACAAATATTTATAATTCAATTTTATTAACAAATGGGAAGTCACTCTGTAAAATCCCTTGCATGGATTTTAACTCAAATTCACAAAACATTTGATTTTTCTTGTTCAGATATTTCATCAAAGATTTGTCATTATCTTATCAATCTGAAATTCTGGTTATTGACAATGTAAAACCGTTTGTATGGAGATTATAAAAAACACTCACATTTGCTATTCAATATTCAATGAATACACATGGGTAGCTTGCCAAATAATTTGTAGCATACAATGAAATGATTCCAATTGAGACTAAGAATACCCAAATAGATGTTAACTTCAAAATTGCAGAAATAAATATTGTATTATAAAGTACATACCAAAAGGAGTTCAAACACCCATGTTATATGACAAATCATCCCATGAAGGGCTGTGCCCAAAAAAAACTGAATAATGGACAAACAAGGGCTGTGGTTGTCCCAAGGAGATACTGCGTGTAACAACAAGACAATCTGCAATATCAAACTCCACAAAAAGCACCATAAACCATAGTGAAGACCCACAATTTTTTAGTAGTTGTGATACTTCTTTGAAACCCTCCAAAATCACTTAACTTCTAATGCTGAATCCCCTTCAAATACTACGATAACCTTCAAGGCTTCAGCTCCAACAATTAAAAGAATATTGTTCAGCATAAACTTCGAAACCTATTTCAATATATGCACCTACGAACTCTGAATGAATCCACCCAGTTTGGCTAAATGGGTTTTCATTCACACAACCATTCTTTCAATCTGCAACAAATCTGCACACCTGTGAATCTTAAATGAATCCACCAAAGATTGGCTAGGTGGGTTTTCATCCATGAAACCAATATTCCCAAGAGATTTCATCCTAGGTTTCGAAGAACCAAAGGTTCTAGCTCTCCAAGAGACTTAAAAAAAATATCAAAACAAGAATAATTGAAATGAGCCCCCACAAACTCCTTTTATAATACCCTAGGAACTTTTCGAAAGTTATATTTAAAAATTAATTTTAAAATAAACTTTTCCAAAATTCATAAAGTGACTTTATAATATTTTGCTTTTTGGTCTCTAACATAAATTATTTTATAATAACACTTAATTTCCATATAAGTGACTTTTATTTTATAAATTAATTTTTAACCCATAAGACACTTAATTTTCACCTTTATATCTTTTAATTAGCCCCTTGACAACTTAAATATTAATTATTTAATATTTTGATTATTTTCTTTACATCTACCCAAAGTTGCAGAGAATACAAAAATAGCTCGACAGTGAATTCTGAAGGTGCCAACAAACTCAGAAGATTACAAGAGATCCACTTTAATGAAAATTAATACTTTTCAAAAATAGTAATCTTCTTCAAGAAATGTGGAGAGCTCCCAGAAGGTCAAAACTGCATCTGGAAAGTATGATTAGACATAGTTTGATCTCTTGAACTAACTGCCACTGTTAGAATCCCTACCTAATAACAATGGTCTACTCCAAGATTATGGGGATCTTCCAAGAATATTGGAAGGGACTCAAAAGGGTCATTACACACAGTGGAGGAGTAGAATATATTTGCAGAGTGTTGACTAATGTTGAAAAAATCATATTAAGGAATGTTAGGTATGTTCTTAGCAATTAATAAAAATCTTATCCATTAGTTAGCTAGTTGAAAATCTTAACATTGTTGTACATTTATTTGGGAAGCAGTGTATTGTGTGTGATGTGAAACAGGACAGAGTAATTGCTAGAGGCATTGGGCAAGGTGGCTTGTATAGGTTTGTTGGCTCTGCTATAATCAACTTAAATGTACGTGTGGAGAGAGACTTTACCATTCAGGATGTGCTAGAGGCTGAAATGCCTCTATCAAATGCACAATTAGTTGTGCATGCGGCTGCAATGCCCTGATCAAAGGCACTGGCTCAGAGGATAAGAGCCAAGGTTATTGATCCAACAGAGCATGGTGATTTTGCTCTCATTTCTGACCTTTTTATGATACCTAAACCACATATTAAACATCCCAATGGATTCAAATGGGTGGACGATGTCAAAAGCAACGTCGATGGTAATTTAGACAAATACAAGGTATGTCTTGTTGTGAAAGGAATTGTAGTTTTGGGCCTACATTTTAGTAGAGCCCAAAGCTTGAATGTGTAGAGCATAAAGTCTTTCAGTCAATCATCTTCATCATTTTATTATTCAATAGCTTATAGCTTTTATATATGAATTTTCTCCTATAGAATAGGAGACCTATTTTATCTCCACAAATAGCTCTCACTAGAATATGTGAGTTCAAACAACTCACAACTCACGCATAACTAATATAAGCTATTTCTCATCAACTTATTTACACTTAATATTATATTACTAACATAATATGTTAATGGAGCACTTATTTTCTAACATTCCACCCGTCCCCCTCTTGCCCATAATGCTCACATGGTCGAGTACGATCCACATAGACTTAATTTATCCATATTACCCCCCCACAAGTTGACTTTAACAGACTCCAGGTTCTCCTGATAATGCATCCATTACAAAGGGAGATATTTTACAGTGAAAATCATTGTACACACTTTATTGACAACTGCCTTAATTGGCTTAAATGGCACTTTACATCAAGACAATATGCACATACATGCTTTATTTCAATTGACTATAAAAACTATCTTGATGGAAAATATATTTGACATAATTACTCACTATAGACCAAAATACTTAAATAGAAAAAACGGTGGACAATAACTACTGACATTGACAAAACCACACAATATAAATTATAATTCTTTCAACTAAATCTAAATGACATATGCTATAAAAATGAAACAAATTATATAAAATAATAAAACTATGACTATAAAAGAACTTTGAAGCCACTTAACAACTAAATAATGAAATATTAAACACAAAATTAGATTAAAACAAATTTCTTAAATAATTAGACATTATATTAAAAAATATAAACTTATCAAAAACACTATAAGACTTTAGACTTAAAAAACTAAACTTAAACCTAAAAACACATAAAACTGTAGGTTAAGAGTGGTATTGCTTGGTGGATGGATGACTGTGAGGAAAGAAGTCTGGATTGGACAATGACATTTGCTGAGCCTGCCGAGATACAAGATTCAATGCTGAATTGAGTTTGGCCAAAATGGCTTGAAATGCGGCTTGATTGGTTGAGTTGACTGTGGCAATAAGATTTTGAGGTGAGTCAAGTGGAGTGTTAGAGTCAAAGATGAGTCGAGTTTGCTAGAATAACCAATCACCAAGTAGGGAGGATACAGGTAGAGAATGCTGAATGGATAGGTAGCTTACCGTCGGTGTTAACAATGGAGTAGGGGCCAATAGAGTGGATTGTCATCAAGGTTAGATTGAGGCTGAGTCAGAAGAGGAATATCTACTGCCACCACGAAGAGATGCCACTGCCTTGTAGAGGAGGCTTTACTATGGAGCAGGGATTCAAAGGGGAGCATAAAGTGGATGCCTGAGATTGAGTTGGATCGAGATAAAAAACACAATGGATCCAAATACATAATCTTGATCGAATACAAATAATGATCTCCTATGAAGATTAATGTTGAATTAATCTTGGTGTATGACAAAGTAGAATGGTTAATCTTGCTATGGCGACCTCCAACAACAAATCAAGTTGAAGAACAAGCCTAGATCAAAATGCCATCCTTCTTTCAACAAATTACCAGCGTGTAGTTTTTTCAAACAATGCTTAACAAAAAAGATATATGCAAAATTTGTACGGGTTCATCTAGAAAATTGGCAAACAATATATATATATATATATATATATATATATATATATATATGTCAATGAGATTAGTAGTGATTTGTACTCGCAACCACTAACAGAAAGAATAATGATCTATCGAAAGATAAGAGCATTAGATGTGGTCTGCACTCCAAAATCTTTATTACAAACAAGATCTGAATTTACATAGAGGTTCCATAGGTACCTGCTCTAATACCAAATGTATTTTTGGACCTACATTTTAGTAGAGCCAAAGGCTCAAATGTGTAGATCACAAAGTCTTTTAGTCAATTATCTTCAACATTTTATTATTCAATAGCTTATAGCTTTTACATATGAATTTTCTCTTATAGAATAGGAGACCTATTCTCCTCCACAAATAACTCACTTAAATAGGTGGGTTGTTCAAACAACTCACAACCCATGCATAACTAATATAATTTGTTTCTCAACAACTTATTTACTCTTAATATTATATTACCAACATAATATTCTAATGGAAAACTAATTCCTAAAAGGATTTTCACAATAGGAGGTTATAGATGACTCTGAGGAGACTTGTGCTTTTACTTCTATTGCAAATATGGTCACATTTCAGTTGTTTCTCTCTCTATTGCAACTCAGTTTGGTTTCCTGAATAGAGATTTGGATGAGGAGGTCTACATGGTGCTACCTGAAGGTTGTCACGTACGTGGTCATGATCATCTAGTTTGCAGGTTGATAAAGTCCTTGTACAAACTTAAGGAGCCCCCATCTGGTATATATTTTTTGACCAACATCTCCAAGATTATAGATTCAAACTATGGGGGTGGGCTGAAGTTTCAGCTAATGATGACTCACCACTTGTCGATGAATCACTCTACAAACAATTAGTAGATGGTATGATATACTTTATGTCCACACAATTGGATAAATGTTTGGAAGTTGGCAATATTTCTTAGTTTTAGTCTCAACAGAAGCTCATACATTGGACAACAGCAAAACATCAGAGGACTGCAGATTTCAAAGTGATATCTAAGGAGCAGCGTGCATATTTAATGACTAAACTTCTTGGTTCCATTTTGTTTATATTTAGCACCATTTTGTTTTTAAAATTTTGAGACAGACTTATAATAGTCCCCCATTTAGTCATTGGGGGTGGGGGTGGAGGTGAGTATTAAAGGTATTAATGAACTATTAGTTATCTACTTCAGTTATCAACCTCCTCAACTAATGTAACATCTTTATGCATGATAAAATACAAACACACACGAGTATGTTAGTGTGCTATTTGCCTTCCATTTCTCTTCATTCTTTCAATGTTTATTTTTTCCAACAGTTCAACCATATCATCCTTGCAAATGCAGACATAAGGACTGTTCCACAAAGGAGATGGTGTTGCATTACCTGTATGTCTTGAGTAGTAACACATTAATGAAGAAAATTTTCATTGAACCTAATTCTATATAAACATTAGGTATATATAATATAGAATTAGGTTCAATGAAAATTTTCTTCATTAATGTGTTACTACTCAAGACATACAGGTAATGCAACACCATCTCCTTTGTGGAACAGTCCTTATGTCTGCATTAGCAAGGATGATATGGTTGAACTGTTGGAAAAAATAAACATTGAAAGAATGAAGAGAAATGGAAGGCAAATAGCACACTAACATACTCGTGTGTGTTTGTCTTTTATCATGCATAAAGATGTTACATTAGTTGAGGAGGTTGATAACTGAAGTAGATAACTAATAGTTCATTAATACCTTTAATACTCGCCTCCACCGCCACCCCCAATGACTAAATGGGGGACTATTATAAGTTTCCCATTAGATGGTGTTGCATTACCTCTATGTCTTGAGTAGTAACACATTAATGAAGAAAATTTTCATTAAACCTAATTCTATATATATATATATATATATATATATATAAATATATATAAATATATAATGTTATCTCCCAAAGGTAAAAGAAAGAGTTTCGACGATATTTTTTCTTGGCCATAGATGTCAGAAATGGTCAATGATATGTCACCGTCTTATCTTATCAGTTAGCTTCCTCTTTCCATTTCTTATTCTACGTACATCATTATCATTTATTAGTCTAGAGAGTATACACGTTTTATAAGATCCCTTGTCCTTTTATTTTGTTATTTTATGTTTGCAACGGACTTGCCACTAGCGCTCATCAAACAAGTCTCATTAGGACACATTGGTGTTTTTTGGGCATTAATAGACAAAGCATTACATTTAATTTCATACTAATGGACATCATTTCTTCACAGAATCTTTGATCTTTTTAGTAGGATGCATAATTTGTTTTTGTCTTAATATTTTAACTTTGATAGTTTTGCTTTCACTAAAATTTTCATGCAATTTACTTGTACTAAGACGGAACTAATTTCTAAATCTGAAAAATGTTTTGAATTTTATAGATAAATGCCATGCCTGGGTAGCATATTCGACTAATATTTAGCTTCATCAATCTAATTGCAATACTCTTAATTTAGCATATTATTCCAGTTTTGTAGTCTCTAAGAAGTTTTGTGTCTTTAAATACTATTCAGTTATGAAATAGAGATAATTAATATATGACAAACATGCATTGTTACTCTCTCAGGTAAATTTGTCTAGAACATTGTTTAAAAGGAAATATTTCAATGAAAAACAATTATGTCATGCGTTCATGAACTAAACAATGATATTGTGTTAAGCAGAGGTGGCAGCAAGAGAGACACTGGAGTAGGTAATGGTGGAGGCACTAATGAAGTTTGGATTTCATTGTTCTGCACTTCAAGCTGTTTGCTTGGCTGTTTCAGGTGTCAACCATGTAAATGACCATGTTTCTGAATCGAATACAACAATGGTTGAGGTTTGATGGCATCTTGTTGCCCCATGTAAGAAAGGAATTAGGAAAAGACAAATAAAAGTAGAAATAAAGAGCTCCCAAGATGGCATTGGCCTTATGCTCAAGCCCTGGGCACATTTAAACAGGGATTTGGTGTCCGATTTCTTAAGTTGTGACTTGGGATGGTTAGAAAATAACTTAAAACTCTACACTGTCCCTTATTTTATGAAAAATCACTGGAATACACCATCAAGTCTTACCCAGTGCGAGGATCCTAAAACACCCATTGTAATTCTCAAACAGTTTCCCTTGGCAAGTATAGAAACCAAAAATCAAATGCAAATGATCTTCATGATTGACTAATAAGTTTTCAGGCTTTTCTATGGACACAATAGAGAATTCACAGGGGAAATGCAATGCAGAATGAAATCAAATGATACTCTAATGCCTTTAATCCTACTGTGTATATGCAGAAGCTTGTCATCTCTAATTTAAACTATTCTCTTTTATGATTATTAAGATGGAAAGTCTATCACATGGAAATATTTGGGATGGCTCAATTGGTAGGCTTTAAGATATATATTTAGTTCAGATTCAACTCTCCCTCCCACATTGACTAATTAATCAGTCAGTCTGCCCTTCCCACCCTTTACATGCTTTGGAATTCTAATTGTAAAATAGGCAGTTTTCTTCCCTTGGTAGGTTTCCTATTACTAATTCTTTACCTGGAAAAGGTCATTAATGAGGTTGATAACCAGAAACAGATCACTTTAATTTCCTTAGGTTTCAAAGCAACTTTATTATAGTGACCTCACCGAGACCTTTTCTGTAGATAATGATGGTATCGTCTGTGTTATCTCTGACAGTACCTCCTCAAACTGCTTCTTTCCATTAGAGGCTCCAACGAAAGTAAGCTTGGGATATATGTTTAGTTGGTTCTAGCTTGGTCGAGGTCGATATGCCTTGCCTTCAAGATTTCTATTTCTAATTATGTATCTGACCATTAATACTAACTCATTTCATTTTACCATCTTAGAAGTGGATGGACAATCATGTAGTCTAACTGCTAGTTGTTATGCGGTATAGGTGACTCTTGTTTCAAGTGACAATTAACTAAAGTAGATTTAATCATTAACTCTAAGCTCTGCCTACTGACCAGGAAACTACCAGTGGCAGTGTAAATTCTTTCTTACTTTCTGGATTTAAATTTTAAATATTTTTATCTTAGTAACTTTGAACACCAGCTTGATTTTTACCATTATTTCAGACATCTTTCCTGGGAATGTCAAGCTTTTTGTCCACAATGATGTTATAGCAGCCTTAACAAGTGGTACATCGGGAAAACTTCATGGGTGTGTGTTGATTGCTGGCACTGGAACTTTAGCTTATGGTTGTACAGAAGATGGTGGGGAAGCAAGAGCCGCTGATGCTAGACCAATCTTGGGTGACTGGGGTAGGTGCTTTATGAGTAGTTGATCTTATATGGCACCAAAAAAATCCTTTTGTTCATTGAAACTGACAAATAGTAAATGGAAAGAGTAATCTGGATTTACACACATTTTTTTAATTTATTGCAATCTTTTTGTGTGAATGCTTGTTGAATGAAATTTCTCTTGGAGATTGTGTTATATTTATTTTTTAGTTTCCTATCAATTTTTTCGAAGTGCTGTTTTGTGTTTTTGTTGGCAAGATTTTTTTTTCAGATTATAAACGCTTTTTATTGGCATCAAATTATAAAGATGCATATGGATATGATATCAATAGATGAAAATAGGAATATTGACCCTCAAACCATTGTTAATCAGGGTTCACTCTTGGGGCACCAACCGAAGGATAAGGATAGTATTAATAATGGAAGACTATATAGACAAAAATATCTCATACCATGATATGACAACATGATGGCCACAAGCTGGCTGCAATGCCTCATTTTCTGTTACTTAAGAAAGGCAACTGGTGTACTTGTAACTGATCACAATAGCTAGATATTATTGATTAATAACTACGTTCCTTAGGGTTGAAGTGGCTTATTATAGATGGCATTTAGTGTCTGTTGGCAAAGAGCATTTTGTTCCAAATGACTAGAAAAGCAACTGCAAATTTGTTATTGAAGTTGGATGTACGCCTGAGTTGGCTTAATGGTGAGGAATTTGTGCTCTTGAAAGGGAGGTTAAAAGTTCAAAATTTGTAGGGGGAAGGTATCTGAGGCACAGTTAGGTGCCCCTTGCAAACTAGGAGTATGAGAGGTTCTCATATGTTGTAAGCTACTTTGCAGACCCTAAACAAGGCACCTGGGATCGTGGACCTTAAAAAAAAAAAAAAAATCTTATTTTTTTTCAAATCATTTTTTATTTATTATCAATTAACATTATTCCTAAATGTCGATGCCATTTATTTCTATGATCCATTTTTTGAGAATACCTATGTCAACAATCCATCACTTTCAAGAAAAATGATTTTTCAGCTTTTAATGGTTAAATATTTATTAATTACCAATCTGTAGACATCCTCATGTGACATTCTTTTCTTTGATGAATCAAACAGGGGTACTATAATGCCATCTGAATGTTAAAATTGACCATTTTAAAAAAGCTTCGTAATTTTATTTTGTACTTCATCCTGTTTTCCTTAACTTATATGGCAAATGCTAAATGCATTATTTGCCTTCCATATCTTATCCTACAGTCCACTTCTCTTTTCTTAGGAACTACAACTTGTCAAGGATTATGTCAGAAATTCTTCTACCAAACATTTAAATTAGCCATTTACATTCGTAACATCCAAACAACATAACATGAACTAGCGGTCTTACATAAGATTATCTTTAACTAGAAAATATACATGATGGGACTAATTCTAAGTTCCTTGTCACTGTGCTATTGCATCTATTGCCACGGTCAATTGCTTGAATTTTAGTAAAAAAAAATATGGTATTTTAAATCCTAACCATTTCTATCTTGGGATAGCAGCATAATTTTTTGCTTACAAATATTGAATAATAATAATAATAAAAATTTTAACGTCCACGAGACTAAAAATAGCCTATGGGACAGCAAGACAACTCAAGTAGATTTAAGTAGCACTGTTCGCTTTTTGTGTAGGCTGATGATGAGCCCTCCTAATTGCTCAATGTACTCTTCGTTGAATAGGTTATGCCAAGAACTGTCAGAGACACACGTGTCTTTTTTCAATCTCCAGTTCCAAGAGCATTTAAGTGGAATTGTTTTCACTTTTGCAAAACCTACAATTACAACTATGATTTCATATATATATATATCTATGAAGTATATTCATCTCAGATACACGTGTCTTTTCTCAATCTCTAGTTTCAAGAACATTTATGTGGAATTGTTTTCACTTTTGCAAAACCTACAATTACAACTATGATTTCCACCCATATCAAGCAACATAAACGCATCTTAAACTTAATCTTTGCTGTGCAATAAGCCTGCATTTGTAAATGAAAAGTCCATCGTTACATGAATTCTAAAATTTCAAAATCTGAACCCATTTTATTAGAGATCTCAGTCATAAAAAGTAACAGTTCATATTTGTCCAATATGTTTTCATCAACATGAGCTTCCCTTTCTTTTCTTCGTGGGCAATCTGTAGATTTCTATGTCATTTTACAAAATAAACAAGAGCCCTTTCTGCCCCTTGTTTCCCATGAGGAGTCCTCTCACATGGCTATTTATATTTATACTTGTATATTATGTTGAGGGTTTGTGCGTTAGGGTTTACCTCTGATTATGATGTCTTTGTTTAGTGTTTTTGTGCTTAGTGGCTTTATTAACTCCTACGGTTATTTATTACCCTTTTATTTTTGTAGTGTAACTAGATGTACTTATGAGTCCCGATGACCTACATTGGTCACTTGTGGACGGTAATATAATAATTTTATTTTTCTCTTTCTGCTTTCACTTTCATATCATATGCATGAAAACATAAGATAGTTTTATGTATTTTTTGTTTGTTAAGAATATATAGACTTAAACTTTAAAGTTTCTACATCAATGATATTAGTAGTGTAACTAGATGTACTTATGAGTCCCGATGACCTACATTGGTCACTTGTGGACGGTAATATAATAATTTTATTTTTTTCTTTCTGCTTTCACTTTCATATCATATGCATGAAAACATAAGATAGTTTTATGTATTTTTTGTTTGTTAAGAATATATAGACTTAAACTTTAAAGTTTCTACATCAATGATATTAGTTATGGAAGGCTCTTTTGAATTTTTGGTACCAATCTTTTATATTTCTATGCTTTGAAATAATATTTAGGCTTATCTTCTACATCCATAGACTCAAATCTTTGGCAGACTCATTATTTGGTTGTGAGAGATATCTATACTTAGCACTTTGCTCTATAGAGAGAATTGCTTCATTGGTCCCCTTCACGTTGTGGTTACTTTGAGATGAGGTTGTTCCTTCTTTATATTAGCATCCTTATTGATAGCCTACCCCCTTTCATGTATTCCTTGGTCCATATGTATGTAGACTTGACGCCTTAAAAACTCAGTGAGTTATAAGCTTGGACTTGCCATGAGTTATGTGCTGAAACTCGCCAAAACTCACCCAAGCAGACTCGCGACGTTAACCAACGAAAATTTGCCAAAGTAAAAAAATGAGGAGTAGTTGAACTATATGATGAAACATTAATACATTTTATTATGTACTCATGTAACTCAAATCTTGGAGCTCATTGAATTAATCTAGACATACTCTATGAGTCTGGATACGCCAACCTACCTTACCTTCCAACAGTCCTAGTCTAAAAGTGCATGCCCATCACAAGGTGAGGTGTCTATGGTCGCCTCTCAAACTTAGCCTTCCCCCACTTTCAGATTCGCCATTTATAAAGACAACTTTACTATTGTCAGGATTAGGAGCACAATTGATTACCTTGTATAAGCAACTAAACACAAAATTTAACCAGAAGTAATAAGTAACTAGAAATCAGAAACAACACAGAATTTGAGAGACAATACACAATTGTATTCAATTCATTCGAGAAGGAAATACAATGAAGAAATCACACTCTTTTCACACCTCTTGGGTGTACCAGTAATTCTCCCTCAAGAGTTATTTCTCTCACAACCAATTACAACCACAACTCAAACACAGAGTTGTACCCTCCACCAGTCAGTAACAATACTGTCAGTACACAAGTACTCAAAGTAGTCAAAGTAGATCTCCCTTGATCTTGCAACAACCTGCAAATCAAATGATCTTACTTACCATGTAGATCTCTCTTGATCTTGCAACAACCTGCAGATCAACCTGGTCTTGCACACTTGCAAACCTAGATCTTACAATTGGAAGGATTCTTCCTTGTCCTTGATTACAATACAGTGCCATGAGTCTATTATATAGATCCCATGCAAACAATAATTAGACTTTCCAATTACAATAATTAGAAACGCAGCTCAAGACTAAAATTAGTTTTTACATGCAAACTGGCCATTCAACAAACTAACTGTTCGTGTAACTAACAGTTCTGGGACGCATAGGAAACCGACGTCAGTCCCTGTCTGTCTGGAGATGACCAACGTCGGTCGATTCTTGACCGATGTCGGTTGCTCTGTAATTGGATATGACCGACGTCGGTTGATTATGCCGACGTCAATTTCTTTAGCTCTCAGCAACCTCCTCCAATTTGCATAACAGTGAAGCTTTTAGCTCCACAACCTAACAACTATTTGCAGTGAGGATCTTTTCTATTTTATGTGATAGCGTACCCAAAAATTAATCGTCAGGGCTTATTTCCCCTCTAAAAAAGAGAATGGTTGCTACATGAGAATGGAAAACCCTTTGGACGTTCAATTTTATATTGGTGAAATGGGCCATAAATTGTGGCTTCTCAAAGAGAAGGTTTAAATTTGCATATTTAAGGGTGCATATCTTAGCCCACAAACCTTGAAAAATTGGATACAGGGAAAATGGAAACCTTCTTGGTTAGTATGGATATTGTGATGATGCCTAAGGGATACTTCATGATAGTGATCAGGTTGTTCTAAAGGGGACATTGGTTTATGAAGTTAGGCATGCTCATGAAGCCAACACCTCCAATATTTAATCCTAAAAAGGATCTTCCATGGTTTTTTCTACTTTGGAAAAGGCTTTCCCTTCTTCCTAGTGAATATTGGGAAAACTTTTGGGCTTCAAAATATAGGAAATGCAATAGGTGAATGTATTACTTCATATGAGTTCACTAGACAACTTGGAATAATTAATTATGCTAGGATGTGTCAAAAGTGATCTATAGATGCCTTTGCTTGACAAGAGTCTACTAGATATGGGAGGGTTAAAGTGGAAACAATCCATTGACGATGAGAATATTCCCTTCACACGTTGGATATGCCATGGTTATTGACATCTTGCTAGAGGATGCCATACATTCCCACCACTAGAACAATATGAAGAAGAGTAAGAAAAGGAAAAATAACATGAGGAGAACAAACCTGTGGACCCCAACAAAACCTTCCCCAAAGACCTTTCCTTTAGAAATCACCTCATGTAAAGATCAAAAAATTAATAAAGAAGCTGAAGGAGACAAAAGATTGTAATGTTCATATTCATGGAAATATAAAGTTGCCCCTCAAAAGATGTCATAGATTAGTATTTCTAAACCTTTTGAGGCTCTAAATCAGCCATTCTAATTAGATATAAAGGCACCAAGGATATCCATGAACCCCTTAATCTACCCCATTCCTCTGCCCTAAAAAATCAGGAATAATTTATATGAAAAAAAAAAGAAAACTGCACCAACTGATGATAAGGAACAACATAGGTTTTCTATGGTAGCAAACAACTCAAGACCAAATACTAGATCTAAAATCACTAGAGGAAAATGAAAATGAAGGGGAGATAACATGCAACATGTTCTTAAAATACCTGCTTTGGTCAAAAAGAGAAAATTGCCAACATAATACAACATAGATCTATTAGATGAATGTTGGGTTTCAAGGACCACCAATCCTTGGGACACTGAAGATCCTAAAAACTTCCTAAATCAAATCATAGTAGCCTTGGACAATACCATTCTTCTTAATGCGAGTGTTCTCATGGAATATAGAGGCCTTGGTGTGCCTAATTAAAGTCGATGAATATGGTTTGTTTTAGATGCACAATAGTTTGTTTGATTTTTATGGATTTTTCTATGATTTTCTCAAACTTCAAATTTGAAATTTGTTTTGTAATATCATACACAGTAATATGTGGACATCATTGTGGTTGATGTTTTGATTTTTAAAACACTTTCAATAGAATTCTCTCTCTCTCTCTCTCTCTCTGTGTGTGTGTGTAAGAATCTAGGCATGCAAGAAATATCATATGTGTGTGTGTGTGTGTGTGTGTGTGTGTGTGTGTGTGTGTGAGAGAGAGAGAGAGAGAGAGAGAGAGAGAGAGAGAGAGAGAGACATACACACACACACACACAAAGACATGATGTTTCTTTCATGCCTATATTCTTTCCGTTAACCCTTGCTATCAAAACCATGTAACTTGAGCTCCATTACTACATGACTAAATGCACTACTCATCATTTTCTTCTTGCTGCCTCCACCACTTGAAGACTTTTCATGCACTTTTTCATTTATGGTTTTGATCAAAAAATAATGCCATAGAAGCCCAAGTGAGTTTGGTTGACTTCCAAATAACAATTTAAACCAAATCAGTTGTTTTCCTTTTACTCAATTGCTTATCCATGCCCCTAACCAAATGGAATTTAATCAAAGTTGCCACCAAAAAGTGGATTTGCCAACATATTGCCTCCATTTGCCACCAACTCACCATTTGCTTGAAGTTCATGGAACTCCTTTGGTAAGATGCATTAACCTATGCTTTAATTTCAAATTAAGTTTTCATAATCTTTCCTAAGGTTTCAACAACATATAGTTTAAAATGCACATTTTTTAATTAAACGAACAATTATTCCAAGACCACTAAGTGTTTACTATACCTTAGGTATTATCGACAAGCATGTTATTACTATATAAAATTTATTTCACGTAGTTCATAATAGGAATGAAGTAAAAATAAACTTGGTTCATGCCATGCATTACAAAGGAGTTTAAACGACAATCTTTTATATACGTAGTTGAAGACATGAATTGATAGATTGTCAATAAACCATATGGACAAAAGTGAATAATAAAGATGCATGTACGACAAGTCATCACTTAAGAAGACAGTCAAGCATCCATATATATTGAGATACAACAATAACACTCAGACTCAAAAGAAGTCAACCAACGCTAATACAAAGTACACAGTCAAAGAATCTCACTATGAAACTAGAATGAAAACTTAAACAATCAAGCAAACAATTTGGTGAGTGTATGTGATGGCAGTTCTAGATAGGTTCTGTGCACTTCTAATATTCATGATCTACCACCCTCTCCCCTATGATTTTCTCCCTCTTTTACCCTTAGTAAGGGTGAAGATGTCCTACATCTACTTCAGACAAGAAAAGTAGTTAATCAACTTATATCACTATAATTGTAAAATCACTAATAATAAATGATAAGAATACCATTGTATCTATCATTCTAAGTTGCACAAATGTAAACTACCATTTTCTACATTTTCTAATAAATAAAGGTACTAAAAAATAAAGATCCAGAACAAAAAATGCAATAGTCCTAGTAAATTAATACATCAAAATATGTCCATCTATTCTACATAAACCATAATTCAATTAACCCTTAGTTCAAAATAGATGTTATTTTTTAAGGATTAGACAATATGTAACAACAGGGGCAATCCACTCTCGGGTGAGCATTTGCCTCCATGTTTCATGTTTCACTTATTCTACTTTATATGCGCAATTCCATTTTTTTGTCATTATTTAGAATACAATAAGTGGTATTGGAGCTTAAGTTGATTTTTAGTTGCCTCTACCAAAATGCTAAAGCGAATTTATCCAAGAAACAACTTGAAGTTCTTGACTAAGAATGAGTGAAGGTGTTATTTATGGAGTTTTCCATTGAGGTTCAAAGGAAGATTTGTTGCAACGCACCATTGGAGCATAACTATTGATGATGATGAGGAAAATGCCAGATTTTGGGGGATCTTGATATCTACTAGATGATGAAGAGGAAGAGGCAAAAAGCTCGTATTTTCCCTCTTTTAAACTACAAATGAAGATCCCACATGAATTTGGAGGTGAGATGGATGTTTGCACATGGTTGAGCAAGCTCAAACTACCCTTCAGGGTGAAAAAGATTATAAAGCAAGATGATAGGTTGAATGTGGCCCTATGACATTTAGACAGTGTTGCCCATATGTGAGGAGACAGATGGGTTTTTAGTATTTACAAACTCTGATGGGGATTTTGTTGATTTTACCCATGTTCCAACTAAATGAGCATATTGTAATTGGGATGAACCATATGATGTCTAGTTAATATACTTGTTTCAAAAAGATGTATGTGGAGTATAGGGACAATTTAAATTTTTGGAGTCCAAGGCTAAGCTATTTTTGAATTTGGTGTGGAAGATCTATATTTCTAACACGCTGGTTGAGATTCAAACAAAGGTAAATATGTTTGAACCAATTTTTTTTGAAAGCGTTGTTATTGTAGCTAGAAGAGCATAAAAACATGTCGATACCCAAAAAAATAAATTGGTAGGAACTACTATTTCGAAGTATTTTACTTCTGATAGGAAACTGAAGGATGTTTGTCCCTCAAATTTGTCTTTAGTCTTAGCATTATTATCTAGTTATGTTATATTCTAGGTGCCTATAGTTAATAAAAAGGTTAGGTTATGAGTTTAGAAGGGTTTCTTTTGGTTTTGATATAAAGGGTGTAAAATCGCAAACGAGTGTATCTCTTATAATTTCAAATTATAATGCAAACAAAGATCTGCCATTATGTCAGATCTCATGTTACTGATAGCTTTGCAAGTGTAATCCTCTCTTGAGTGAGCAGGTGGCCCCATTTTCCTTATTTTATCACTTGTTCTACTTTATAATTGTAGTTTCAATTTTTTTTTATTATTTGGAACACAACAGTGACCCCCTATCCTATGCCATCTAAAGAGAAGTCCTATAATTTTTGTTAGCAGGGAAAATCTCTTGTGAAATGCCCCCCTCGTTACACTTCCAACATTGCATGATCGATTGTCCTTGGGAGTTGTATTGAATCCAACTACCATAACCATTATTATTCTGAAGTTGGGTAGTATTTGGCTTTGGTATTAATTTCTCCCATTGTGTGAAGACTACTTGGGCACTCTTGTTGCACAAATTGTGTGGGCAATCCTTGACTGAATGCCTTGTTTTAAACACCTAAAAGTGGTCCCTATGCATTTATTAGTTGTAAAATTTCATTAGTCTTGGGTACTTATCAATCATTGATCTAAATTAGCTTTACTGGTGCATTTTTTACATTTTGGTTATTTTTTCATGTTTCACCCTTTCTTCTCTCTATCCCCTTTATCTTTCTTACCCCTTTCCCTTTGAGTTATGGTTGTGTATTAAAATCATACATTGGATGATTTTAGGAGGATGTGATCTGTGGGTCTGTATGGGTGCATCTAGGTCATGTAGGTCTTGTACTCTTTTTTATCCATTATATGTTGGCTTGTGCACCAATAGGGTCCTAATTTGAATTTAAGTGATATGTAAATGCACTAGTACATTGGTGAATTTAGAAAAATCATTCAATCAATAAGGCACAAATAATCAGTGTAAGCATATAGAAAATGCATTCAAGAATCTAAGGAAATATAAATAGCATATAACATTTATTGTTCGTTGTATTCTTGAAGAGTTCAAGCATTTATAGATCATTCATTAACATTGAAGGTCATTCTAGTGACACTTGCATTACATTGAACTACCTAGGTGAATTACATTTTACTTATTGTGCTACGAATGATATTGTATACCATTGAGGGGCCTGATAAGTAGTCAATGCATAAAAACCTTGTGATCCTGAGCACATAGTCCAAAACAAACCCTTTTCCTTATCATTTTGCACGTTCAACTACCATGCTAGGGTTTGAATAAGTTCAATTTCACATGGGTTGGTGCAAAGATTCAAAATGGCAAGTAAGGATTTTGGATCTCTCGACTTGATGAATGAAATCATCAAATCAAATTATGCTTGTATGTTGTTTGATGGAAACGACAAGTCCAAGGATTTGGTTACCATAAACATGGAGTGTACAGTTTTGGGGAGGTGCTTTGGTGGTTGTAATTTTTTTGCTTTGTCATTGTCTTGCCACAAAAACCTTGATTCTATTATTAGATTGTGATCACTATTTCCAAATTGTGCAAAAATTAA
Organism: Torreya grandis; assembly: GCA_037957365.1. NCBI lineage: Eukaryota > Viridiplantae > Streptophyta > Pinopsida > Cupressales > Taxaceae > Torreya > Torreya grandis. Next base: position 8,204,040 of record JARHVA010000018.1, read on the forward strand.
TATACTTATCTAAACCCTCCCTTAATCATCTATTGTTTTGCAATTGAATTATTAAGTTTGATTTTATTATTTTACATTTGGTTAGGCTTAATTATAAGTTTTATGGGTAGATTTTATTTCAAATTGATATAAAACCACTTGTTCGTATTACATTTGTAACTTGAAAAATCTCATAGAACATTTTCTTTGGGTGATTCAATTTCATGTGACCTTCTACCTTGCAGTCAGTACACCAAATATCTTTGCCTTCATTCTTAGTATGTCCTTTTAACTCTTTTATCATTCAAAGCATATCTTTTCTCAAGGTATGCATCGATCTAGTCTCACTATCATCTTTGTGCTCTGGATCATCATCTTCACTCCTCAAGCGTCAAAAAGTATTATGTCAACTTTTAATGTCCATCGATCTGTTTTATGCATCTTTGTAAGACTAAGGTGGAACCACCCCCATATTCCTTCACAATGAAGATACAATTCCTTCAACGAACCACCACTTCTTTAGATCTTTAGATGGTTCCTTCTTGAGTTTACCCAACAATTCTTTGAGTCCTCTATTAGAAGCTCACACATTCTCATGTTTCCCTTACCTAGTATTATAAATCTCCATGATAATTTCATTGTTGTCTTTGAGGAGCTTGAATTATTTTTCAAATGCCTTCACAATTCATTCCACGATGACTTGTCACTTGTTGGTATGCCTGTGTACCAATCAATAACCACCCTTCTTAGTGTGGATGGGAGTGACCACAATTAGTGTTGCTCATTTGTCTCCTCATTGGTTGTCCAAATGGTAATGCATGTTTTATAGTGTTACATTGCATCTTTAGATCCATCACCAATAAATTTTTATAGTTTATGCCTTTCTAAATTTGGACTTTCTAGAGAGCCCATAAACATGTTTTTCATCCTTATTTGACTCATATTCTGTTTTGTTAGGAAGGTTTATTCTTGATGTTACTTATTATTATCGGACACATCATGATCCACTATCCTTCCTTCAACCTGGGGATCTATATGTTTTTTTAATTTTTGTCAAGTGCCTCCCTTTCATTTCTCCCTCCATTTTGTTTTATTGGTTGCCTTGGTGTTTATAGCTCAACCTTGTCATTCAGTAGATCTTCAATTATTTATATATTTGTTTTTTAAGCCTCTCTCTCTTCCCAGAAGAGATGTAATCAAACTCCATTTTAGGAGGACTAATCACTAAATTCTTCTATAACACTCTCCAACCCATCTTGGTTGGCAAGTTCTACATTTTCTTCTTTCTCAAGGCATAATTGGCATGCAATCTTTACCTACTCCTTACTCGTAAGTGACACACAATCTTGTGTTTCCAATTGAACCTTTGGTTTTGACTCTAGCTTCATCTCTAAATCATATTTACACTTTGGCCTTAGCTTTTGCTTGGCTTCTACTTTAGCTCTATACTTTCTTGATGGATTTTTACAATTCGCTGCCTCCTGCAAACTTTTTCTTCTAATTTTGTTGTTTCACCAATCATGTAGACTATTTGATTTCTTAGACTACTCCTTGACCATGTTGTCTTTTTCTACCACCTTTGTTTGGGGTCTTCAGATATTTCTTATTCTTCTTCATGAAACCTCTCATTGTACCATTGGAAAATCATTTATTGCGGTGCTTCATGGTTATGTTCAGCATAAAGATCTTGTAAGAGAACATTTTACTAAATAAAGACTAACCAAATATAAAATACAAACAAATTTTGTAGAAGGTAACAAAGCATTTTGATAAGTATTATAATGTTTGAGACTGCCATGTACATAGAGAACCATAGTTAGGACCACAAAATTATGGTTATTTACTGAGAAGAAGTGAGAAGACATCTTTTATGCATCTCCATTATGAAGTGTCCTTTACTTCCTGAACTTTCTTGTGTGAGTTGTTAATTATCCCAAGGAATTATTGGGCCTTTTATCATTGTGAAAAACTCCCTTATGCAAAGTAGCTTTAGATTGATGATGCATGGTCTAGTTGGGGTGGGAGTCAGAACCCATTGTCTCATGGCCAAAAACTTGTCTCTTGGGAGCAAGTTGATAGTACTAACTATGGGCTCTTTCTTATCCTATTATTTTCTTGTCTAAATCTCCAAAAATAATCTTCTCTATGGTGTCCATGTGTTAGTTTTGTTGTTATATTATATTGGTTAGGAATTGGATTTATTTGTCCATGTTTACAATGGTGTGATCTGACTGAGGGTTTTGAACACCATACATTCTAATCTTGTTGCTCAAGACCTTAAGGATTTTGCCTATGGTATATAATGCATCTCTCATATGGAGGATAAGCTTATCAATTTCTTCTTGAGGACTATCGTGCTTAGGTATAATCACCTTCTAAAAATGGATAAATTAGGGGATGTACCAACTGGAAGTGGTCCTAGATGCATGTGGGGTGTGTTTTGGATGTTGATTGGCATTATCAACATAACACTAACATGAAGAGAGGAAGTATGCTGATTGACATTATTCCTATTGAGTGAGGGTTTGAATTTGGGAATACATGGCAAATATTATGGTGTGGGTAGTAAACCAACATCAATATCCTCTACCGCAATGATTGCTTTTTTTTTGTACCTTATTCATATTGGCCTAATTGATATCCTCCTCCATCTGTATCTTGGAGAATGGTTTTATCATTTGGTTTTGAATAACACACAAAGAATTGACTAAATCCTTATTCGCCTTGGTCTTGGCACCCCTATTTATGGATTAGCAAGATAGTTAACACTCTTTCATACCTGCATTTGACATGTTCTTGCCTTGGAGTAAAACATAATAGAGTTTGAGTTTGCAAACAAGGATTTTCTTTTGCATAAGTTTAATGCAACATGAAGAGAATGTTGACAATGATTGGGGTTTATCACAAAACATAGATGATAGAGAGTGATACATAGAAGAGAAGACAACCTTTTGCCTTTAACAAATATGTTGCTAGTTAGATTAGTTTTAAATCACCAACCACTTTCCTACTTCATTTCATCTTGATTGTACCAAGTGTGAGGGGTTTGCTCTCTATTGTGACCGCCTCCTATGGCTACTATAGCATTCAAATCCATGTAACCAAATGTGGTGAGACGTGACCCTATTTTCAAGGAGATTTTATTATCCCTATTGGATAATAGAGGCTTGCCCGTTTTTGTATAAATTCTCGTTACAAGTGCATAAATATAAATACTAAGGGGTAGGTATGCATGGGCTAGGTATGAGAGGCATGAGGAACCGGTAATTCATGGAGGCAATGAACACAAATACGTGAAATTTAGGGAAAGAAAATATACGGTACATGGAAAGGAGAAAGTGTAGCGAGAATGGTACAAAGGACATTTTGATAAAATAGTGAATGTAATTAATATTTCTAGTTTTGACCATTTTAAATACCTATAAAAAAAGCAAAGAGTTCAACAAAATTATTGGTATGTTTACCAATCTATTGTGAGAAGTTTATGACTAGTGTTCTCTTTGAGCTCCTTATGATTCTTTTGATTGGCTTGTCTAATATTTTTTTCCTAGGTGTTCCATCAAAATTCAATCTATATATCCCAAGTGGAGGTATGTCCCATGTTTCTTTTCTCATCACTTTAAAGTGTGGGTGGTTGTTGTGAAATGGTACCTTCCATGACTTTTCCAACTCACAATCTATCATATTAGCCAATTTGAATATGTCCTTTTGTTGATGAAGAATGAGTATCATTAGCTGGAGTTTAGTAGCAAATTGCCAAACTATCTAATTGACAAGACTTTCCTTCCTTCCATAAATGAAATAGGATGAAATTGGGTGACACTTTGGATAGAAAAATGAAAAATGTGATGCCATCCATATTTCAACACTTTCCATTGAACCTTTTCTTTTTGCTTGAAATTCATATCAAGCTTTTTACATCCAAATACACAAGCCAAACATTGTCAAATTAGTATTACGAGTTTGCATTGAAAGAAGAGATGTGAATTTATTTCCCTATATTTTCCGCATAGTGTAAAAATTGAAGTGTTGGTTCATCTGCTTATTATCGGAAGTGAGGACATTGTTGTCATGCATGATCCAAATGAAACTTTTGATTTTTGGCCAAATGGGAAAGGCCAAAGAAACTCATTTTTAAATCACTTTGTTTGGAAACTTGATTTAGCAATTTCTATTGTCTTTGACATTGGCTTTGAAATAAAATATGTTCTTTAACAACTGAAAGAGCTTATTTATGTGAGATTGAGGGGCAATGTTTAGTGATCTAATTTTGCATTTAACCTGTATAAACTTATTATTTTTAGGCTCACAATAATCCTTGATAAATGTGTATTTATTGAAAGTTTTTATGCTACAATGCTATGTGTTCTTTGCAACTATCCTCCCAAAAAATATGGAGCTGGCATTTCCAACTTTCCAAGTGAGTTTGTTCTGTAACAGGATTAGTCCTTTGTGGATATGCGTGGTTATTCTTCCAAGTGGACCCCCAACATGACTGAGAGATAAGATATATGTTGAGAGGTATACTTTTCCTGGATGATGGTTCTCCAAATTGGTTGAGGGGTTTCCCAGAGTCTCCATGCAGCGGTCATTGCAATACCCTAATTGAAACTTATGAGATTATGAATGTTAAGACCTTTATGATATTTGGGTAAGAAATTTTGTTCCCATGCAACCAAAGGATATTTATAGTGTTTTGATGTTCTTTTCCTTACAAATTTTCACTAGATGTCGAGCATTTGGTCGACGACATTTTGGCGTAGTTGAGGGAATTTTATGAGATATATTGAAACAATTTGTTGAACAAATTGTAGCAATGATATTTTACTAACAAAGAATAGCTAGGGATGCATCCAATGACTCATTTTATTTTTCATTTTTGAATGATTTGTATCCAAAGATATTTTTTGTTGTTCTAGATGAAGGGGTAGCCTAATATTTCATTAGAAGTTTGCCTGATTGAAATTGTAAGATCGTGAGTATTACACTCTTTCTATGAAGTGGTACATTGAAAAATATAACAATGGTTTTTTCCTTATTAAATGTTTTGACCTAAAGCTACTTGATATCTCCACAACATGATATTTATATTCTTGATTTCTCTTACGATTGTAGTTCAAAACAGTAGGGAGTTATCTATGAAATGAAAATTTGTGAACCTCATGCCACTATCGACAACTAAAAAGGCATGAATTTATCTATTTTGTTTTGAGTTTTCATTTTTCCTACATAAATTTACTCATAATTATAGATAAATACGGGTTGAGTGGAAACTATGGACATGCAGATGCAATTGTTGATCCTAGCAATAAATTGAGAGCTGAAGCGAAAGGCATGTAGATTGTTTTCAAGGAACTATGAATTGCATATGTCAAATGCTTTAGAGATAATTTGTTTGATAAGAACACCTTGGTGCTTTTGATAGTGAACAAAATGGAGTATCTCTTGAATTGGGATATTAGTATTCTCTATTTGCTTACTTCTACTAGTAGATTTTCGCAAATAAATGACTACGTGACTAAAACTTTTAGTCACGACAATTAAAAATGATTAAATTCTAGTAATTTTTTATAACACAGTTATAAATGACTAATTTGATTGTTGGGTAAAAAATACAACTAAATAATTAGTCACACAAATAAAAATGACTAAATAATTAGTCACACAAATAAAAAATAGATAACATAATATTAAAGTAGGTAATTAAAAAGGTGTTTAGAGATGTAGTTCACCAATGCAGAGACCCAATTATTTCTACTACTAAGACTATATTATATACACAACTAGACTAAGTCCATATGCCACTATGTTAAACTAGTTCTGTTTTACTACTAAAATGTCACTAACTAAACAAATAAATTAATTAGACATTGAAAACCTAATTTCATAAATGATACATTAAGCAATTAATAATCATTATTTCCAAATACTTCAATATTATTTACATTACTTTAAAAATATCAATAATAATTACATTACAGTGTGAATTTGACTATTAAAGTGTTGTTAAGTGTGTTAAAATATTTAATTAGTCTTTAATAATTATCATTTTCAACCAAATAATTAAAAAACACCTTATAAAAATCAATGAAAACGGTTAATTATTTTAACTTATAAAAATTTATCTATTCAAATAAAATAAATAATTCCAAATAACTAAATCCAAAAATAACTTTAATAAACTAATTGATAATAATTGATTTCAAATTTAACATAAAAATCAAAATATATTTAGGGTTAATAATTAAATATTATTTACCACTAAAAATTAAATAAAACAATATTGTTTAATTATTAGTGTAGGAGGGTTACCCATGAGACAATTAAATAAAATACATTTCAATTTTTATTTCAATACTTCATTATTAACTTTTACAAGTCTAAAAAATAATTAATTTATAAAGATAAATTAAAATAATGCATTAATCTCATGTAAGCCATCAAGAATAAATTTAATTAACTTTAAATTTAAATTTTAAAGTCAAGTGGAAGAATAAGTGAGAGCCATATGATTGAACTAATCTAAACCCTAGGATCTAGGTATCCTTAAAAAACTCTAAATTTCCTTATGACCCAAATAATTTTTTTTTTCAAACCTATTTTTTATTTTGTTTTCTCTTTGAAGGTTCAAGCTATGGAAGAAGCTCAAAATAATTCACTCCAATATGAAAATCATATTACTTTCATGTATAAACTCAATGCAAATGTATTTTCTTACTTTCTTTAATTTTATTTTTTAAATTTTCTCTAATAAATCTATATTATTTATATATATTTGATTATCAAAATCAAATATTTATATATATGTAAAACCCTATATATTATACATACATACATATATAAATACTATAATCAAAAATAAAAATACTCGAGTTCATAATAAATTATATATATAACATAATGTTTTATAATTTTTTTTTGAATTTTAATTTTCTATTTTTTTATACTTATTATTATTATTTTTTTGTTTAATAAAAAATGCATTTGAAGATTTTATTTTATTTTATGTTTTTTTCTTTAATAAAAAAAAATTGTAGGGTCCATGGGCCGACCCAAGGCTGCAGCCTTGGCGTCGGCGATAACACTTTCTTGAATCTATTGGAGGTGGGGTGGGCGACTCGCCGTGCAGCCTTGGCGTCGGCGATAACACTTTCTTGAATCTATTGGAGGTGGGGTGGGCAACTCGCCGAGCTCCCCTTCCCCTTTATCTTTTTATTATTGTTTTTATTTATATATATATATATTTTAAATTAATTTAATATTATTATATGTATTTATTTATTTATAAATACATAATATATGTATATATAGTTATTATTATTAGTCTTAATAATTAATTTAAATATTATTGAAAGTATAAAAATTATATATATATTATATGTATGTATTTATTTATTTATTATATGTATTCAGGTTTCAAATAGTAATATATATTTTTGGGATATATATATATATATATATATATATATATATATATATGTTTGTATTTATTTATTAGTCTTAATAATTAACTTATATATATTATTGAAAGTATAAAATTTATATATATATATTATATGTATTTATTTATTTTAGAATAAAATTTTATGGTTTCAAATGGCAACATATATAATAATAATAATAATAATAATAATAATAATAATAATTATTATAATTATTATTATTATTATTTTGGTCAAAATATATATAAAGATGGAAATGAAGGTTATTTTACAGGATGGGTTACTATGGGTTGCAGCGTTGCTGTATAGGGTAACTGGTCAAGTATCATATATTAACTATATTTTAACAAACTCTAAGTCATTTAAGGTGAGCATAAACATAAATGAATTTAGATGGGACAACCAACATGCAAGAGTGAACGATAAAATAATGATTAAAATGATTAAATATACTACCAATGGATGGAAATCAATTAATATAAATGACTAAACATACTACAAATGGATAGAAATCAGTGAATAAAAATGATTAAATATATTATTAATTGATGGTAATTAATGATTACAATGACTAAATAAATGACTACCATGACTAAATAAATGACCAGCTAACAACAATCAATGACTAAATTAACGACTAAATATACTACCAAATTGATCAATCAAAACAACCAATAAATGACTAAAAATAGTATAGTCATCAATTTGGTTGCATTATAAATGACTGGCAATAAACTACTAATGGTCACGTGATCATGTTTAGTCATTTATACTACAGTTTTTAGTATTTTTTAATCATATATTGTTGTTTCTATACTAGTGTTAGGATACATGTTGATAAAGAAGAGTAGATGATATCCTAGAGTATAGGATATAGTTTCATGTCTATCAATGTGGAAAGAATTTTATAGACCATATTGCATAAAGCAATTGGCATGTATTGGTCCAAATGATCAACATTTGATGTTTTTGGGATAAGGGTCAATTTTGTTGGTTTGAGGCGATGATTTTTTTTTTTTGCATTTCCTTGATTCTTCTACAACTTCGAATAAATCTACATCTATGACCTCCCGAAAGGTAGGGTAAATAAATGTCAAAAATCCACCAAGTCTCGGTGCTTTATCTAGTTGGAAAGAGAAGACTTACCTTTTCAATTCTTCTTAAGAGATTTGTTGAAGCAACCTTTGATTGCCTTACTCAGATTTTTTATGGGGACATTTTTTACTATTCCTTGTTGAACTTGGATAGTGTTAATACTAGGTATGTCTTGGGTAAGAAGTTTAGGAAGTGTATTGATGCGTGGATTCATATCTATTTCAAATTTGTGATATAAGAACCATCGATATCTTTTAATTGGTGAACAATATTGATAAATTGCTATTCTAAATACTCTTATGAAAAAACTTTGTAACACAGACCCTAATTTGATCCATTAGCTCTTGATCTTTGATACCATTACTTTTCATGGTTTTTGGAATTTTGAAGGTGTTCGAATGAGTTATTTTTCCTACGCTTCCAAATGTTATGAGAACCTTGTATCCTAGATTTGTTTTAAACAAATTTCAATTGAATTTTTGTATCATTGATGTTTTGGCACCAATCACCCAATCACCAGGTCACCTAGTCACAAAATGGTGAAGACTGAGACTGACAAATTTCCCTAATCAAGCCATTGTACCTACACCTAACCAATATTGATTATGTATTTTACGTGCATCCCAGGTTGTTGGGTCAGCCTAAAAATATTTTGAAACCAACTTGTAGATGGATTGGTGCAATCGATATTTGAACATGAATCTAGAATCATGTTCATCTCCATCTCTACTCTAACTTAACTGTATAGTCAACCAAACTATCTAACAATATTTCCAAACACTATTTTATTCCATATTTTGATTTTCTTTTTTTTCTTCATGGTATTGAAGTTTTCCCATGATTATGTACATTGGATATCTTTTGATATTATTGGATTTTTGCCACCAAATGGAGCTATTTTTAGACAATTGTGGGTGAGAGCCACATTTTTTCAAATTTGAAGCAAAATTTTACTTTATGACTATCAAATAGGGCCAATTGGAGCATTATCATCTAATGAGATGAAAAAATAGTATCATTGCCTCTTAATTCCAGATGAATAAACAATTGAAACCACTGGTAGGATATTGATATTATGTCCAGTTTATCTGCCATTTAATTTATAACTTTCCATTCATTGCACCATGTGGATGAGTTTTGAGCATGATCAATATCCACCATGAAGTTGAAAATTTCTAGGTTTGAGAGTGTATTTAAATTTCTATGATAAAATTATGATCCACCTATTTTTTCATTCAAATATTTTATATCGTTGAAATCACCCAAAAGAAGATATCCATTGAGAGAGCTTCTCTATCATTGTTATTTTATTGTTTCCACAAGGTGAAATGTAGATATAATAATCCCCCAATGAAGCTATAATTTATTTGAATAAAAATTTGCATCAATACCCCAAGGTAAGTGTTGGGTTGTTTGATGTACATACCTAAACGGTTCCCTTAAGATCATGGTCCTTGTGGTGGTGTTAAATAGGTTGTGCTTGTTTATGTATTCACACTTTTCTTAGTTAACTTTACCTAGTTTAATTTAGTTTTCTAAATTAACTTCACTATTTAGAATATTTTGCATGTGCATGTCTTAATGACCATGTACACCTACTGTATAGAAAGACCAGTCATCATGTCTTAATGTAGTTGGTTGAGAGCTCATCCACTTTGTGACCACCTCATTGAATGTTGGTCTCATCTTAGATTCCTATATATATATCTAGGACATCTTTAGTCTTCTTGTAATAAGAAGTAGTTTATCAAGCTATTTGGCATAACATAATAATGTCTCTCATTATTGTATATGTTTATCACTTTTGGTCTCTTTTTTGATTCAGAGTGTGGATGAAGTGATTTTTTTAGGGGCAGTCTTTTGGAAATATGACAAATTTACATGTTAAAATTATACACGATATCAACTATATGCATTTTTAATCCTTGCTTCATTCTCCCCTTCATCATTCTGTAGTTGTGCAGTAGGTGCATTATGAAGAGGTATTTTTTGGATTCTCCATTTTTGAAGCATTCTGGGAAAACTCTCAATGCAATATTATGTCTAGAGCAGTTGAAACTCCTTAAATTGGGTTTCATTTCACCTAAATCAAAACTCTTATGATAAATACATGGTTTTCAAGTTTACCATTGGATCTATAAATCTCTTTATGTTGATGCCTAAAAGTGTATCACATGTGGTTTAGAGTGTTTAGAAAACATTTCTCATTTCTAGATTCTAAGAATCCATTGCATGAGATGCCTATTGTGATAATCTTGTTATCCTTAGTAGAATAGAGCCAAAGCAAATGAACTATTTCACAAATTCATGATGTAATTATTTGGTTGTTGGGAGTAGCCATGGCCTAATCACTGATCTATGAACTTGAAGATAATATTTACTAATTAGAGTTAATTATGATCAAAATTTAAGTCTAAAACTAAACTAGCACGAATATTCACAATGAAAGCTAATCTAAGGTGAAACGATAAAAAAATAAGAGAGAGGAAGGGTAAGGTAGAGAAGAAAGATATTGCTGATCTTAAATTCAAACATTAAGACAAAGTTCTAATTTTATCTAAACATATACTTAACCAATATGTGACATGAAATAGCATAAGCTCAAATCCTATCACACATTAGACAAACATCTAAGGATAATATGGAATAATGCAAATAAGAACTAGATTCACTTTAAATATTCACTCTTGTAAGTAAATAACATTAACACGTATGTAAAAAGATCAAAGGAAATGAAATGAACATGAGAACTTTCAATCAATCTAGCATTAGCCCAAATTGACAACTCTGCATTTAAAGGTGCACACTCAAAACTCTTAAGAACCATTCAAATCTGAATATGAGACTAAACAAGCGAGAGAGAAGCCATGATAACAAAATATACAAACAAATATGGATAAATTTTACAGAACTCCTTTCTTATATTAATTGCTCAAAAGTTTACATTAGTTTTTGGCTCAAAAAATCCTTTTTACAATGAAAAATACCTCTTTATATAGATAATTTATGAGGTATGTTGATTAATCATATCAAATGAAACCTAGACAGGTGTTAAGGATAGTTGTATTTTTACAATTAATCTAGAAGCCTCTAGACATTTAAAAATGACTAACCTATAGGCAATGTGCTTTACAAGTTGCACATGCCTTTACAAAAGAATATTCTCTTTTAAAAATATTATAAAATTTTGGTTACAAAATAATATGCTTAAGTTAACAATTTTAAGTTTGAGATCCTTTTGTTGTTGTAGTCCCTTGTTGTTATTGAAGGATATTCACTGCCCTTTCATGTTGCTCATCTATTAACTTTAGATTGATAACAGGTTCCACGAAGAGTCCATCCTACTGAATCACTAGGTCTCTAAAGTATTTCTCATCTTTCTCCATATCTTTTTTGACAATTCTTGCATTCCTAATCCTCTCTTCAACATTCAGGGTCATGTCCAAGACCTTGTTGTCAACCCCTATCTTTCCCTTGGCTTTGATTTCTTACTTCCTGCATGACTTGGGTAGCCCTCAGATTGAACTCTTTATCAATGATTAGATCTATAGGGATGATTGTAGTGGGATCTATGATCATGCTCCCAAGTGTATGTTCCATCTTATTTTCTCATTGCTTGCCATCTAAATGAAGGTCCTCCAAGCTCTTGGACCATTTGTTAAGACTTTTGATCTTGTCCACTAATACTACCATGGCCATATTTAGATGAGCTAATCTAATTGTCTCAAAGCCAAGAATTTGATCCTCTATCAAGATGTTGATAAAATCCTTTACTTTTCTTCTCGAATTCTACCATTAGTGAACTAGATTTTTGGCCATAGTGTTTTGTTGGCTCACCACATTTTGTTTGGTCCTCATTGACTTCAAAGAGTTAAACATGTCAAATAAAGATGCCTCAAACATTTTAATCATAGCCTCTGGGACTGACAATATAGTCTATTTTTCTAAATTCTCCTTCTATTGTTGCATGCCTTTGAGGGCAACTTACAATTGTGTTGATTGTGCTTGGCCTAATTCAAGGTCATTCTCTTCAAATATAGGATTTTCTCCAGGGTTTTGTCCTGCTACTGGATTCAAGTTGGTAAATGGTTCCACCTTTTGATAAGTGATCTCTTCACCACCTATCATGGCTTTCTTCTCTATCACTCTCTGCAATCTAGTTGTCTTTAGATCAGATTTGACCCCAACTGATGATTGTGTCACCTGAGGGGTAAATGTCCTAATTTGTGCATCACTTGATTGGCCTAGAGCAACCAATCTTGTCTCATCTTCCTCTTGAAATGCCACAATCCATGGTTTGAGCTATTCATGCATAAGGATATTGATAGCTTGCATCATAGCCCAAGGATGATGCCTAGTAGGAATTTTTTGTAATCTGGTTCTTATTAGGAACCCATGAAACCCCTTCTCTTTACTTTATTAGTATATTAGTTATTATAGATGCATATACTTTGTAAGTCATCCTGTGAGCATTTTGTTTTATCCCACATTCATGAGAATTAGTAGTTTCTTAGATTAGACTTAATATATAAGTAAGTTTTGAGGCTAATAAAAACATCCATGAATTTATTGTATTGAGCTTGCTCAAAGGAGGTTTCCCCCTCAAAGTGGCCTATGATCAATATAATCATTTGGATGTTTTTGTTACTTATATAAACATGTTATTTCATGTATTGTTATTAATTTGCTATAAGAGGATCCTCTCAGGTCCATAAATGAACCACCATGGAATAGCTAGGCCATATATCAAGTTTTGTTCACTAAATAAGTTGACTTTACTCAAAATAGTGGTGAAAGTCACTTTAGGCTTCTTGGTTTTCACTGGGATCATGGCCAGCTCAATTTTTCTCTTTAGGGGGTCAACATGAACTAATTCCAATGCCACTTCTTTCCCCTTCTCTTCCTTTAATTTGGGCTTCTTCACCATCTGAATCATAAGTGCTAAATAGTATTTTAAGTGCATCTTCAACTATCTCACAAGGTCTAATGCTACCATAAGTATCTCTTCCTAAGGTAACTCTTGTTCCTCTACCTTTGATGAAGAAGATGCAATCTCATCGGGTCTTCTTTCTTCTGTTCTTTGCTCAATTGGTGCCTTAGGTTTGTGTTTTACCTTGGGTAAAGCTTGTGGGGGTCTAACAGGTGGACTACTTCACAAGTGGTTTTGCCTTGGTCGTAATTTCCATCTATCATCTCCCTTTTATTCTCTTAGTAGTCTAGATTCAGGGTTTAGGTTTCATTCCTTCATTCGTGACCTCAGAGTAACTAGATGCTTGGTGTAAATGGAGTCAAAAGCTCCAAGTGCATGTTCATAGCACACATTCAACATCCCTTTGTCTTTTAAATGCTCTTTGAGCCTTCCATAAGGGTCCCGCTACCTCAGTGCATCTATTTGTAAATTAAAGGATGATATATGTCTTGAAGCTACCTCAATATTATCCCATTGTTGAAAAACAATCCTACCAATAGTTATGAGGAGGTTGTGAAGCAGTCCTTTTCTTTTGGTCTTGCAAATACCATCGATTCCATTGTTTATGTAGTAAGCTACCTCTTGCTCTGCTAGCTTATTATGCACATGGATAGGTATCTTGAGAGGAGTGCATTGGGTTCTCTCAATCCCAGTGATTGTACAATCTAGGTACAACTAGATATCTCCCATAGTTTCAACATATTTCTTGATTAGTGGGCTGACTCTCTCCATGGGATGACCATTTATGGCTTCACTAAGGGCTGGATAGATACAATCACATATGAACTAAATGTGGTCTCTATATTTGAATATATGTAACTTGAAGTAATATTGTGAAACTATTTGTGTTCCACTAGGTGATCATTCCCTTAGGTCGGGAATCTTTGTTGTTACACAGAGGGCATCCAAAAAGTATGACATCATATAAAATAAGCTTTCTTATTATTCTTGATGACATAGATTTGTCTACTTAAAGCAATGCTAATTACCTCACCTAGAGGAGGATTAATTTTATTTTCAACCATAGAGTAGACTAAGTGTACCCAAACTGGGTCTACATATATAGTGGTTGCATTCCCACATAGCCTATTCATCCTTGTCATAATAATTCTAATCCTAGATCTGAACTCGCTGATAGAGATCTTGTTATTGAAGTCTGAAAAGACTTAATTCCCAGAATATAGCCACATGGCAAGGATCTTCTTTAAATCATTCTCCTTATCCCAGGTGTTGATTGAGGTTAGGTCTATTTGTGGTTTAGGAAACTTATAATAGTTTTCAAAGGTTACAAAAAAGATATAAGCTACCTTCTTTTGTGTATGTCCATTGATTAACATGCCCTTATCAATTTTACCATCTTTAAAAATAGGAGAGAATGTCGATATAATGGAGTACCTTGAGTTTCATCTTTGTATAATAAAGACCAGTCATTTAAATTGCAACTATGTCATAGTATAGTCTTTTGGTAGACAATTTTTTCTCCTCTTATCTAGTGATGGAGGGCTAATCTTCAATGGTCCAGAATAGCTTAGACTAATTATTATCTCCTATATTCAGAGCAGTGATATCAAATTTAATGTTTTTAAAAAATCTCCCGTCCACGTCTGAGGTCAAATATAACTCTACATCCTCTTTTAAGACACCCTTCTGCTTTACCATGGCTATGAATTGATCAAATTGGTCACTAGTGGATTGCAATTTAGTTCTCCCAATTGAATTATTTGTGCATAGTCAACAATTTAATTTTCCTTGGCTCGATTGTAATGAACACAAGGTCAAATTAGGGCTTACATACATGCTATGGATTTTTTGAAGGTTTTCACAGTGCTTTAATGGTGATAACTAGTTTAAACAATGATTTTTATGCCTTAGATTTTATTTGGATCATGTATTTATACCTTTGCCTTCTACGGGTGCACAAAATCTCTTAATCTGGCTTGGCACTTATGTGGCTCTGCCATATCATATAGTCTGTTAATATTTAAAAAGTGACTGTTGGTTTTTGGACATGTGTTAACATCTCATTGGGTTTGGGTCTTTTGAAAAGTCCACCTTGGTTTGCACCATTGGATCATGTTTGCACAAATCAACGTACTCCATTGATCTTAATCTGGGAGGTTGAATGCCATTGGCTGAACTTTGATACATTTATCATAGTTGTGACATGCATCACTACCACATTCATTCTAGGCTTCATTGAATTATCAACTTCATCTCATATCATCAAATCATCTCTACACAGATCAATACACTTTGTTGATCTCCATGCACTTACTTTTGTCTTTTGCTCATGCATCATTGATTGGAATGCATATATTTAGTCACGTACTGTTGATCTCAATCTGAGAGATTGAATGCCATTGGTTGCTCACTATTCTTTTATCAAAATTATGACACTTATCACCTTATCACTTGTCCTAGGGTTTCATTGAAGTTTTGACTTAACACACACCATCGATTGAAATGTGTATGATCAACTATGTACCATTGATCTTGATCCAGGTGGATCCATGTACCATTCCATTTTTTAAAGTCTTCAAATTTTGGTCGAACCATTTTCACATCATAGAGTTCATTGAGAGCTTTTTAATACTTCTTCTGGAATGCAAAACGGAGTTCGAATGCTTGAGATAAAGCTTGCTGAAGTATTATTGTGACAAGTAATTTAATAGGTGTCAAAAAGTGACGTGGCACTGTATAAACACGCCAAGTGGTCCAATAACCATTTGAAATGTGGCAATGTAAATTGGTGTAAATTTTTTTTGGTTTGGTGTTTGTTTTTAGCCTCCAGTCTTCGACAGGTGGTCATATGAGGATCCGTGGGCCCCGCTATTTGCTCACTGAGGGCCCTCAGCAAGGGTCGACACACTCTTGTAGAGGGGTGCCTTGGCCTCTTATACTTCATATGGTATTGTAAATAGTATTGTATTTATGTTATCAAGGCTACTCAAACCCCACCAATGTGAGATAATTGTTTTCCACTTTATAACTTTTCAGACTTGCTACACCATACTTGCCATGCCATACTTTGCCATGCCAAGACCATGCCATGTCACACCATAACACGCCAAGCCCACACCATGTCACGCCAAGATCACACCGAGACCAAGTAATGGCACACTTTCCAATGGCAGCCTAAGTTAGGCACTAGGATAACCCTAAGCGCCTAAGTCTCCCTCCAAAAAGGGACGTTGGCATTCATTATGGGGGCTGTCAACCTTTTTAAAGCATTCAAACTTGCAAATTCCCAAATGTGGGATAAAAGATAAGAGTAAGGCACCCAAGAAGGAGGCCGATGCCTTGAACCCAAGACCTCTCATCCAAAAGGATAAGCCCTTGACCGCTTGAGCCACGGGCTTGGAAGTGATATAAGAGGGGCAAATTTCCACTTGAAGGGCATTAGGCAGCTGACTGTGTGTAGAATTAAAAAGGTCAGAGATTAATTTATGCTTTGTATGGCCTTGGGCCTTTATTTTCAGGTCTGAGAGATAATTATACAGATAAATAGAGACTAGGGAAGGTGAATTGAAGACTTGAATTTAATTTATAAGGCATTTTGATGTACAAATTAATGAAAATGGTCCTCACTTCGAACGGACCTAGAGACGTAGGCTATTGAAGCCGAACTCCGTTATCGATTTGCTGGTGATTTCTTCTAATTTTTATCTGCTATTTTATAATTCTGATCTTCATTTTTAATTTTGGTTATAATTTTTTTATTCAAAATTTAAAGAAAAATTTAGAAAATAGAAAGATCTTTTAAATGCAAAAGTGAGTTGTTCGAATTTACCACACTTGCATTTTCAGTTTTTAGATCAAATTTTTGGTATCAGAGCGGTTGTTATTTAACATTGATTGCTAGTGTATGTTGACAAGGCCTAAATCCCAAAAGGGTGAAGGAAAACTCGTTGAGTATAATCCAGAGATTGGCTCAAGGCGTGCTTCAAGGATGGCCGAAGAAGAGATGGAATCCGAACAAGCTTTCCACTGAGCTTTCATGGAGATGAGAAGCATGGTTGAGGAACTATACCATGATAAACAAAAAAAATCCGAGAATGAGAAAGGTGATTCACAAGAATCGAAAGGTAAGGAAACCAAAAAACCTTCTTCACGGATGATAATAAAAAAATTGTGGAATCTCTCCCTTCACTTAAATTAGATATTAAGTTTGAATTACCAATGTTTAATGGTGAAGTTAATGCCAAATAAATTAGACAATTAGGTCAAGCAAATAGAAGTTTATTGCAGGGTCCAAAAGATTACAGGGGATGAATCAAAAATTCATTTGGCTACTTTTCGTATGGGAGGCACAACTCTCATCTGGTGGGAGAGTAAGTTGAAGGAAATTGAGCTTCAAAAAGGTAACTCAATTTCTACTTGGAATGAATTTATTGAAGAACTCAGAAAGCAATTTTATCCTTTAGGATATATGTAACAAGCCATGATGGATTGGCAAAGTTTCAGACAAGGAAAAGGCCAAAATGCTCAAGATTATACGCAGGAATTCAGGAAAAAAGCTTTACTTTTGAATGTTCCTCTTTACACATAAGAAACACTGCTAAAATATATAGGTGGGCTACATAGTTACTTAAGATATATGATTCTTATGTTCAATCCCACTAATTTAGATGCAGTATGTGTACAAGCCACTCATTTGTAGGCTAGAGGAAAATAATCAAAAGAATCTCTTCCTAAAGTTAAAAGTAAGCAATCTAATGTTAAGCAATCCAAAGGGGAAATTTCATCAGGAAAGGGTAAACACAAATCCACTTTTACTGTTAAAAAAGAAGAAAGAAAACCATTTTGTAATCATTGCAAGAAAAATCATGATGAGTTTAAGTGTTGGAAACTACACCCTGAGTTAAGGCCTAAAAGGTTTCAAAAGAAAGAAAAGAAGACTAATGCTATGGTTTAGGACTTAGGTTCAGATTCAGGTGATGAAACTAAGATCACAACTATGGGATTGCATAATTATTCTTCTCTTTCAGTTTCTAGCACTAAGTCATCAAATGATGCATATTCTTCTAAACAGAATTATGTGCATGTTGATAAGAAAAGAAATGAATTGTTCCACATTAGAGTTGTTTCAAAACATACTAAGATTGACACTCTATTTGATAGTGGTTCACAAGAAAATTTAATTTATGAAGAAGTTGTTGAGAAGTTAGGCTTACAAACCAATCCCTATCCGAAGCCTTATCCACTAGGTTGGGTGTGTGACAATGCAAAGCTACAAGTCTCACAAACTTGTAGACTAAGGTTTGCCATCACATCCAAGTTCGTAGATGAGGTTGAGTTGGATGTTGTCCCATTGGACATATGTGGGATTGTTTTGGGAAGCCCATATCTTTATGATAAAAAAATAATCTTTTATAGAGAGGAGAATAAGTACTTGCTTGTTAAGGATGGCATTGAATATATATTTAGAGAACATCACATTAAAATAAGTCTTTTCTTGGTTACAGTAGGGCAAATGAAAAGACTAGTTAATTCAAGCAAGACTTTTTGTCTCATGTTGATTAAGTCTAAGAAAAAAAAATATTCTCAGGCTTTAAAAAATTGTGATCCTAAACACAAGAATGAATTGGTTGAAATCATTTCTACTTATGATGATGTATTTCAAGATCCTAAGGGTTTGCCTCCTAAAAGGGGAATTCAACATGAAATTCAGCTATTGCAAGATTCTCCTCTCCCTAACATTGGCATGTACAGGTTATCAATGGTGGAAAATAAGGAAATCAAAAAATAGGTAATGGATTTATTAGATAGAGGTATTATTCATCCAAGTTCATCTCTTGTTGGTTCGCCCATTATTTTGGTGCCAAAGAAAGATGGCACTTAGAGAATGTGTGTTGATTTTCGTGCCTTAAACAAAATTACTATTAAGAATTGTTACCCTCTTTCTCATATTGATGATTTATTGGATCAATTAAAACATGCTATTTATTTCACTAAGTTAGATTTGAGAAGTGGATATCATCAAGTAAGAATTAGTGAAGGTGATGTTTGGAAAATAGCCTTCAAAACAAAATAGGGATTGTTTGAATGGCTTGTTATGCCTTTCGAGTTGTGTAATGCCCTGGTTACATTCATGAGATTGATGAATGATGTTTTTAGACATTTCCTTGATGATTTTGTTAAAGTCTACTTAGATGATATATTGATTTTCAACAAGTCTTGGGAAGAGCATGTGATCCACATTAAGAAAGTCATGGATGCATTACGAAGGAAAAAACTTTATTTAAAAATGTCAAAATGTGAATTTGGCAAGACCTATTTGATATACTTGGGTTACATTGTAGGACATGGTGAATTGAAAATAGATCGTGCAAAAGTGGAAATCATTGTTAACTGGCCTACACCCACTAATACAATTGAGGTTAGAAGTTTTCTTGGTGTAGTACAATTTTGGAGAAAGTTTATTGCTCAATTTTCATATATTGCATCACCTTTACATTCTTTGACAAGTGTGAAATAGGGCTTTCAGTGGGGAGGCAAACATCGAAAAGCCTTCGACACTTTGAAATAAAAGATAAGTACTGCTCTGGTTTTGGCACTTCCTGATATACAACAACCATTTGAGATCAAGACGGATGCAAGTGAGTATGCTATGGGAGCCATTTTAATGCAAGGTAAGAAACCAGTTTGCTATCATTCTGAAACTTTCACAAGTGCAGTAAGAAAATATCCCACTTATGATAAGGAATTGTATGCCTTGGTTCAAAGTGTTAAAAAAAGGAAACATTACTTAATAGGCAAAGAAACAATAATACATACAGATCATCAGCCCTTATAGTATCTCCAATCACAAACTAAGCTACAACAATCTAGACATTTTTGTTGGATGGGTTTCTTACAACAATTTCATCTTGTGATTAAGTATTAAAAAGGTATTCAGAATAAGGTTGCAGATATGCTATCTAGGCCTCCTATGGTTGTTGCATCTATTCTTTTACAACATGGTTCTTTGTCTCATGAAAGTTATAAAGAATAATATGTTAATGATCTTGATTTTCAGGATGTCTATAAAGACTTGATGAGTAGTAGACAAGTAGAAGAATTGGACTATCATGTACACAATGATCTTTTATATCATTTGGGTAAACTTTGTATACCTCAAAATGAGAGGGTGCACATGATTAGAGAAGCACATATTTCTCTTATTTTTGGTCATTTTCGAGTTGCTAAAATGGTTGCACATTTGAAAATGTATTGTTACTGGCCCCGTATGTAGGAAATTGTTGCCAAATATATTAAGGGATGTACCCTTTGTGCCACAAGCAAACCTAGTAATAGGAAACTAGGACTTTACACTCCTCTGCCTATTCCTACTCGCCCATGGGAAAGTATCTCCATGGATTTTGTGGGGGGTTTGCCTATGACACAAAGAAAACATGACTATTTATATGTGGTTATGGATAGATTTAGCAAGATGTGTGTTTTGATTCCTTGCACTAAGTAAATTACTGGGGAAGGCACTGCACACTTGTTCTTTAAACATGTATGGGTTCATTTTGGTTTGCCTACTTCAATCATTTCTGATCAAGATTCTTAATTTATTGGGGAGTTTTGGTCAACTTTGTGGGGACTAATGGACACTAAATTAAAAAAGAGCACTGCATTTCATCCGCAAACCGATGGGCAAATAGAGGTTGTGAACCAAACTGTGGTACATTTACTTAGGGGTTATAGTAATAAACATCCAAAGTTATGGGATGAACAATTGTGTTACATACAACATGCATATAACTGGGCACTTCATTCTTCTACTATGAAATCTCCATTTGAAGTTTGTTATGGATACTTGCCTAAATCTCCTCTAGATGTTTGCTATGGACAGGATACAACTGTTGGTGAACCAAAAGAATCCATTCGAGCTAAGAAGTTCATTGAACAAATACAACTCATACATCAAACTGTTCGTACTCAATTGGAGAAAAGTCAAGCCAAGTATAAAGCCAAACATGACAAACATTGTGTTGATCACCAATTTGTTGTAAGTGATATGGTATGGCTTCACATCAGTAAGGAAAGACTGACAGGTGAAGGTAAAAAGTTAAAACCAATTTGGTATGGTCCTTTTCAGATTATAGAAAAATTGGTACAAATGCTTTTCAATTATATTTACCATCATACTTGCAGATTTATTCAATTGTAAATGTGGAAAATCTGAAATTTTATGAGCCTCCAATCATAATTAATCATGATGAAAGTGTATCCATTCCTTCTGTTGATGATTTTGCTCCTGAATATCTAACATAATTGCAGGAAGATACTATTCTTGACAGGAATGTGCGGACTTCACGAAGAGGTGATGTTGAATATCTTCGTGTTGGTCTAAAAGGGATGCACCCAAACAAGTCCAAATGGATGGAAGCCAGAAGGGTGAGGGAGAAATACCCTCACCTCATTACTAATTAATTTCAACTTTTGGAGGTCCAAAAGTTCCTAGTGGGGAGGAGTGATCTAGGTGGATCCATGTACCGTTCCATTTTTGAAAGTCTTCAAATTTTGATCGAACCATTTGCACATCATAGAGTTCATTGAGAGCTTTTTGACGCTTCTTTCGAAACACAAAACGGAGTCCAGATAGTCGAGATAAAGCTTGCTAAAGTATTCTTGTGACAGGTAATTAATAGGTGTCAAAAAATGATGTGGCATTGTATAAACATGCCAAGTGGTCCAATAACCATTTGACATGTGGCAATGTGAATTGGTGTAAAAAAATTTTAGTTTGGTGTTTGTTTTTAGCCTCCGGTCTTTGACATGCAGTCATATGAGGATCCGTGGGCCTTGCTATTTGCTCACTGGGGGCCCTTAGCGAGGGTTGACACACTCTTGTAGAGGGGTGCCTTGGCCTCTTATACTTCATATGGTATTGTAAACAATATTGTATTTATGTTATCAAGGCTGCTCAAACCCCACCAATGTGGGATAATTGTTTTCCACTTTATAACTATTCAAACTTGCTATGCCATACTTTGGCCATGTCACACCATGACACGCCAAGCCCACGCCATGTCATGCCAAGATCACGCCAAGACCAAGTAATGGTACACTTTCCAATGGTAGCCTAAGTTAGGTGCCAAGATAACCCTAAGCGCCTAAGTCTCACTCCAAAAAGGGATGTTGGCATTCATTATGGGGGCCACCAACCTTTTTAATCATTCAATCCATTGTAAATTCCCAAATGTGGGATAAAATATAAGAGTAAGGCACCCAAGAAGGAGGCCAACACCTTGAACCCAGGACCTCTCATCCAAAAGGATAAGCCCTTGACAGCTTGAGCCACGGGCTTGAAATTGATATAAGAGGGGCGAATTTCCACTTGAAGGGCATTAGGCAGTTGACTGTGTGTAGAATTAAAAAGGTCAGAGATTAATTTATGCTTTGTACGGCCTTAGGCCTTTATTTTCAGGTTTGAGAGATAATTATATAGGCAAGTAGAGACCAGGGAAGGTGAATTGAAGACTTAAATTTAATTTGTAAGCCATTTTGATGCACAAAGTAATGGAAATGGTCCTCACTTCGAACGGACCTGGAGACGTAGGCTATTGAAGTTGAACTCTGTTATCAATTTGCTAGTGATTTTTTTAAATTTTTATCTGCTATTTTATAATTCCGATCTTCATTTTTAATTTTGGTTATAATTTCTTTATTCAAAATTTAAAGAAAAAGTCAGAAAATAGAAAAATATTTTAAATACAAAAGTGAGTTGTTCGAATTTGCCACACTTGAATTTTTAGTTTTCAGATCAAATCTTTGAGAAGATGTTTAAACTTTAACCTAGGGCCACAACTTGACTTTTCAACTCTAATAGTATGCCGTTAGATCTTCTTCGCTTGATCAAATGCACTTTATCGATTTAAATGCTTGACTTGTTAACTTTGTATGCACTGTTGGATCTTATTCACCCGAGCAAACACAAACCATCGATCTTACAGACAATAAAATGAACTAAGGTTCAGGGAACATAAAGAACTTAGGCTAAAGTTTTGGACTAAGGTTTTATTCATGTTGATAAAGATGATAAAAACTTATGATAAAATTTTAAACTAAGTTTTAGAATTTAATAAAGTGACCCCACGAATAATAAAGTTAGACTTGGCATAAAGTTTTTAGGCTAGTGCCTTGGTGGGATCTCCAAAAAACATAAGGGAATTAGGATAAAGCTTTTAGACTAAGGTTTTGGTCATGTTAATAAACATGGCTAGAACCTTAGGATAAAGATTAAATCAAGTCAAAATATATTAAACTCTCTTACATAAATTTGAAAAGAATGTTGTCGCGTAAATTTGAAAAAGATGAAACTTTGTGAATTTGAATTTATTTCAAAAAGGCCTAGGCTAAAAAAAATTATACTAGGGTTTTATCATGATTTGAACATAAATTCAACTAGTCAACTACAAAGCAAAGTCTAGTAAAAGAACCAATTTTAACATTAAAGTATGAAACCTTGGACATTGTTTACATAATTGAGGCTCCATTAGACCTGCAACCTGAAAGCATAGAGATCTAATGTTAGCAATATTAGAGAAGATCAAACATGAATCATATGTAAATATTGCATTCCAACCATGGTGTGGATGATCTTCAAATAAAGATAATATGCTAACATGTTAATGGTAATTTGATCAAGTGATTTTTCTATCTAAGACACAAATTTGCAAAATTTGAAATAAGAGTCCCCATTTTCAGAAATGGGGGTATGCTGATCTCAATAAATGATGAATTCTACAGGAAGAATAGAAATATGTTAGAATTCAAAATTTCTAGTTCAGACTAATAACTAGGCTATTTACTCCACTTGATCAAGCACCATTATTAAGATCGATTCATGGTTAAAACAAGTCTTATTTATGAAGAATTAGGATCAAACATCAAAACTTAGTCATATAGTGTGTGTTTTTTAATTCCACTTACTGTTTGCCATGAGATTTAGAGATCAATTTTCATATTTCATGACTTTAACCATTAACATTGACTTACCACATATTTGGATGTTCATTAAGAATTATATTTTAGCTCAGAGAAGGCTTGGGCATTGCTTTGCTTCCATCCAAGTGTCCATAGCCCTGATAGATATGCCTTTAGTTCTACTCTAGGTCTTGCTCCACTGCCAACTAATCATCCATAGCCCTAATAAAGATTACCAGAATCACCTCTGCTTAGAAAGTCCTTGATTTTTTCAATAAGGCTCTTATTTTTGTATTATTTAGATCATTTTTAATTTTATAGCAAAGGTTGGGAACCAAGTTAGCCAAGTTTTGGGATTTGGTCAAATATTTGATCTTCAGACAATCATCCTTGGTTGCAAACTTTGTCCTAGGTAATAATGATCTTTGAGTGTAAACATGACTATGCTCTAATAATTCAAGCTTTCATCTTGTATGTGCAATCCATTTTAGAACCAAGCTTAGATCAAAACAAGGCTTAAGATCTCAAGGAATAATTAACCTATCCATTAGTCTTCATCGATTTCTCTAAACTATAACATCAAGCTCAAATTTCAATAATCTATGATCAACCAATGTTGAGAAGTCCTGCCTATATTCTTGATTGGTGAAGTTCTTGAGAAACTACATGAATATTGAGCTGAGGACTGTTTGGAACAAACTTTTTAAAAGCAAGGAATAAAGCAGAGAAAGAAAAACACACCAAACACAAAGCAAACAAATAGAAAACAAAGGAAAAAAACAAACAAATATGTATAAACAAGGAACATGAAGGAGAGAAATAGGAAATAAAATATTTTAAAGCCTACCTACACTAACTCTAACTAGTCTTATAGTTAACTCCATGAAGACTTCAAGTGGGATAGCAGAGAAATAGTATTTGAGGTATTGCCCATTGGTTAACAATGTGAAATTTACTCCCTAAAAGTCTTTAATCTTGAAGGTGTTATCTCCCATGGTCTCAACAATCTGATATGAGTCAATCCACAAAGAGGTGAACTTCCCATTCTTTCTTTTTGGTTCTGAGGCCTTATCTCAAAGAATAATTAGATCTCTTTTTTTGAACACCTTTATCTTTGAGTGCTTGTCAAACCATCTCTTCACTGTGGTTTGGTGTCTGCTGAGGATGGCAAAAGCCTCCTCTCTTGCATCCTCCATTTGTATGATGTCAAGCAACCTTGAACTTACAAATTCTTGATCTTATTCTATGTACTCTTGCATGAACTTGTATGTTGGCAGCTAGAGTGTGATGGGGAAAATTGGTTCTTGACCATATACTAGCAATAATGGTGATGCCTTAAGTTCTTGCTTGAATCTAGTTCTATTTTCCCAAAGGGCATACTTGAGTAGCTTATGCCATATCCTTGGTTTGTTAGCTATAGACTTTTTAATGGCCTTCATCAAGTTCTTGTTTGTTGATTTCGACACTCCATTAACTTAAGGGTAATGGTTTGATGAAAAATTGAGAACAATGTTGTTATCATATGCCCACTCAGTCATCTCAATGGATATAAAGGAAGATCCATTATCACAAACTAGAGAGACTAGTGTTCCAAATCTAGTGCATATGTTCTCTTTCAACAACTTAATTACATCTTCGATTCTAGATTGTTTGATTGCCACTAATTTTGTCCATATTGTGTATTAGTCAATTGTAGTGAACACATACTTATGCCCATCTGAAGAGTTGGGGTTGATGACTCCCACAAAGTCTAGTCTCCACTGAGAAAAAAGTTTATCAATAATAACTGGGTTTAATGGCATGGCTACCTTTGGCTCCTTAGTGTTGAATATATGACATGAATGACATTCTCTAACATGCTTGTGAGAGTCTTTGAAGATTGTAGGCTAATAATAACCAGCTATAAGGATCTTGTCCTTCCAAATGGATGACAACTTACAATTTTTTTATGGAAAGTATGCAAGATCTCAGTTGCTTCATTTTTGGAGACACATCTTAGGTAGATGCCTTCATAATTATTTCTATAGAGCACTCCATTTTTTAATCAAGAAATATGTTGGCTTCAACCTCAAATCTCTCCTTTGCTCTTTACTTAATCCTACAGGACAAGTACCATTGATAACCAAATGAACAATTGAATCATACCAATCATTTGGTTGAAAACATTGTTGCTCCACCTACATGACACTTAGCTTAGGATTAGTATTAGCAATTAGCTGAATTAAACATTGACACCTTACCAGCTTGCCAGTCTTCATCTCAAGATTATATTATTGAAGTACTGACATCCACTTATCTCTTCTCTCTCCAAGTTTAGATTACATAAGCTTAGTGGTAGGATCTGGCATGATTGCATGCACTTTATTCTTAAGAATATAGTGTCTAAATTTATTAACTAGCTTGACTAAAGCAAATGCTTGTTTATTAATAAAAAAATAGTTCAACTTGAAATTTTTAAAATTAGTGTTCATAAAAGCTATTGGATGGTCACATCTATCTATTTTTTGAGTTAGAACCATAACTATGATATGATCAGAAGTGAATGAATAAAGATAAAAATCTTTAGTGAAATATGGAATTATCAGGACTAGAGCTTGTCCAATTGATTCTCTGATGTCTTTGAAAGATTTTTTAGTCTCTTCATTCCACCAAATATTGACATCCTTCTTCAACATGTCATTTAATGGCTTTACAATTTCTATAAAACTAGAAATGAACTTTTTTAAAAAGTTGATTTTACCAAAGAAAGATTTTAATTCCTTCCTACTATTATGAGGCTCTATTTTGGATATTTCATCTAATCTATCAAGGTCTATGGAGATCCCCTCCTTATTTATAACATGTCCTAACAACTTTCCCTCAGTAACACAACAAATACTTTTTAGGATTAAGGGAAATTCTATACCTTTTGTATCTCTCAAATATTTGTTGTAAGTCATAATGTGATCATCCTTATTTTTAGAAAACATAGTTATATCATCCACATATATAATAATGCACTTATCTATGAGGTCTTGGAATGCATGGTCTAATCTTGATCCGGACAACAATTCAGATGACAATTTGGGTGATGGGTCCACCCCAATTGATGGCGAAACTTTCGAGAGCCATAACTTTTGCATCGTAGCTCCAATTGACTCACCATTTGAACCGTTGCAAAGCTAATAATGAGGGGAACATCATGAGATGACATGGATATTTGATCAATGAATTTTGACCCCATAAAACTCAATGAAAGTGTCCCAAATTTTAATTTTAGTAGTGCAGTCTAAAAATAGTAGGTTTCTAAAAATAGTAATTCCTCAAGTTCTATATTGTTGTAAATCATGGAAGTCAAACCAATTCATCTCCCTTGAGATTGGTGACCTTCCACATCCTCCTCACACCTTAAAAACATGTATAAATGAAGATGTAACCCGAAATAAAAATTAGACATCTCTTTTCAGAGATAAGCATATGTTTGGGTCTGCAAATTTGATCAATAAAACATCTCTTATCAAAGATAGCATTATTTAAATTATTTTGTTCTTGTTTCTTGAATTATCTTTCAACCAAAGCTTTCAAGTTTTGGATTAGTGGTATCTGAGTGGTTTGTCTTTAGAGTGTATGATCTCGAGGATGAAGTCAAATTACAAGAAGCTTGGGTGGAAAATAGAACCAATAGAATATCCACCTATTCACTCCAAACGACTTCAAATGGTAGACAACACCGAGGAATCTGATCCTTTCAAAGAAATGGTGAATGAAGCCCTCTAACAACAACAAGCACAGATGCTACACAAATTTGCTCAAATTCTCTAACAAATCTCGATGCAAAATTCTAGCTCCTCATCCGCACCTGCACATCCTTTCAGTGCCCCAACACCCTTCAAGGTTCAAGTGAATTTTGATATCCCTACATTTGAAGGCAAAATCAATGCTGATGTAGTAGAAAATTGGTTGGATCAATTGTCATCTTATTTTTTTGTAAATAAATTCACTGATAAAGAGAAGATTATTTTTGCTCTTCTAAAAGCATCATTGCCCATCAAAAATTGGTGGGAAGTGTATAAAAAGAGATTCAGTGCAGATGATATTGGCCTTGAGACGGAGCCTACATGGGATGATTTCATAGATGCTGTAAAAGAAGAAAACCACCCCATTAGAGCATATGACGATTTGTATATAGAGTGGCAACAACTTCACCAAGGTAAAGAAAAATTTGTTCAAGATTACACTGACATTTTTCATTCTTTAGCTGCGAGATTGGGCATCTAAGAAAGTGAGAAACACAAGGTTCTCAAATATCATGGTGGACTACAATGGTACATATGGAGAGAAATGAAACTCATCAATTTGAAAACCATCGGTGAGGCATACAAGTTTACAGTGAAGATTGAGCAGAAGCATGGAAGAATGAATATAAAGAATCAGTCTTCAAAATGGAAAAGTGACAAAGAAGGTCAAACAGGAGGCCAAAATTGGAAGCAAAAAGAAGGAAAGACTGGGAAGTGGTGTGATTATCACAAATTTGGAACTCACTCCAAAGAAGAATGTCGAGCTGTCAAATCACTACTTTCTGAGTCAGAATCCTCAACATCTACTGCTCTATCTCATACAGACCTTGTAGTCAAAGAGGTTGAAGAAGAAATTATAGATGATGATCCTAAAGCCATTGTTGCTTCATCACAGACACATGATGAGATGCTAGATGACAAGGAAATGTTGTTTCACTCTAAGTTATGGGTGAAAGGTAAGCCTCTGCATTTCATTCTTGATAGTGGAAGTCAAAAGAATTTAATCTCTGCTAATGTTGTGAAAAGCCTAAATGTATCCATGAAGCCTCACCCAAAACCATACAGTATTGGATGGTTGAGTCCAGGGAGAAACCTCCGTGTCATCCGCCAATGTCTTCTCTCATATGCAATACAACCTTTCCAAGATGAGGTCTTATGTGATATGGTCAATCTAGATGTTTGTGATGTACTCTTTGGTTAGCCATTCATGTATGATAGACATGGTATATATGAATCAAGAACTAGAAGGATCACTCTCCCTCTTGGAACATGATGCTATAAGGTACCATAAGTACCACCTTCTACATCTGTCTCTCTGATTAGTGCCAAATTTTTTTTTCTCATAATGGTCAAGCCACAGGAATCCAAAAAGGCCGATGTTACAGCCCTGACTACATAAACAACATAACAACTGAATAAAATAGATATCAAGCTAAATAAATTCATGGCTTTCCTTCCACAGACTAATGGTCAAATAGAAATGGTGAACAATCGGGCCTTGCATAGTTTCATAAATCACAGTCCCTTCAAAGTATGCATCGAGAATCAAATTGAAGTACAACTACCACACTTGATGACAAATATTGATGAAATGGGGACCATTGCTTCTCAAGGAGGGAGGAATGATCTGGACAATAATTCAGATGACAATTCAGGCGATGGGTCCATCTCAATTGATGGTGGAACTTTTGGGAGCCATAACTTTTGCACCATAGCTCTAATTGACTCACTGTTTGAACCGTTGGAAAGATAATAATGAGGGTAACATTGTGAGATGGCATGGAGATTTTCTTAATGAAGTTTGACCCCCTAAAGCCCAATGGAAGTGTCCCAAATTTTAATTTTAGTAGTGCAGTCTAAAAGTAGTAAGTTTCTAAAAATAGTAATTCTTCGAGTTCTGTATTGTTGTAAATCATGGAAGTCCAACCAATTCATATCCCTCAATATTGGTGACCTTCCACATCCTCCCCACACCTTAAAAACATGTATAAATGAAGATGTAACTTGAAATAAAAATCAGACATCTCTTTTCAGAGATAAACATATATTTGGGTCTGTAAATTTGATTAATAAAACATCTCTTATCAGAGATAGCATTATTTAAATTATTTTGTTCTTATTTCTTGAATTATCTTTCAACCAAAGCTTTTGAGTTTTGAATTAGTGGTATCAGAGTGGTTTGTCTTTAGAGTGTATGATCCCGAGGATGAGGTCAGATTAGAGGAAGCTTGGGTGAAAAATAGAACCAGTAGAATATCTATTTATTAGCTCCAAATGACTTCAAATGGCAGACAACACTGAGGCATCTGATCCTTTCAAGGAAATGGTGAATGAAGCCATCCAACAGCAACAAGCATAGATGCTACAACAATTTTCTCAAATTCTCCAACAAATCTCGATGGAAAATTCTGGCTCCTCATCTGCACCTGCACATCCTTTCAGTGCCCCAACACCCTTCAAGGTTCAGGTGAAATTTGATATCCCTACATTTGAAGGCAAAATCAATGTTGATGCAATAAAAAATTGGTTGGATCAATTTCCATCTTATTTTTC
Organism: Torreya grandis; assembly: GCA_037957365.1. NCBI lineage: Eukaryota > Viridiplantae > Streptophyta > Pinopsida > Cupressales > Taxaceae > Torreya > Torreya grandis. The sequence continues at coordinate 8,234,771 of JARHVA010000018.1, forward strand.
TTTAAATAAATTCACTGATAAAGAGAAGATTACTTTTGCTCTTTTGAAAGCATCATTGCCTGTCAAAAATTGGTGGGAAGTGTACAAAAAGAGATTCAGTGTAGATGATATTGGCCTTGAGATGGAACCTACATGGGATGATTTCATAGATGATGTATAGGAAGAATACTACCCCATTGGAGCATATGACAATTTGTATATAGAGTGGCAACAACTTCGCCAAGGTAAGGAACAATCTATTTAAGATTACACTGACATTTTTCATTCTCTATCTACGAGATTGGTCATCCAAGAAATTGAGAAACACAAGGTTCTCAAATATCGTGGTGGACTACAATGGTACATACAGGGAGAAATGAAACTCTTCAATTTGGAAACCATCGGTGAGGCATACAAGTTCACAGTGAAGATTGAGTAGAAGCATGGAAGAATGAATATAAAGAATCAGTCTTCAAAATAGAAAAGTGACAAAGAAGGTAAAAAATGAGGCCAAAATTAAAAGCAAAAAAAAGAAAAGACTAGGAAGTGGTGTGATTATCACAAATTTGGAACTCACTCCAAAGAAGAATGTCAAGCTATCAAATCACTGCTTTCTGAGTCACAATCTTCAACATCTACTGCTCTACCTCATACATACCTTGTAGTCGAAGATGTTGAAGAAAAAATTATAGATGATGATCCTAAAGCCAATGCTGCTTCATCACAGACACACAATAAGATATTAGATGACAAGGAAAGGTTATTTCACTTTAAGTTATGGGTGAAAGGTAAGCCTCTGCATTTCATTCTTTATAGTGGAAGTTAAAAAGAATTTAATCTCTACTAATGTTGTGAAAACCCTAAATCTGTCCATGAAGCCTCACCCAAAACCATACAGTATTAGATGGTTGAGTCTAGGGAGAAACCTCTGTGTCACCCACCAATGTCTTCTCTCATATGCAATACAACCTTTCCAAGATGAGGTCTTATGTGATGTAGTCAATCTAGATGTTTGTGATGTACTCTTTGGTCAGCCATTCATGTATGATCGACATGGTATATATGAATCAAGAACTAGAAGGATCACTCTCACTCTTGGAACACGGTGTTATAGGGTACCATAAGTACCACCTTCTACATCTGTCTCTCTTATTAGTGCCAAGAAATTTGTTCTCATGGTGGTCAAGCCATAGGAATCCAAAAAAGCTGATGTTACAACCTTGACTACACAAACAACACAACAACATAAGAAAATAGATACCAAGCTAAATAAATTCATGGCCTTCCATCCACATACTAATGGTTAGACATAAATGGTGAACAATCAGGCCTTGTATAGTTCCATAAATCATAGTCCCTTCCAAGTATGCATCAGGAATAAAATTGAAGTAAAAATACCACACTTGATGACAAATATTGATGCAATGGGGACCATTTCTTCTCAGATGATAATTTAGATGACAATTCAGGTGATGGGTCCACCCTAATTGATGGTGGAATTTTCGGGAGCGATAAATTTTGCACCGTAGCTCCAATTGACCCACCGTTTGAACCGTTGGAAAGATAATAATGAGGGAAAAATCATGAGATGACATGGAGCTTTGATCAATGAAGTTTGACCCCCTAGAACCCAATAGAATTGTCCCAAATTTCAATTTTAGTAGTGCAATCTAAAAATAGTAAATTTTTAAAAATAGTAATTCCTTGAGTTCTGTATTGTTGTAAATTGTGGAAGTCAAACCAATTCATCTCCCTCGATATTGGTGACCTTCCACATCTTCCCCACACCTTAAAAACATGTATAAATGAAGATGTAATCCAAAATAAAAATCAGACATCTCTTCTTAGAGATAAGCATATGTTTGGGTCTGCAAATTTGATTAATAAAACATCTCTTATCAGAGATAGCATTATTTGAATTATTTTGTTCTTGTTTATTGAATTATCTTTCAACCAAAGCTTTCAAGTTTTAAATTAGTGGTATCAGAGTGGTTTGTCTTTAGAGTGTATGATCCTGAGAATGAGGTCAGATTACAGGAAGCTTGGATGGAAAATAGAACCAACAGAATATCCACCTATTCACTCCAAATGACTTTAAATGGTGGACAACACCGAGGCATCTGATCCTTTTAAAGAAATGGTGAATGAAGCCCTTTTGCATCAACAAGTGTAGATGCTACAATAATTCACTCAAATTCTCTAATAAATCTCGATGGGAAATTCTAGCTCCTCATTTGTACCTACACATCCTTTCAGTGCCCCAATACCCTTCAAGGTTTAGGTGAATTTTGATATCCCTACATTTGAAAGAAAAATCAATGCTGATGTAGTAAAAAATTGGTTGGATCAATTGTCATCTTATTTTTCTATAAATAAATTCACCGATAAAGAGAAGATTACTTTTGCTCTTCTGAAAGCATCATTGCCTGTCAAAAATTGGTGGAAAGTGTACAAAAAGAGATTCAGTGTAGGTGATATTGGCCTTGAGATGGAACCTACATGGGATGATTTCATAGATGCTGTAAAGGTAGAATACTACCCCATTAGAGCATATGATGATCTGTATATAGAGTGGCAACAACTTCACCAAGGTAAAGAACAATCTGTTCAAGATTACACTAACATTTTTCATTCTCTATCTGTGAGATTGAGCATCCAAGAAAGTGAGAAACACAAGGTTCTCAAATATCATGGTGGAATACAATGGTACATATGGGGAGAAATGGAACTCTTCAATTTGGAAACCATCAGTGAGGCATACAAGTTCACAGTGAAGATTGAGCATAAGCATGGAAGAATGAATATAAAGAATCAGTCTTCAAAGTGGAAAAGTGACAAAGAAGGTCAAACACAAGGCAAAAATTGGAAGCAAAAGGAAGGAAAGACTGGGAAGTGGTGTGATTATCACAAATATGGAACTCACTCCAAAGAAGAATGTCGAGCTATCAAATCACTGCTTTCTAAGTCACAATCCTCAACATCTACTGCTCTATCTCATACAGATCCTACAGTCGAAGAGGTTGAAGAAGAAATTATAGATGCTGATCTTAAAGCCATTATTTATTCATCAAAGATACACGATGAGATGCTAGATGACAAGAAAAAGTTATTTCACTCTAAGTTATGGGTGAAAGGTAAGCCTCTACATTTCATTCCTTATAGTGGAAGTCAAAAGAATTTAATCTCTACTAATGTTGTGAAAATCCTAAATCTATCCATGAAGCCTCACCCAAAACCATATAATATTGGATGGTTGAGTCTAGGGAGAAACCTCCATGTCATCCACCAATGTTTTCTCTCATATGCAATACAACCTTTCCAAGATGAGGTCTTATGTGATATGGTCAATTTAGATGTTTGTGATATACTCTTTGGTCAGCCATTCATGTATGATCAGCATGGTATATATGAATCAAGAACTAGAAAGATCACTCTCACTCTTGGAACATAGTGCTACAGGATACCATAATTACCACCTTCTACATCTGTCTCTCTGATTAGTGACAAGAAATTTGTTCTCATGGTGGTCAAGCCACAGGAATCCAAAAAGGTCGATGTTATAGCCCTGACTACACAAAAAATGAAACAATAGAAGCAAATAGATACTGAGCTAAATAAATTCATGGCCTTCCATCCACAGATTGATGGTCAGACAAAAATGGTGAACAATCGGGCCTTGCACAGTTCCATAAATCACAGTCCCTTCCAAGTATGCATTGAGAATCAAATTAAAGTAAAACTACCACACTTGATGAAAAATCTTGATGCAATGGTGACCATTGCTTCTCAAGGATTGAGGAATTATCCGGACAACAATTAAGATGACAATTCAGGTGATAGGTCCACCCTAATTGATGGCAAAACTTTTGGGAGCCAAAACTTTTGCACCGTAGCTCCAATTGACTCACTGTTTGAATAATTGGAAAGCTAATAATGAGAGGAACGTCGTGAGATGTCATGGAAATTTGATCAATGAAGTTTTACCCCCTAAAACCCAATGGAAGTTTCCCAAATTTTAATTTTAGTAGTGCAGTCTAAAAATAGTAATTCCTCAAGTTCTGTATTGTTGTAATTCATGGAAGTTGAACCAATTCATCTCCGTCAAGATTGGTGACCTTCCAAATCCTCCCCACACCTTAAAAACATGTACAAATGAAGATGTAACCTGAAATGAAAATCAAACATCTCTTCTCAGAGATAAGCATATGTTTGGGTCTGCAAATTTGATCAATAAAACATCTCTTATCAGAGATAGCATTATTTGACTTATTTTGTTCTTGTTTCTTGAATTATCTTTCAACTAAAGCTTTCATGTTTTGGATCAAATCTCTTTGAATTTTTTTTCCTGCATTGATTAGTTTAAAGGGAATTGTCTTGTAGGCAAAGGTGCCCCACTTAGTAGTAAATGTAATCTTCATTCTGTCCTCTTTGTTCACAAGTACCTAGTTATAACCTAAAAATCCATCAAGAAAAGGCATTATAGCTGAACCAAAAACAATTTTAATTACTTGGTCAAGAGAAGACAAATGATAGTTATCCTTTTAAGATGATCTATTTAAATTTATAAAATCTATGCATAATCTGATTTCACCATTTTTCTTCTTGATTGGTACTAAATTGGCAACCAAAGTAGAGTGAAAAATGGGAAACACAATCTTGGCATCTAAGAGTTTCTTGACCTTTTTAAATATTAGTGGTTCTAAGACATGGTTGACAAGCCTTTGCTTTTGTCTAAAATACTTTTAGGCTTCTTTTAAAGGGATGGTGTGGATAATGACTCTAGGATCAAAGATCTTTAAGTCATCATAAGACCATGCTATTACATCCTTGTATTTGGTCATCAGTTCTTTGGATTTTCTAGTCTCTAGATTTATACATGTTGTACCAATTCACCAGCTAAGGTTGATTCTAGGTCCAAGATCCACTTCCTTGTAATCTTTCCCATTCAACTTGGGAATTTTAACATTCTCAACTTGTTTATCTATGTCAAACAGTCTCTCTAAGGTGATCATGTCTTTGAGAATTTTATTGCAATCCAATTAGATAATCCTATAATCAATCTTGCCTTCTTTAAGAGTATTTTCATTGACCTCATCTATGACATGAGACTCAAATACTCCTATGTTGTTCATGAAGTCTATGATCTACTGATCATCACTGAATACCTATAAGTGATTAACATTGTCAGGGACCGAGGGACATGGAATCAATTAAATACTAAGGTTTTGAGAGTCTTGAATTGAAATTATATTGGTTGAATATGAGGCCAAATCCTTAACATACTTTTTTTCTTCCCTAGGAAAGGAAACAATGCTAAAAACATCAAAATATTCAAGCAAATCCCAAACTCTAAATTTATATTTCTTAAGATATGACAATTTGCAATGGTATTTACTTCTAACTTGATAAACCACTATTTCTAAATCACCATAAAATATAAATTCTTTGATATTATGTTTGATTGCAAATTGTAATCCTAAGATTAAAGCTTCATACTTTGCAAGATTGTTACTACAAGGAAACTGAAGTCTGTAAGCAACATGATATTACTTACCAATAAGATTGGTTAAAACAACTCCTACTCTAGATTTAGAATGACACTTAACACCATCAAAATGTAATTTCCACATTCCAAGCCTAGCATGAGAACTTTTAGAGTTGCATGCCTTATGTGTGTAAAGAGTGTATACACCTAAGTCTAAATTGACCATGTTAACTCTTTCATTTGTAGCATTGTACTCAATGATCATGTGCTTCATTTTAGGATCCCTCTCAATTTGAATCTAATTGGGAACCCCTTTCCATGGTAACTACATATGTGAACAATTAGTAGACTTATAGCCATTTAGAGACCTTGTCCAATCTCTGCTCAACAACATTCCATAAGTATCTGGGATATCCACCACTTGAATATCTATGAATTGTTGGACCCTTGAATCTGAAGCAATCTGCATATGAACATTTAAAAAATCTCCAATTACTTTAACTCTTGATTTATTTAATTGAGTTACAACCCTATCATATTTAATTAGAGTCAAACCAAGTTCCTCACAAATACCTATAGGTATGATGTTTATAGATGCACCTGAATTTAGTAAACAATTATTCAAATTCTTATCAAAAATATTGATTGTAAGTAAGAAAGGTTGAACATTCACCTTATTCTTGTACACAACTACATTAACATTTGTAACCTTTGGTGATTTGATAGGTTTCTTAGACAAATATTCCAACAACAAATCCCTTTGTTTTGTAATTTGAGTCAACTCATGCAAGGTAATGTTAGTTTTGATATTTTTGATGTCCTCAACTATATTATATCCAGTCTTATTTGAAGAATTATATGCATCATTACTATTTTTAGACGTACTTCCCTTTGGAGGCTTTAGATTATTGTTAGCTGAAAGATCAAGAGGAGTGTCAAAGTTGTTTGGTGGAGTTGAAGTAGTCAAATGTTGTTTTTTCTCCCTATTCCTTAGAGGATAAGTCTTCTTCGAATATTGCTAAAAAAACATGAATCTCTTCAAGAACATCCTTGAGTTCATTCTCTTCTTGAAATGGGAACTCAAATGTCTCCACCATGAGAGTTGAATCAGAAGATTTAGATGACCTTGAAAAGCTAGATGTACCTATAACATAATCTTTATTATGGACTACTTCAAAAGTATCTAGTTCTTATTGAAAGGCTTCAAAAGCATTATAAAATTCAATACAATCTACTTTACCATGCTTTGAATTTCAATGAACTCTATAATAATCAGGTAAAACAACATCACAAAATTTATATTAGGCACATTTTTGTTAGCAGATGACTCATTTTGTTGTTTTTGTAACTGTCATTTTGAAATCGATTAGTAGGGCTATTACACCTTTGAAAAGAGAAGTACATGCTAGAGCTTTCCTCAGTATTGCCTACTTGATTCTACAACTAAAGGAAGTCAATACTTAAGTTTTGAACCATTTTGAGGATAGAGTTATTCTCATTCTTGAGTGCCTCAGAATTATGAACCTAAGTATTACTACTAGGTGTGGTCATCAAAGCTCTCTGGTCTTGTGGAAGAGATCCACTTGAAACATTATTCAAAAATCTTAGGTTTTGGCTAGGATGAGCATGACTTAAGGGTAGTTGGTTCATCACTAAAAGTTGATTTAGAGCAGGGATATTTTGATTGGAATTGGGAATGACATTCATAATAGGTAAATTTAGATTACCATTGGAAATGACATTCATACTAGGTAAATTTGGATTAACATTGGGAATGGAATATTCCATATGACCCTAGGGTTGCATATGGTCATTAATTATCACAACTTTGGCATAAGCTAAGGCTAATGTATTAATTGTTTGAGTAGATATTTTAAGGAACACAAAAATCATGTGATCCAAAGCATCCTTGTAAATCTCTAAGGCTAAAGCCTCATCAAGTCTATAAAGAGCTATAGTTCTACTGAACATAGTTTAGAATTTAACATTGAATACTCTTATAGGCTCATTGGAATCTCTTTTAACTTTGGTGAATTATTGGTACAAGACACATGGAATAATGCTTTTTTCAAATTGATCAATGAAATAATCAATAAAATTGTTCCAACTAACGATGCAGTTCTCAGGAAGGTTGAGAAACCATTCATATGCAACATATTTGAAGATAAAATGAAATAATCTACATGTTACATCTTCATGAATAATGTTTAAATTTTTTAAAGTAGCTTTGAAGCTTTTAATATATTCTTCTGCAGTTACAATACCATTAGGACTAAAAGTAGGCAAGTATTTTTCAAGATTTCAAGGAAGATCATGTATCACAACTAACACATTGATGGAAGAGCCACCTAACCAAATCATAAATTGATAAGGATTGAACATAGGAGCATCTTGAGCTAGTGAAGCTGGTTGAGAATTTGAAATTCTACGCTTACCTTTGTCTTGCCTTGCTCTCTTATGAAATTCTAATGAAATGAGAGGCTCTCTTATCTTGTATCTTGATCTTGTCCTAATTCTTGTAATTCTAACTTGTGAACTTTGAATCCTATTTAAAATATGATGTGTAAGCCTTATCTTTGCAAAGAATAATGATTAGACTTGTACATTAAGCAAGTTTTTCACAAATTTGTATAAATAATGATAAAGGACATCAATATTTAATTAAATTAGCTTAAAGATGTATCCAAATATGTAAATATGAATGATCTTTACACATTTGATTTCAAATAAACTCAAATTTGCAAAGAATAAATCAATATTTGAATAAAACACTATTATTAACCTCAAACCTATTGGATTCATAAAACTTAAACTATATTTACTATAATATTTCATGACTCTTCAAAGAATGGTTATCTTTGTCTAAATAAGCATAAAGACTAGTCTAAAACTACTAATACCAGTGATGTTTACATAATTGAACCAAAATAAACACAAATATGAAAGGATACATTGGTATTTGATCAAAATATACTAAAATTAGTAAAAATATTTCAAATTCACAAAGATTTAACTAGGCCTTCATACTAGTGCCAACAAAGCCCATCTTGTTGATGCTTGAAAGTGTATCATAGGTGGTTTAGATTGTTTAGAAAACACTTCTCATTTTTGGATTCTAAGAATCTATTACATGAGTTGCCTATTGTGATAATCCTGTTATCTTTGGTGGAATAGAGGCAAAGCAAATGAAATGTTTCACAAATTTATGATATAACTATTTGGTTGTTGGGAGCAACCATGGGCTAATAGATGATCTATGAACTTGAAGATAATCTATATTAATTAAAGTAAATTGTGATCAAAACCTAAGTCTAAAACTAAACTAACATCAATATTCACAATGAAAGCTAATCTAGGTGAAATGATAAAAAAATAAGTAAAAGGAAGGGCAAGGCAGAGAAGAAAGATATTATTGATCTTAAATTCAAACATTATGACAAAGTTTAAATTTATTTTGAACATACACTTAACCAATATATGACATGAAATAGCATAAGATAAAATCTTATCACATATCATAAAAACATCTAAGGATAACATGAAATAATGCAAATAAGAACCAGATTCACATTAAAGATTCACGCTTACAAGTAAATAACATTAACACATCTGTAAAAATAGCAAAGGAAACAAAATCAACCTAATAACTTTAAATCAATCTAGCATTAGCCCAAATTGACAACTCTACATTCAAAAGTGCACACTCAAAATTCTTAAGAATCATTCAAATTTGAATATTAGACCAAACAAGTGAGAGAGAAGCCATGATAGTAAAATACAAAAATAAATATGGGCAAACTTTGAAAAACTTCTTTCTTATATTAATTGCTCAAAAGTTTACATCAATTTTTAGCTCAAAAACTCCCACCTTTACAATGAACAATACCTCTTTATATAGATAATTCATAAGGTATGTTGGTTAATCATATCAAATGAAAACTAGACAGGTGTTAAGGGTAGCTGTCTTTTTATAATTAATCTAGAAGCCTCTAGATATTTCCAAATGACTAACCTATAGGCAAAGTGTTTTACATGTTGCACATGCCTTTATAAAAGAATATTATCTTTTCAAAATATTATACAAGTTTGGTTACAAAATAATATACTTAATAATTTTATCTTTGGGATCCTTTTTCTGTTGCAGTCCCTTATTGTTGTTGAAGGATATTCACTACCCTTTCATGTTTCTCATATATTAACTTCAGATTGATAATAGGTTCCATGAAGAGGCCATCCTCCTAAATCACTAGGTTTCTGAAGTACTTCTCATCTTTTTCCATAGTTTCTTTGACACTTTTTGCATTCCCAATCCTCTCTTCAGCAATCAAGATCATGTCCAAGACCCTGTTGTTATCAACCCCTATCTTTCCCTAGCTTTGCTTTCTTACTTCTTGCATGACTTGGGTAACCCTCAGCTTGAACTCTTCATCATCGATTAGACCTATAGGGTTGATTGTAGTGGGATCTGTGATCATGCTCCCAAGTATATGTTCCATCCTATTTTCTAATTGCTTGACATCTTCATAAAGGTCGTCTAGGCTCTTGGACCATCTACTTATACTTTTGATCTTGTCCACTAATACTTCCATGGCCATATTTAGATGAGCTAATCTAATTGTCTCAAAGTCAAGAATTTGATCCTTTGTCAAGTTGTTGATCAAATCCTTTACTTTGCTACTCAAATTCTACCATTGGTAAACTAAATTCTTGGCCACACTGTTTAGTTAGCTCACCACATTCTATTTGGTCCTCATTAAACTCAAATAGTTAAACATGTCAAATAAAGATGTCTCAAACGTTTTTATCATAGCCTCTGGGAATGACAAGACAACCTATTTTTTCAAATTCTCCTTTTTTTATTGCATGCCTTTGAGGGCAGCTTGCAATTGTGCTAATTGTGCTTGGGATAATTCAAGCACATTCTCTTCAAATATAGGATTTTATCTAGGCTTTTATCATGCTACTGGAGTCAAGCTGGTAAATGGTTTCACCTTTTGATAAGTAATATCCTCACCACCTATCATGACTTTCTTCTCTTTCACTCTCTACAATCTAATTATTTTTGGATCAAACTTAACCCCAACTGATGATTGTGTCACCTAAGGGGCAAAGGTCTTAACTTGTGCTTCGCTTGATTGGCTTGGAGTAGCCAATTTTCTCTCATCTTCCTCTTACAAAGCCAAAATACATGGCTTGAGCTCTTCATGCACAAATATATTTATAGCTTGCATCATAGCCCAATGATGATGCCTAATAGGAATTTTTTGTAATCTAGGTCCATAAATGAACCACTATGGAATATCTAGGCCATATATCAAGTTTTCTTCATTAAATAAGTTGAATATACTTAGAGGATTGGTGAAAGTCACTTTAGGCTTCTTGGTTTTCATTGGGACCATGGCCAACTTAACTTTTCTCTTTGGGGTGTCAATATGAACTAATTCCAATGCCACTTCCTTCCACTTCTCTTCATTTGATTCTTCAATTTGGGATTCTTCACCATCTAACTCATAAGTGATAGAAAGTATTTTAAGCGCATCCTCAACTATCTCACCACGGTCTAATGCTACCATAAGTACCTCCTCCTGAGATAACTCTTGTTCCTCTACCTTTGATGAAGAAGATACAATCTCATCAGGTTTTCTTTCTTCTAGTCTTTGCTTAATCTGTGTTTGAGGTTTATGTTTTTCCTTGGGTTGAACTAGTGGGGGTCTAGCAAGTGCACTGCTTAGTAAGTTTTATTAAATTATCCCTAATTGCCATCTACTATCTCCCTTTTGTTCTCTCAGTAGTCTAGATTCAGGTTTTAGGTTTTGCTCCTTCATTCTTCTAGTGACCTTAGAGTAACTAGATGCCTTGGTGTAAATGGAGTCAAAATCTCCAAGTGCATGTTCATATGACACATTCAACATCCCTTTGGATTTCAAATGCTCTTTAACCCTTCCATAAGGGTCGCATTACCTCAGTTCATCTATTTATAGATTTAAGGATGATTTGTGTCTTGAAGCTACCTCAATATTGTTCCATTATTGAAAAATAGTCCTACCAATAGCTATGTGGAGGTTGTGAAGCAGTCCTTTTCTTTTGGTATTGTAAAGACCATATATTCCATTGTATATCTGAAGCCACCTCTTGCTCTGCTAGCTTATTAGGCACATGGATAGGTAGCCTGGGTGGAATACATTGGGCTCCCTCAATCTTGATGATTGTACAAATTGGGTACAACCAGAGATCTCCCATAGTTTTAACATATTTTTTGATTAGTGGGCTGACTCTCTCCATGGGATGACCATTTATGGCTTCATTAAGGGTTAGATAGATATAATCACATATAAACTAAATGTGGTCTCTATATTTGAATATATGTAACTTAGAGTAATATTGTGAAACTATTTGTGTTCCACTAGGTGACCATTCCCTTAGGTTGATATTTTTTGTTGTTGCATAGAGGGCATCCAAAAGGTATGACATCATATAAAATTAGGATTTCTTCTTTTGCTTGATGACATAGATTTTTCTACTTAAATCAATGTTAATTACCTCACCTAGAGGATAATTAATTGTCTTTTCAACCATAAATTAGACTAAGGGCACCTAGAATGGGTCTAGATAGGTAGTGGTTACATTCCCACACAATCTATTCATCATTGTCATAATCATTCTAATCTCTAGTTTGAATTGGCCAATGGGGATAATGTTATTGAAGTTTGAAAAGACTTTGTTCCCATAATATATCCACATGGAAAGGATGTTCTTTAAATCATTCTCCTTATCCCAGGTGTTGATTGACGTTAGATCTATTTGTGGTTTGGGAAACTTATAATAGTTTTCAAAGGCTATAGTAGAGACATAAACTACATTATTTTGAGTGTGTCTATTGATTAACATACCCTTATAAATTTTACCATCTTTAAAAATAAGAATGAGAATGTCGATACAATGGAATACTTTGGGTTTCACTACTGCATAATGAAGACCAATCATTTGAATTGTAACTATATCATATTATAGTCTTTTAGCAGATGTATTCTCCTCCTCCTCTCTAGTGATAGCGGGCTGATCTTTAATGGTCCATAATAGCTTAGATAAATTGTTATCTCCTATATTAAGAGTAGTGGCATCAAATTTTATGTCTTTGTAAACTCTCCCTTCTATGTCAGAGGTCAAATACAACTCTACATCCTCTTTTGAGACACCTTTTCGAGCTGTCATGGCTATGAATTAATCAAATTGCTCACTAGTGGATTGTAATTTAGTTCCACCAATTGAATTATTTATACACAGTTGACAATTTAATTTTCCTTGGCTTGATTATAATGAACACAGGGTTGAATTAGTGCTTTCATACATGTTAGGTATTTTTTGAAGTTTTTCACAATGTTTTAATGGTGACAGCTAGTCCAAACAATGAGTTTTATGCCTTAGATTTTGTTTGGATTGTGTATTTATACTGTTGCCTTCTGTGGTTCCACAAAATATCTTAATCTGACTTGGTACTTATGTGGCTCTATCATAATATAACATATTAATATTTAAAAAGTGACTATTTATTTTTGGACATGTGTCAACATGTCATTGGGTCTGGGTCTTTTGAAAAGTCCACCTTAGTTCACATTGTTGGATCATGTTTACACGGATTAACATGCTTCATTGATCTTAATCTAGGAGGTTGAATGCCATTGGCTGACCTTCTTTACATTTACTATGATTTTGACATGCATCACTATTGCATTCATTTTGGGATTTGTTGAATTGTCAACCTTCATCTTGCACCATCGAATCATCTCTATATGGATCAACACACTCCATTGATCTCCATTCACTTTATTATATCCTTTTCTCCACATACCATTGATCAGAATGTGTACACTTAGTCATATATCATCGATCTCAATTCAAAGGATTGAATGTCATCAGTTGCTCACTATTCTTTTATCAAAATTGTGACACTTGTCACCTTCTCGCTTATCCTAGGGATTCATTGAAGTTTTGACTTAACATGCACCATTGATCATAATGTGTACACTCAACCATATACCATTGATCTTTAGGAAGATGCTTGAGCTTTAACCTAGGCTTGTAGCTTGACTTTTCAACACTAATCTTGTGCTGTTAGATCTTCTTCGATTGATCAAACACACTCTCATGATTTAAATGTTTGACTTATTGAATTTGTACACACCAATGGATCTTCTTTTCTTAGGCAAATATACACCATCGATCATGCAAACAATAAAATAAACTAAGGTTCGGGGAACATAAAGAACTTAGGCTAAAGTTTTATTCATGTTGATAAACATGATAAAACCTTGGGATAAAATTTTAAGTTAGTTTTAAAACATAATAAAGTGACCTCACAAACAATAAAGTTAGACTTGGCATAAAGTTTTAAGGCTAGTGCTTTGGTGGGGTCTCTGGGAAACATAAGGGACTTATGATAAAGCTTTTAGACTAAGGTTTTGATTATACATGACTATAAAGTTAGGATAAAGCTTGAATCAAGTCAAAATATGTTAAGCACTCCCACATAAATTTGAAAAGAATGATCCCACATAAATTTGAAAAAGATAAACATTTGTAAATTTGAATTTATTTCAAAAAGGCCTAGGCTAAAGCAAACCATACTAGGTTTTTAGCATGATTTAAACATAAATTCAACTAGTGAACTATACACCAAAGGCTAGTAAAATAATCAATTTTAGCATTAAAGTATGAAATCCTAGACATTATTTACACAATTGAGGCTCCATTAGACCTGCAACCTAAAAACACATAGATCTAATGCTAGCAATATTAGATAAGATCAAACATGAATCATATGAAAATATTCCATTCCAACCATGGTGTGGATGATATTCAAATAAAGATAATGTGCTAACATGCTAATGGTAATATGATCAGTGAATTTTTAATATAAGGCATAAATTTACAAAATTTGAAACAAGCATCCCCATTTTTATAAATGGTATGTTGACCTCAACACTTTCCCTATCTTTTTATTTTTTGAAAAGAAAATGATTTTTTAAATTTTTCATGTAGTAGAAAAAATATGTTTTTGTAGGGCATACACTTCCTCCACAGGTTGTGGCACCCTCACAGCCCATTGAGTGTGCTACTCCCCACTTACTTGGCCAAAATTCCTCTCCAATTGATGCCCCGTGTCGATGCCATTGACTAGAGCCACATTACATAGGATTCGTCCAAAGTGTATGGGAACCACTCATTTAAAAAAATATCTCAACCAATCAAAAGACAAATGAATATATTTCATATTCCTCATTCATGTTCATTCACACAATTATTTATTTATTATTATTTTTTTTGAATATGCCTTGTAGATTCATAGGAGCTTTGGGCTTTCTCCATAATCTTTATTCAAGATTGACCGAACCTACATGCCATCTACTTGTGTTTTCTTTAGTATATTCCATTACCCTCTTACTCTTTTTAAGATGATGTCACATTGATGATAATTTTGAGTGGGGATACCTTGATTTTTTCCCACTAATTGAGCCACTAGCTCTAGTGCCTCCAACTACCTGCATGACATAATTTCATGGATCCATAATGCATTCATAACTCAATCTACTTAGACTCTATATTCCAACATATTCGATGATTCATCATAAATAATAACACATGAACTTTCCTTGTTGCCACCTCATTCCAAAGATGTTGATTCATGCCAAAGCAAAGTTGA
Source organism: Torreya grandis (assembly GCA_037957365.1). NCBI lineage: Eukaryota > Viridiplantae > Streptophyta > Pinopsida > Cupressales > Taxaceae > Torreya > Torreya grandis. The sequence goes on from JARHVA010000018.1 coordinate 8,249,935, forward strand.
TCACCATAAATGGGTTTAAAATCTAAATTTATTTAAGCATGACACTTTTATGACCATTCTACATGCCATGTTGCAGATGTCTTCTCTTAGCCCTTCTTCAAAGCTAATTTTATACAACTAACATCTCAATTTGGGTTGAAGGAAGCAATTCTTAAGTGGGGATAGGGTTCTAATTCCTCTTTTCTTCATTGATCAAATTGCACATGGGTAATTGATCAAGCCTCTTTTTTTCAAAACCCAAATAAAAGGTTTAACCTCTTTTGTACGCTTTCCTTGAGTTGTACTTAGGAGGGGTAGGTGAAGCAGGTGTGGGTAGTGGGGAGTTTGTTTTTTGTATTCATACCTTTATTACTTAGTTTTATTTATGTTAGTTTAGTTTCCTAAATTATCTTTACTATCAAAAATATTTTGCATGTGCACATCTCCATAACCATGTGCACCTACCATCTAGAAAGATGAGTCATAATGTTTTAATGTAGTTGGTTGAGTGCTCATCCACTTTGAAACCACCTCATTGAATGTTGGTCTCATCCTAGAGTCCTATATATATAGGGTGTCTTTTGCCATTTTGCAGTAAGAATTAAATCATCAAGATATTTGCCATAGCATAATAATATCTCTCATTATTGTGTGTATTTGTTGCTTTTGGTCTCTTTTATGAATCTGAGTGTGGAAAGAGTGATTTTTGCAAGCATGTTCTTGGGAAATTTGATGAATTTATGTTATAATTTTACACTTGCTTCCCTAAATTATAGTTTTTTACAACTCTTTCTTTGATCAATATTTGTAGAAGGACCATGTCTATCCTTTTTGTCTTTACCTTAATTCTAAAAAAATGGTGATTAACATTAGCATTTCACATGCAACATTTATCACTTCGAAGGAGAGAAAGCTGACAAAAATAATTTACACAAAGCACACCACTAGTCAAACTAGAAAAGTATAACTTAATGCAATGATTGAGGAATCAACTTAAGGGTGAACAAGACAGGTCAGTTATGGGTGGTAGAGAAAATTTAGTATCATGCACTAACAATAATAATGGTAGTGTAAGAGAAATGGATATGTACATCATGTTTTGTCATGTCTATGTTTATTCTCCTTATCATGTATCATTATATTGAAAACATTTAGTTAAAATAGAAATAAGTAGATCCTTGTTAAGCCTACATGTTTTCTCATGAATTATTGATGTCATTTAATCATACAGGTTGTGAATTCAATATTCTAATAGATTAGGGAGAACCTTTAGAATTCTCATAATAAATAATAATATTGGGTTATTGGATGGTATAGATCAAAATATAGAAGGAGATGGTAAGAGAGATTGTACTATTAAGCAGGGAATTTAGAATTCTTGTAGTTCTAAGAAATTGTGATGAGAAGGCTCAGACTTTATTGAATGTACTCTTTGAATTTATTTTTATGTTCATCTTTGTGTTTTTTGGGTAAGGATATGGTTAATAGGCAATGTATTGGTCACTCTTTTTGGGGTAATGGATATTGTCTAGTGTATAGCCTAGGAATTTGGTAGCACTTTTTGATAGCAACATGTAATAGTGCTCCAAGATCTCCATTGGGTCAATGTGATAGAGTTCCAAGTGTTACAGATGATGCAAACCAAAAATAGATGATTTTGGTAGCTCAAACCATCATAGATGGTGCTTTGGTGTCATGGCACTAGCGACAATGGTTCCATGCCTTTACAACATCACAAGTAGGTGACAGTGTTGCAATGAGAGAAAATTTTGAGATGCATGCAAGCAAAAAGAACCTTATTTTTTATGCCAAATTATAGCAATGATTGTAAAGATAACCACAATACCATAATGGATCAATGGTGTTAGTATGAATATCATTGCTTAAAGGTAAGAAAACATCATAGTGTCACTAATGTTTGGTTATGGGAGAAGTTGTAGAGGCATGTTGAGAAGGGGTGTCATGGAATTATAGTGGTAAGGTGACACCAATATGTAATTAATTTGTTAAATAGAATTTTCCTCCATAACCCTTTAGATAATAAGGATGTTAAGTTAAAAAAAATTGTTATATAATTTTGAGAATTAAGTACAAATACCTATGATTGATAGAAAAGATAACTCTACAAGCACTATCAACACAAGAACAAAATCATATGAAGAGTTCTTCTAGGGAAACAAAACAAAATATATTTAATATAGGAAATGAGAAAGAATGGATATGATATGATGCATATAAGTCAATGGTTTATGGTCTACATAGTTGACATGTATCCCAAGTGTATCATACAATATTAGTAACTCAATGGGTTGAATAAGACATGTTTTATGACTCTATCATATCCAGCTAAAACACAATTTAGATGGTCCAAAGGAAGGTGTAATTTACTTGCCAAATATTCCTGGAAGAGAGATATTTACTCACTAAGCCTTCCTAAAGGTTAACTCAATTTAGTTGAGTATATTATTGAGCCACATTGTATGACAAACAAAAAGGAACTAAAGTTACATTTAGATACCACTGGAGTTTTTTCCATTGTAGCATATTAAAATATAATTACATATTTTTTCCAATGTAAGTGGGCCTAATGATGAAGATTTATGTTCCATAGGGGAGGGATAGGTGTAATATCCCGAACTAGAATATTATATGCAAAAATAATTGCTAATCTTGAAACTTCATTTTATGAGAAATATATAAATTTTTTATTTTATTTTTTAAATAATAATATATTGAGTTAAATATAAAATGATTACAAAGTTTCTATATTTAGAATATTACAATCAGCCACAAGGGTTTCCATCCTTGGGTTGAGGTGACAAGGGTTTTTGTCCTTGCACCTATTCACACACTAAGGGTTTTTCATCCTTAATGGTAAGTATAAAGCTTCAAGATTGTACCAGGTTAAGTGCTTAATATATGAGTAATTGGATTCATTCCTTCCATTCCCAAAATGCTTAATTTCTACCCTCAACCTTACATTGAAGAGGTGTGACTTCTGTAAGGGTAGCATCCCTCCATTTAAATGGATGTTGTTTAACATCTTAACTAAATAATTAATAACTAACTGCTAATGAATGTTGTCCCTATGTGTGGTGATCTAGTTAATGAAGTGTTATTGCTCATAAATGTCTCTCTCATTAAATTTTGTGTTTTTGTTCCTTAGTACAGTGATTTCTTCAAGTAAATGTTGTGATTTTTTTCCTAATTAGATTACAATGATTCCCAAAATAGTAGTACAATGTGGAAATATTATAGACCTCCCATCCCCAAATTACTTGTCCTCAAGCAATTGTAAATTTGGGTGTTCAAGAATTGAGGCTCCTTCACACATGGCATCTTCAAGAGGTAACTTTTGCCAAAAAATTAAATATTCGGTGATACTTCTATTCCTTAGCTTCTTCTCACGCATGTCAAGGATGGATTCAGGTATTAAGATCAACTTACCTTCCTCATCCAATAGTAGTAGCTTGATGGAAGGAATAATATGTTTTTCAAGTGTCCTTTTTAGGCATGAAACATGGAAAATATTATGTATTTAGCTACTTCTAGGTAACCCCAACTTGTAAGTAATCTCCTCGATCTCTTGTATGACTTTATACGATCCATAGAAACGTGGTTTGAGTTTCTCATCTCTACTTTTCTTGATAGAGTTTTCATTGTAGGTTTGTAAATGCAAATACACCAAGTCACCAATTTTAAAGCTCCTTTCTATTCTATGCCGATCTACATATAACTTTTGTTGATTTTGTGCTTGTTGAAGATTATCCTTGAGAGTTCTAAGAATATCTTGACTTTGTTGAATTAAGTCTTTATAGATTAGTAATCTGTTATCTAGAATGACTAAGTCCACAAAATATTGAGCATCATGCCTGTACAAATCTTTAAAAGGTGACATTCTAATTGACATGTGATAGGAAGTATTATATCAAAATTATCCCAAGTGTAACCATTTAATCCATTCATGTTGTTACCCCAAAATATAATTCCATAAATATCCTTCAATCCATTTATTGATAGCTTTGGTTTGACCATCTATTTGTGGATGATATCTTGTGCTTAGGGTCAGCTCGGTACTTACTAAGTGAAAGAGTTATTACCAAAATGAACTCATAAATTGGTAATCTCTATCACTAATAATGTTTTTTGGTAATCCATGTAGTCTGAATATCTCTCTAAAGAGTATCCCATCTACCAAAGGTGCATCATACTTGATGGGTAGTGGAAACAAATGAGCATAATTCGTTAAATGATCAACAACCACATTGAGGTAATTCTTCCCTTGAACCATTGGAAATACAGTAATAAAATCCATTGAAATACTTTCCCATTTTTGAGTTGGGATGGGTAAAGGTTGCAATAACCTGCTAGAAATTCATGTTTTATTTTATTTTATTGGCAAGTAGGGAATTATTAAATATACTTAAGAGCTTCACTCTGAATCCCTTTCCAAAAGAATATCTCTTTACTTTTTTATATGTTTTGAGATAACTCAAATGGCCTGCCAAAGGACGGTCATGAATAACTTTTAACATTTTATGTTTAATTTTTGATTTGGGTACCAAGAAGATTTTATTTTTATATAAGATTAGACCTTCAACTACTTTATACTGTTCATCCCCATTTTGTCCTTCTATAATTGCATTAACAAATTCATTTTTAACATATTTGGTTGCTATAAGGGCTTTCTAATCATTTACAGTGGTAGATATGGAGCATAAGGAGGATTTTATTGATAATTCATCCAACACAACATTATTCCTTCCTTTTACATATTCAATATCAAAACAAAAGCTTGGACCTTGCTTACCCATTTTTGTTGTCTATAATTTAAATCATTTTGAATCAAGAAATTTTTTAGGTTATTATGATCTGTCTTTACAATGAATTTACCACATATGAAGTATTGACAAAACTTGACCAATGCATGTATAATTTCAAACATTCCCTTATCATACGTAGAATACTTACGCTCATTTTATTTTAATTTCCCACTTTTGAATGTAATAGGATGACCTTGCTGCATTAGGACAACTCTGATTCCTTCTCTTGAAGCATTGTATTCCAACACAAAGGATAATGAAAAATTGGGTACTGTCAATAATGGGCATGAAATCATTTCTCTCTTAAGTTCTTTAAATGTTGATTAAGTAATTTAAGATGATTGAAAGGTTCCCTTCTTTGTTAAATTAGTCAAAGGGGTAATTATCCTGGAAAAGCCTTCAACAAATCTTTGATAATAAGTACATAATCCCAAGAATCCTCTTAATTGAGTTGTGTTAGTAGGAGGAAGCCAATCTAATATTACTTGAATTTTATCTTGATCAACATGGACTCCTTTTCTATTGATGATATGTCCCAAGTATAAGATTTTTATCATTCCAAACTCACACTTAGATGTTTTGGTGAAAAGAGATTGCTTCTCTAAAATTCCTAGCACTAAGTCTAAGTGGCTCAAGTGTTCCTCCCATGACGTACTATATATCAATATATCATCAAAGAAAACTAACATAAATTTCCTCAAATATTGACCAAATATATGATTCATACATGATTGAAAGGTGGCTGGAGTGTTGGTCATTCCGAAAGGCATGACTAAGAATTCAAAATTCCCATAATGACATCTAAATGCTATTTTTTGAATACTTGTGTCTCGCATCCATATTTGATGGTATCCCCATTTTAAATCAATTTTGGAGAAATAAATAGATCTATGTAGTTCATCAATTAATTCATCAATTCATGATATTGGATATCTATTTTTTATTGTCTTTTTATTTAATTATTGATAGTCTATGCACATTCTCAATGTGCCATCTTTATTCTTAACTAAAACCATGGATGAAGTGAAAGGACTTAAACTTGGTCTAATATGACCCATCTCCAATAATTCTTTGATGGCTTTTTAAATCTCTTCTTTATAAATTTTGGGATGGTGGTAAGGTGTGGTTATTATGGGTTGGGTACCATTTTCTAATTCAATGATATGTTGAAACCCTCTATTGGGTGGCAATCCATGTGGGATATTCTAAAAAACTCTAGCATGTTTGTTAGGTATGGGTTGAATACCGATATGATGTTTCTATGGCTCTAATTTTGTAGAACTTACAAAACATTGTGTGGCCCATGAAACTTGGTCTTTCCTAAATGTTCATTCCATTATCTTGGTGGTAATCACTTGGGGGGCCCATTAGCCATACCTTGAAGGACTACTTCTTTCTCTTCTACTTTAAATTTTAATTCCATGGTTTGATAGTTTTGGGTAAATTCCCCCAAGGAATGTAACCATTGCATACCTAGTACCAAGTTTGTTTTGCCAATGCCCACCACATAGAAATCATCATTAATTTGATGCCTTTCCAAAGTGAGATGGAGTAGTGGGATTCTTTGAGTGCATGGTATGGTAAAATTGTCTGCAATGGTTACTTTAAAACCTTGAAATTTTTCTATTTTTAGGCCCATTTTTGTTACTAATCCTTCATTGATGAAATTGTGAGTGGCCCCATTGTCTATTAATACAGTGATTTTTTGGCCTTGAAGACTTCCTCTTACTCTAAAGGGATGTTACCTTGGGGCTCTTGATAATGTCGCAAGAGTACTTCCCCATGTCTTTTCACCTTCTTCTAGTTCAAGTATGGTTTCTTCAACTTTTGTTTCTTCTTTGTTGGGTTCCCCATCTAAAACAACTTCAATGTAATGGACTTATCCTTTTCCCAAATAATGGTGACCTGGTCCCTAAGAATCTTTACACATAAAGCATAATTTTTTCCTCCTTAGATCATTTCTTGTTTCTAATTATTTTCCCATCTTAGGTGGGTTGTTTGGTTAGAATCCTCCTGGTGTAAGTGGTTTTATTTGTTGGCTATAGGGTATTACCCCTTACTGCCCTAATGACAAGGTTTGTGGTTGTCCATTATTGGTTATCTTTGGCTGCACAAATGACACAATTTTATTTTTTGGTGTTGATGTTTCCAAATCTAATGCATTTTTAATCATTTCTTGGAGGGTGGTAGGATTAAAGGCTTTGACTAAACCTTTGAGTGGTTTGATCAATCCTTCCATGAACAATACTATAAGCCTCCTTTTCGTAATATCTAGAACCATCATAGAGAGTCTTTGGAATTCTGTCACATATTCTTCCACATTACTATTTTGTTTTAGTGATGCTAATTCTCTAGGATGGATTTTGGGGTCAATTCTATCAAATATTTTGATCAACCTTTTAGTAAATTCTTCATAAGATTTGATAAGATTGTGCCCTTGCATAATCCACCCATGGTACCACCATTCATGAGCAATACTGTCGAGATGAAAGATTGCAAATTTGATCTCTCCTTCTTCCATCATGGGTTGGAGAGATAAATAGGTATCTAATTTTTGGATCCATGCATTTGTTAGAGCTGTCATAAGTTGCCAAGTTTAATTTACGCAATGCATGTTGAAAATATTTTTGATTATTTTGGGGTTTATGCTCCATTTTGGTGATATTATGATTTTTTTTCATGTCCATGAATTTTGTGAGTGAAATTTAACTTCATAAATCATCTGAAAGGGCTCAATATTCTTCAAAATCTGCTATAAGGTCATCTCCAAATGATGTTTGGGATTCCTCTTCTATACTTGATTCCCTTCTTGTAATGAATTTTGGTTGAAAGGGTCTATTCGAAGAAATCATGGTTGTTTTGTGAAATATTTGATTATGACTAGTGTTAGACTGACCATTTTCATCATTTTGATATCTATGATTCATCATAGATTGCATTACAAGAGATAATTAATCTATGGTGTTAGCGAATTGTTCTTGGCCTTGGATAAGTCTATCAATCCATCCATCATTTCCATTCCTCTCTTCCATATCATCTTCCATTTGTTTCATTAGTTGATTTATTTTCTTGGCTTTATTTCTTCTTTCATAATATAAATTATTATTATTTTGCATATGAATTCCATTCCATAGGATGGTAGTATGAGATCTTTGATACCACTGTAATATCCCGAACCAGGATATTATATGAAAAAATAAATGCTATTCTTGAAATTTCATTTTATGAAATATATATATATATATATATATATATATTTAAATAATATATATTAGCCAAGAAAGACTTGACACTTTATTTCACAAAATGGCCCATGCTACATTCAATGCCTTGAATGCATTTGAAATTATGTGAAGGGGCCATGCTGGAACAAGGCATTGGCCTTAACTTTGGCATGTTAATTCTTCTCAAATGTCTCCTCCAAAGTATGGGTCACCTAGTCCTCTTCCTGATATTTACGTAATTGTCCACTTCACCTTTACTTGATCTATAAAAATAGGCCATGCTATTGAGTGCTCGTGCTCTCTAATGTCTATCTAGTGGATAATTTCACCTACTAGAAATAATTCTTGCATAGATATTTTGGGTCTTTCTACATTGTTCCCTCTTTCCTTATTGTATTTTGTTTCTTCCTCATGATCTAAGTTCTTGGGCTATCTCTTCCCTTTCAATTGGCTTTTTTAGCTCCTTCACTGGCTGGTCACTGAGTTTGTTTTCAGGTCCACACCATATTTGAAAAATAATACATATTTTATTACCCTAAATTTGATGTTCGTAGGGATGTCTCTGGTCATTGGTTGCTTGAACCATGTTGAACCTCAAACCTTTGAACCATGAGAGTGCATCAGTTTAAAGGTTCAATAGTTTGGGTGGTTCAATTGGTTCCTTGGTTCAATCGGTTCCTTGGTTCAATCAATTAAACCATCTCTTCGAACTTGTCTCTAGAATCTTTCACTTCCTTCACTTGAAGATTCCTTTTAAATTTTGAAATTACTTGAACCTTTGAACCTTTGAACCTTGAACCATTTTGGTTCAAGGTTCAACGGTTCATTCTCTTTCTTTGAATCTTTTGGTCTTTTGAACTTTCTAGAACCTTTTCTTTTCTGTTGAACTCATTGAACCTTTGAACTTTGAACTCTTTTGGTTGAACTTTGAACTTGCCAAAGTCTTCAAACTCATTGAACTCTTGAAGTATTTGAACTTCTTTGAACTCGTTGAGTACTTAACTCTTTTTGAACATTTGAACCTTGCTGAAGAGGGGTTCAATGGTTCAATGGTTCATTCCATTTTTTTGAAGCCTGTCGATGGACCTTTTGGTTGAACTAGCCTTGAAATGCCTAAGTGTTTGGAACTTTTTTCTTTGTGAGAGCTCACACTATTGAAGTTGTTGAATCCATTGAACCTATGAGTCCCTTGACTAAAAATGATTGAATAATTGAAGAACTTGGATGCTTAGGACATTTTTGAAAAATCAAAAAGAGAATTTTGGCTTGCAAGACCAAAATAGTTGATATGTTCTCAATAAAAAAAAGTGATAGATTTTGGGAACAACTAGCTCTAGTTGGGTAACTTCAATTGATTGTAAAAATAATTAAAGAGAGTAGAATATATAATCTCTAGTGCCTTTAAGTATGCCATTAGGCCACAAAGTCATGCTACCCAAAAAGAAAGGTGCCAAAAAGAAATGAAAATGAAAATCACCAAATATAACTAAAGACTAAACAAATATACAAATGTGTAACCAGAATTATTTGATACTTCAAGAATTGAAATGCTTCATATGTTACCCACTGTGGGGTAGTGAAAATGGCATGCCATCTTGATATATTAGCAAGAAACCATTTTCTCCCCAGACGTGATGATTGGTGAATGGAACTCTCCACTAGGAATCAAATTTTTTGTGAATTCCTTTTGGTTCTCTCCTCTTAACCCACAGCAAGACTAGATCTCTAATCTAAAAACCATGAATCCTTGCTCTCTTTCTAGAGAGTTTCTTTACCTGACTTTGATGCATAGTAATATGGTCCATTATCATAGTTCATTTCTCTTCTAGTCTAGTGAATCACATGATTTGATTGTCAGCATCAAACTCCTACCAATGGTTGGCATTATCAGGTACACTTGGTCAAAAGACCAGCTTGATAGTGTACTTCTACTCTTCAAAGTCTTTGTGAGGAACCAAGAGGGTCATAAAGATAGCCAATGAATTTGCATGACTATGAAGCTCTCTAGGCACTATAGATATATTGAAAGGATCAAAAATTTCAATACAGTCTCATATTAGATTATGATAATGGTGTAATATTTTATTCTTGGTTTGACATAGGTTCCTCACCTAAAAAACTATCAGTTTAACATCTCCTTTGGCATGAAGGAGTTTGACACTTTTGTCTTAAGCAGCCTTCAACCTAAGTAATAGAGATTCGTACTTGGTAGTGTTTTTGGTGTTGCCAAACTATAACTTATATGAAGAGGGAAAAATATCTCCTTGAGGAGATATTAGATCAATCCCAACTCTAGAACTGGTAGAAGAGTAGCTGCCGTCAAATTCTAGAATCCATATGCCACCAAAAATTGTTCCTTTCTCAAAATTTTCTTTATTTGGAGGTGAGGGTCCTTTTGTACTTACACTATGATTTATTAATTATTTTGCTATCTCATTTGAATCAATTCTTGGATCACTACCTATAGGACTTTCATCTACTAAAATATGAATATCCTTTGTGGTCAAGAAGTAATTACCCACCACTGAAGACTCAAATAGAATTTGAGATTTGGGGGCTATCATTTGGGTGACAATGTACATTGACTCCTTCTTAGGGAGCAGCCTCTACATGATGCCTTTGATAGGGATCCTTACCTTAGACAGGTTCATACTTATTTCTCCACCAACATCCTTGCAAAATTTTGACCAAGAATGATGATGTAGGAGGCTGGGACATCGGCCACCAGGACTGTCATCTTAATTTTTTTCTTAAAAAGGCTACAAATTCAAATTGGGCATCTTTGATTTGTCCCAGCAAAGGGACTTATTTTTTCCATGGAGAAGCATCTCCAAAATGTCTTGGTCAGTGTGAGACCAAGAGATCCTACCACTTTGGTAGGCATGACATTGTCAGATGCACTTGAGTCGATGACATAGTTGCTCAGCTTGTAACCATTTATCAAAAGGGAAACATAGAAAGGCTCTATTTTCCTAGGGGCAGTAGGAGGAGTAATGACAAGATTTTTTGGGGTGGGCATGTTCTTTGGGGGATCAAGAGTTACCTTTCTAACATCTTGTCCTATAGGGATGGTTTGATTCTTCACACATTAAACTAACATATCCAACTGCTTAGGGTTGGATTGCTAATATTCAAACTCAGTCATTTGAATTTTGGTCTTCTTAGTATGGTCGATTATGTCAAATGACTAGAATGGACTAGGAATAGAGGAAGGAAGTTCATCCTTCTAATTTTTTGGGGGTATAGTACTAGTCTAATAATTTGAAGCAGGAGGTGAAGGAAAACTTGATGTACTTACCTTTTTAGCAATCACCGAGTCCTTTGATTGAAAAGGCAGAGTGGTTCCCTACTTAGAAATAAAAATTATTGGTTGAGATTCTTACCCTATTTATTATTTATCAGCTTGTTGAGCTGATTGGTTCTAGGACTTGGTAAATACTACATATGATCCATCAAATGCTTCACCTTTACTTCTAGGTTCATCTTGGTAATTCAAAAAACCAATGTTGGAGTCACCAATAGATTCTTCTTGGTCTACTACAAAGAGATCAGCACCATCTTCCTGGTTTAACTCAAATTGGAAAGAAAAATTTGATTCTCTTTTAAGGTATCCAATTACTAAGTTGGCTGGAGCTGCTTCAATAACAAGTTTCCCCTGAGGGGGAGGAAGACAATTTGGCTACCCTTGATTCCTGGCAACATTGCCTTGGTATGATTGATTAGGGAATGTCTTCCTTGGTATATCTTGTTGTGAAGGATGATCAAACATCTCTTACACCATTTTCTTTTTGAGAGCTAGCAACTCATTTTCTAGCTTTTGCACTATGGGATCAGTGGTGCTTGTAGTTGAATATTCAGAAGATGAAGGAAATTTGCCTCTGCTAGGATCTCTTCTTATCTTTTCTACCAAGATAAGATCATCTTCCACATCAGTGGCTAAATCTTGAGTTATAACAAGGTTTATGTGGCCATCTTATCTCAATAAGAAACTCACTTCAGGAAGCTGAGAGTTGATAAAGAAACATTTGAGATTCTCAGCTGTCAACTAAGCAATTGTAGGAATCCTATTCCTTAAATTGTCAAATTTAGCAATGAAGTCCCTCATAGGTTCATGAGGCTCTTTCTTCATTTGTGTGAGCTGGGCTAAGAGGGCATGCACATTTTTTTCATGCTTGAACCTAGCTTTAAGTTTGGCTTTGAGGGTGTTCCAATTAGTCAAAGTCTGGGCCTATAGATGATAAAACTAGTCTACAGCAGTGCCTTATAATATTTTTACAAACAACCTAACTTCTACATCCACATACTCCACACCTATCATGCCACAAGCTATGTTGAAGGCTGCAATATGTTCATCAGGATGAACTCTCCCATCACCATATAATTTGGGGAAATTATTCCTGGAACTATGAGGTAGCTCATGTAGAGGTAGAGTTAGATTAAGTGGACCAAAAGAGTTACCCCAGGGGCCTTGAGCTACCATTGTATGACTTGTGAAAGGGGGATAACAAATTTAGGTGGAGTATGTACAGGTAAAGCTCTACTAGCATAGGAAAAAGAAGCTCTACCTTGTATGGGTGACTTGGTGTTGGTAGAATGAAGACTCCTAGTTCATTAAAGGTGAGGTTGTGGAAGAAATAAATCAAAATTGCTCTGTTGTACCAACTCAAAAATAGGGTCAACAACACCTTGAGCTTTCTAACTTCTTGTATAGCATGGAGCTACCAGATTATAGAATAAAAATGGAAAAGAACTGGCCCTGCTTTAGTTTGGAGCTTGAGGCTTCAAACTATGCATTCTTTCCAGTTGGCATGGAGTTGTTAGAGAAGACAAAAGAAACAAAATGTTTGGTCCCCAGAATTTCTAGTTTTGCAGACCAAAGTATATAATGGAAATAGATAAGGCTATAATGATAATGGATAAGACACATGTGATGCTTCAATCTGAAGCTTGAGGCTTCAAATTTCATAAAATTGTTGTGTCCCCAGTAGAGTCACCAAAAACTATTGGGTGAATATTTTATCACTAGTTAATTGAGGGTAAAATAGGTGTTTCATCCACAACATAGGGAGATTTATTGGCCAAATGTGCAGGTCAACCACATCAAAAGGGGACAAATCTCTCCTCTCATCAAGGGGAGGTTCCCTATAACTATAAGGTACTATATTAATATATATAAACTCAAAATAACACTCAGGGGTAGGAAAACACCATCCATCTCTCTTTTTTCAGAGATGATGTTCATAGATCAAAGGATAAATCTTGGGTGATTGGTGGAGGTACTTCTCTTCTTTCAGAAGTAATACTCAATCAATAGCTAGATTCCTTTCTGGTAGTAATAGTAACTAGATGCAATAACATAGTAGGATGAAGTGTAGCATAAAGTCTCCACCTCAACTGTCAAAGAGTGAAATATATGAAAGATAATGGGGTCATAAAGTCATCCCAAGATCCTTTACAAAGATACAAAAAACAACACACTAAAGACCATTGTGGCAACACAAAGTCTCTCCATAGTCAGCTTCAGGACACCTTCTTGATTACTTCCACTAGTTTTGTTTGTTAAATTAAATGGACAAGAATGCTTCTAGGGAATAGACATAAGAACAATTCCTAAATAACACAAGCTATTCCAGCATAAAGTCTAAAAGGTCACTTGTTTTTTCATTCAAATAAAGAAATATGATTAACAATCTGAGCTCAAAGTCTCAAAAAATGCCTTTCAATTTGGGCAAAGTTTCACATCTAATAAATGAGAGATATCTTTTACATAAGATGAGAGATTACAATATATAGTAGCCAAGAAAGACTTGGTGCTTTATTTCATAAAATGGCCCATGCTGCATTCAATGCCTTGAATGCATTTGAAATTATGTGAAGGGGCCATGCTAGAACAGGGCATTGACCTTAACTTTGGCATGTTAAATCTTCTCAAATGTCTCCTCCAAAGTATGGGCTGATTGGTCCTCTTCCTAATATTTACACAGCTATCCACTTCACCTTTACTCGATCTAGAAAAATAGGCTGCACTATTGAGTGCTCATGCTCTCTGATGTCTACTTGGTGGACTATTTCACCTACTAGAAATAACTCATGCACAGATATTTTTGGTCTTTCTGGATCATTCCCTCTTTCCTTGTATTTTGTCTCTTCCTCGTGATCTGAGCTCTCAAGCTATCTCTTCCCTTTTAGCTAGATTTTTTTGGCTCCTTCTTTGGCTAGTTGCTGAGTTTGTTTTTAGGTCTACATCATATTTGAAAAACAATAGATATTTTATTACCCTAAATTTGACATCCATAGGGACGTCACTAATCGTTGGTCGCTTGAACCATGTTGAACATCAAACCTTTGAACCATGAGAGTGCATCGGTTCAAAGGTTCGATAGTTTGGGTGGTCTAATTGACTCCTTGGTTCAATTGGCTCGTTGGTTCAATCAGTTCCTTAGTTTAATCAGTTCCTTGGTTCAAGCAGTTGAACCATATCTTTAAACTTGTCTCTAGAATCTTCAGCTTCCTTTCAAATTCTGAGCTTCCTTGAACCTTTGAACCTTGAACCATTTTGGTTCAAGGTTTAACGGTTCATTCTCTTTCTTTGAATCTTTTGGTCCTTCAAACTTTCTAGATCCTTTTATTTTCTATTGAACTTGTTGAACCTTTAAACTTTGAACTCTTTTGGTTCAAGGTTCAATGGTTCAATCTTTCTTCTTCAAAGTCTTCTTTTGTTTAAGTCTTTTAAAGATGTTTGAACTTTTCAAAGCGGTTGAAATTTGAACTTGCCGAAGTCTGTGAACTCATTGAACTCTTTGAAGTAGTTGAACTTCTTTGAATTCATTCAGTGCTTATCTCTTTTTAAACCTTTGAACTTGTCAAACCTTTGAACCTTGCTGAAGCGAGGTTCAATGGTTGAATGGTTCATTCCATTTGTTTGAAGCCTACTAATGGGCCTTTTGGTTGAACTTTGGCATTGAACCAGCCTTGAAATGCCTAAGTGTTTGGAACTTGTTTCTTTGTGAGAGCTTGCATGTTGAATTTGTTGAACCCATTAAACTTGCGAGTCCCTTGACTAAATTTTTTTGAATAATTGAAGAACTTGGATGCTCAAGACATTTTCGAAAAAGGAAAGGGAGAATTTTGGCCTACAAGACCAAAATAGTTGATATTTTGTCCCCAAAAACAAGTGATGGATTTTGGGAACAACACTATAATAAATAAAAAAATTAAAATTCAAGTAAAATATTTTAGCATGCTTGGTGGGATCTAGTTACATCTAGTCCGTCCCCTTTTCTTCTTTATTCTATGCTCATACAATGAAATCAAAAAGTTATTTTGGGTATAAAATTAATTGTATACATTGATTGCTTATATGTTTAACTCATTTAGTTAAATTAAAGGCAAAGTAATCAGTTGTAAATTCACCTCTTTATCACACACTATACCGAACCACTTATCAATCAACACATCTTAACACTTGACATAAGTCTAGACTAAGATTTAATCACCTAGAAATAAACCTTCACCCTTTGGTTATCTTAATTAGACTCCACTACCAAGAAGATAAACCAAAAATCATCTCTCTAGTTGAGTCTAAACTTTGGAAATCAGTATATACTAGCTAAGCACCTGACCCTCTTATCACTATAGTGTGTGAAGTGAGGGGCTAGATTCCAATATCAATCCACATACTAACTTTTAATATAGATTTTGAGAGTCATAACTAACTTGAAACCAACTATAAAATTATCTTCTAGTACCCACTCTACAAACCAAGTCTTCCAACATTCTTTCTGACTTAAGGCATAAGCCAAAAGAGAGACTAAAAAGAACCTTAAGAGGTAATGTACTTTAATGTGCATTTTTGTTTTTTGAATTTTTTTGTCTACTCTTTGTTTTGAGTTGTGAGAAACCTATCTTCCACCATCTTACCTCCATTTCCTTACCCAATGGGGAGCCAGTCTATATTCTCTCTTGAGATTCTAACTTTGTTAGGATCTTGGAGAACAATCATCTCACCTTAGAGTAATAGCTTGCATCACAAGCCACTTATTCTCCTAACCCTACCTATAACCAACCTAACCTACCTTATAACCAACGTAGACTTACAACCAACCTAGCCTCATAAACAACCAACCCAACCTCACCCACAATCAATTGAACCCTACCTATCACCTATCAAACATCAACTACAACCAACCACCAAACTGTTAACTACCACTTGAGCTAGTTATAATGTTATTGGACTGGATAATCAAAGTAGATTAATCTATTTTTAATATCTATGACCAATAAACCCTCACCTATAACCAATAAAATATTAACTATAACCAATCAATAATCTATCAACACTCATTTAGCCATCATCATACCTAACCAACAACCCATCAACACCAACTTAACAATTATCATAACCAACCTCAACTTCAACCTATCCAATCTTATCAACCATTGGGTCACCTACCCCAACCATCATATCAACTACCCCAACCCACTTTGAGGCAACCCTCTTTATCTCAGCACTGATATTTGGTCTATCTTCTTTTCTATCCAACCAACAACTCTCAGACCATCTTATCAACCTTATGCAAGCAATCAAATACACCCAACCTATCATCTCAACCAAACCTATCAAACTAACTAACCTCATAAAACCAATTTATTATATTTCAAACTCAAGATAAATCCATCATTTAACCTATTTTTTGCACCCATTATTTTGTACACCAATAACCAAAGACCTTAACATAATGAGGCCCATCCATTAGATTTGGTTCTTAGTCAATCTATAACTAAGGAAACCATAATCCAAACCTTAACCCAACCAATTTTTAACCAAGTGGAACCCTCTTAAATTTATTTAAAAATTAAAATCAAGGAAACTAACCAATCTCTTCCACTTATCCATGTGAAACCAATCAATCAACCTCTTATACCTGCCCATGTGGAACCAACCAACCAACCTTTTCCACTTACCCATGTGGAGCCAACCAATCAACCTTTTTCACTTACCCATATGGAACCAATCAACCAACCTCTTCTACTTACCCATGTGGAACCAACCAATTAACCTCTTCCACCTACCCATCTAAAACTAGCTAACTAACCTCTTCCACTTACCCATATGGAACCAACTAATCAACCTCTTCCACCTTCTCATGTGGAACCAGCTAACTAACCTCTTTCACTTACCCATGTGGAAGAAACCAATTAACCTCTTCCACCTACCCATGTGGAACTAACCAACCAACTCTTCCACTTACCCATGTGAAACTAACCTATCACCCTCTTCCACTTACCCATGTGGAATCAACCAACCTCTTCCACTTACCCATATAAAACTAACCAATCAACCTCTTCCACCTACCCATGTGAAACCAACCAACCACCCTATTCGGCTTACCCATGTGGAAGCAACCAATCAACCTCTTCCACCTACCCATGTGGAACTAACCAACTAATTTTTTCCACTTACTCATGTGAAACCAACCAATCAACCTCTGCCACCTACCTATGTGGAACCAACCAATCAACCTCTTCTAGTTACCCATGTGAAACCAACCAATAAAATTCTTCTAGTTACGCATGTAAAACTAACCAACCAACCTCTTCCACTTACCCATATGGAAGCAACCAATCAACCTCTTCCACTTACCCATCTGGAACTAACCAATCAACCTCTTTTGCCTACCCATATGGAACTAACCAATCAACATGTTCCACTTACCCATGTGAAACCAATCAACCTACCTCTTCTACTTACCAATTTTCTATAATCTACCATCAACCCTACCATACCAACCATTAACCCTACCTCAGCTACCATTAACCTAAATTTACCAATCATCAACCCAACGTTACCCATGATCAACTCAATCTTACCAAATATCAACACAAACTAACCCATCAAATCAATCAAACCTTTCCAACCTACCCTTATCTTACCTAATCTCCCTCCTTTGGACAATTAGACACTCTTGTCTAACTTACCTTTATTTTTGGATAGTGTTTTCAAACCTACCCTAACCTACCAAAATTAGATCTAACTACATTTTTTTAGCCTTGGTGTAATAGAGGAAATCCCACCTAAACTGCCACCTATAAATTTGATCTATTAATCAATAATAACTAAAAACTAACAACCCTTTTTTGGAGGTGGATGAAGTCATCTTCACCCTTCATAAACCCTCTTATTAACCAACACCTCACCTTGAGATAATTTTCCCATCTTCGACCATACATGGAAAAAGAAAACTAGGGGAACTTTTCCTCCATAAGGATTTGACTATTTATCAACCCAAACCATACCTTAACAATTAATCAAAATAACCCTTTGAATTTTTACCTTAACCTATCAAACAACCAACCCTAAAATGTTGGAGATTACCTTTCTCCTTCACCCAATCAAACTTATTGGGGAATCACTTTATCCCATACATAGTGGAGTTAGCTTCTCCACAAACCTACCTAATCTTTGGAGATTACCCTTATCCACCTTACCAACCCAAACAACCATTTTTTCCTTCTCAGGATCACATCCTACCTTGGATACCTAAAAAAATCACCAACCAACCTTACCTTAAACATGAAACCATTGGAGATTACCCTTCTCCATCAACCAACCAACTAACCAAATTACTTTAACCTTAGTCATTTTGGTCCACCTTTTTTATGTT
This sequence comes from Torreya grandis, assembly GCA_037957365.1. NCBI lineage: Eukaryota > Viridiplantae > Streptophyta > Pinopsida > Cupressales > Taxaceae > Torreya > Torreya grandis. Next base: position 8,268,625 of record JARHVA010000018.1, read on the forward strand.
TTATGTAATTTTTAACCATTTGAGAGTTAGCTTCTCCCCCAACCATTTGAGATTACCCTTCTCCACCAACCTATTTTGGAGTCATCTCCACCCCAATGTTTAGATAGTACCTTTTTCATCAACCCAACCTAAACCAAGTGGTATATCAAATTAGTGTAACCCATTTAGACACCATCCAACCTATTTGGGAGTCACATTCTTCTCTAACCATTATAGATTACCCTTTTTCACCACCCAACGAACCATTGGAGATTACCCTTCTCCACCAAAATATCACCTAAATAACCTCACCCTTTTATCAATCTATTTTTTTCCACATCTAATCGATTGTCAAAAAGTAACTAGGGGACATATACTCTCTTGATTGGCATCAACCATTTATGCAAGCATGGGTCTAGGGATATCAAAATCTCAATCTCTTTAAATGTTTTTGCATTTGAGCTCCTATTCTTTGATTAAACCAAGTTCTTTGTCATCTTATGTCTAACTTAAGCTCATCCCTTATTTTCAATCACCTTCATCTCCTTATTTTTAAGAATAACTGATTAAAAATATGATCATGAAATTATCCATCATAAACATAACTTAATCTTAAGCATGGATACCATGAATCTAGCCATGACATGATCTTCATGGTGCTTTCAAACCTTTTTAGGATGGATTCCCATGGTTATTGTCACTTAAACCACCTCTTTTATCCATCATCAAACTCCTTGTGTTGTGGTTTTGCCTTAATAAAAGAAAACCTTAGGCCTATATAGATAGTCTATGTCTAGACCAACATATAAATAATTTGGGATACCAAGCTATTACTTAGGTCAAATATCCCCAGCATGCAGACTACTCCTTTGAAGGATAACTACCTCAAAACAATCAAAATTGTTAAACATAAGGTAGACCACTCCCTTAAAGGGAAACTATCAAACATGAACAAACATAAACTTAGACCACTCCCTTGAAGGATGGCTAAGTCAAATTTATCGAAAAATCAATAATTTTAAGCTTTATGTATTGATTATCTTCTCAAACATATCAAACTACGTAAAAATAGACCTTATATCAAAATCAAACACCAGTCAATCCTAAAAAAGTTACAATCAACTTTCACAATAGTATCATTAGACTTCTAGCATCGATCAATCTACACCTAACATACAACATAGACTTATCTATCATGGTTCTTATGTCATCTACAAAAAGGGAAAGCTATCCCCAAAATAAGGTCACCCATTACCTATCATCCATCTCTCTTTTTTTCCTCCATAAATCAAGGTATTTTTGAGCTTACTTTACACCATGTGATCAGGCTACCCTTTTTTAATCATCAAACTAAAAACAAATAAAAATCATGATAAGGGTTTATTTTCATAAGCACACCCATCTTACTATCATGGTCTTTGTTAATTAGATCATTTATCATCCTTATACTTTTATTACCACTTGGAAAAACATCTCTTCCCTCTTTTTGAGTCATTGAAACCAACCCATCAAACTAACCGATCAGTGAACCTATTTAGGTGTCACCTTCTCCACCAACCAACCACCTTAGCTTAAGCATGACCCATTAGAGGCTACCTTTTAAATCAAACCATCAAATGTTAGAGATCACCTTCTCCATCAAACCAAATCCAACCTTTGGAGATTACCCTTATCCAACCTACATTTAGCTTAACCATAAACTATTGGAGATTACCCTTCTCCTACCAAACCAAACCAAGTGGTACACTAAATTTTGGTAGCTTAATTGAATTCCACCAACCAATCCACCTTATTTTAACCATAAACAATTGGATATTACCCTTGTGCACCAAACCTTTTACCCAACCAAACTAATTGGTTCATAAAATTAGGGTAAGCTATGTGAACACCACTAACCAACCTTTGGAGAGTACCTATTCTTGGAAAACTAACCATGAACCATTCGAGAACACCCTCTCCAACTAACCAGCTAACCATCTGACCATATCCACCTTGATATTGGTCATTTTTTGACCCAAATTATTCACATATTTTGAGATGACCTTGCCTTGGTCTTTTTAACCACATTGATTAATTTTCCATGGTGAACATTTAAATTTGCACTTCATACACAACCAACCATTTTATGTATTCTTGGTATAACTTCCTACCTTGGATACCTTCAAGATACTAACCATGTCTAGGATACTTATAGAGTAACCTGATCAGATATGCCTAATGTTGGGGCCTAGTTATCCTATCACTTTTCCTTCTAAAACTAAACTTATTTTAACCAAAATTAGAAACTTAGTGTATGCACGATCTTGACTATTATACTTAGTCACATTTTATGTACATGTTTATACCTTAAGCCCAACCTCACCTACCACCATAACCACTCATCAAACCTATATCTTATTTGATTCACCTCATCACTTATTGGTTTGAGGGGGAATACATCCTCCCACACTCAAGGCAACCAGACCTTCAACCAAAAAACCATTTATATTTTAAATCTGGTTAATTCAAAGCCACATAACAAAAAGGAGAAAAATGTAGACACTATAAAACTACACACTATGTTTATAGATGTTGAAACACCCTTAGATATCCAGTCTACCATTCATACCCTTTTGATTGTAAACCCAAGTCAAAACACTCTTTAACCAACTCACCTTGTAACCCACATTGACCAAAATTAACCCTTCACCCTTCAACCCTTGACCGTCAATGATCAACACTATGACCACTGATGGTCAGCACTATAACTATTGATGGTCAATAATTTGACTACCAAGAGATAGCAACTAAACTTACCAACTTGATTTGTCTGTGAGATAACACATCAAAATCTCATCTAGCTATTCACCTTATCCATTCACTAATGCATAATAAACCTCAAAATCATCAACCAAACCTCCTGGGGAACCTTCTATCTCTATCTCTCTTTGATTATAAAAGGAGGAGAGTAGGAAATTAAAAGGAAATGGAAGAGGATCCAAAAAATAGGTAGGTTTTCATTCTTATAATAGCTATAATATGGACTTGAACCTATAACAAAATTCCTCTTTAACCAACATACCATTACTCTACTAAAATTATTCTAGATCTCAACAATCAATCTAAGTATCTATCTCTTATCAGGATCAATAATAGTTTCTTTATTTTATTATTTACTACCTCCTGAATACCACCTTTTAACCCCTTCTAACCCTTCACTAGACCTCCATCAACCTACACATTCATCTGTAAGTCATATTTAGTCCAACCTTTTACCTTAACTAGATATGTTAATAATGAGCATCAACGGTTGACTGTCAAACTACTAATAGTCACCCTTATCACTGATGGTTGACTATCAAAATAATCTAGTTAAGGTAAAATGTTAGATTGTGGGTAAATTGAAGATAGATTGGTAGGTTGGTAGAGGTATGGTTAAAGGTTATAAAGGGTTAGAAGGTGGTTTTAAAGAGGTAGAAAAGAATAAAATAAAATAACTAATTGTTGATCTTGATAAGAGATAGATACTTAGCTTGATTGTTGAGGTCTAAAATAATTTTGATAGGGTAATGATACACTAGCTAAAGAGGAATTTTGGTAGAGGTTTAGGTCCCTATTGTAGCTTATAGAAGATTGAAAACCTACTTGTTTTGTGGATCCTCTTTCATTGGCTTTTCACCTCTCGCTTCCCTCCTTTTATAAGCAAAGAGAGATGGAGATATAAGTTTCCTTAGGAGGTTTGGTTGATAATTTTGAGGCTTATGATACATTAAAAATAAAGAAGGTAGACATCTAGATAATATTTTGATGTATTGGCTCACACATGGATCAAGTTGGTAAGTTTAGGTGCTAACCATTGGTAGTCAGAGTATCAACCATCAGTGTTTAGAGTGCTAACCATCAGTGGTCAGAGTGATGACTATCAGTGGTTAATGGTCGAAGGGTGAAGGGTTGAAGGTCAAAGAGTTATGTTTGGTCAAGGTGGGTTAAAAGGTGAGTTGGTCAAAGAGTTTTTCAACTTGGGTTTGTGGTCAAAAGGGTATGAATGGTAGGTTGGGTATCTAGGGTTATTTCAACATATAGAACCATAATGTGTGGTTTTATAGTGTCTACATTTTCCCACTTTTTTCTATGCAGCTTTGAATTAACAAGTTTCAAAATAAAAATGATTTACTAGTCAAAGGCTTGGTTACCTCGATCATGGAAGGAGGTGTGGTTTAAGTGACAATGACCATGGGAATCCACCCTAAAAAGGTTGAAAATTACCATGAGGATCATGTCATGGGTAGAGCCATGGTATCCATGCTTAGGATTAGGTGATGGTTATGATGGATAATCACATGATCCTATTTTAATTAATTTTCCTTAAAATAAAGAGAAGAAGGTGATTAAAAGTAAGGGATGAACTTAAGTTAGACAAAAGATGATAAGGAACTTGGTTTAACAAAATAACAAGTGGAGAAATACAAAAGCATTTGAGGAGGTTAAATTTTTGATATACCCTAGATCTATGCTTGCATAAATGATTGATGTCAATAAAGAGAGTATATGTCCCTTAGTTACTTTCTAAAACTTGATTAAACATGGAAAATATTGGGATTGACAAAAGGGTCAGGTTGGTTAGGTGATAGTTTGGGTGGAGAAGGGTAATCTCTAATGTTTGGGAGAGAAGGTGACTCCCAAATAGGTTGTGTGGTGTCTAAAATGGGTTACCCCAATTTGGTATACCACTTGGTTTAGGTTGGGTTGATGTATAAGGTACTCTCCAAAGGTTTGGGGAGAAGGTGAGTCCAAAATAGGTTTGTAGAGAAGGGTAATATCCAATGGTTGGGGGGGAGAAGGTGACTCCCAAATAGGTTGGTGGAGAAGGGTAATCTTCAATGGTTGGGGGAGAAGGTGACTCCCAAATAGGTTGGTGGAGAAGGGTAATCTTCAATGGTTGGGGGAGAAGGTAACTCCCAAATAAGTTGGTGATCATAAAAAATGTAAAAAAAAGTGGCAAAAATGACTAAATTTAAAGTTATTTGGATGGTTGGTAAGAGAGGGTGGTTTAAGTAACAAAGACCATTGGAATTCATTTCAAAAGGGTTGAAAAGTACCATAAGGATCATGTCATAGGTAGAGCCATGCTATCCATGCTTAGGATTAGGATAAAGTTATGATGGATAATTACATGATCTTATTTTAATTGGTCATATTTAAAATAAGGAGATTAATGTGATTGAAAATAAGGGATGAGCTTAAGTTAGACACAAGATGAAAAAGAACCTTTTTTTAACCATTGAACTAACAACAATGCAAAGCATGATAGGGGTTTATGTTCATAATCCCACCCATCTTGAAATCATGGTCTTTGTCAATTAGAGTGTTTGTCATCCTTATACTATCATGACCACTTTAGAAGATGATTCTTACCCATTTTGAGTCATTGAACCCAACCAATCAAACTAACCAGTTAGTGAACCTATTTGGGAGTCACCTTCTCCCCCAACCTTTAAAGATTACCTTTCTCTATAAAACTTTAACCTCTGGAGATTAATCTTCTCCTACCCATCCCAAACCAAGTGGTATACCAAATTGGGGAAACCAATTAAATGAAACCAACCAACCACCTTACCTTAACCATAAACCAAATCCAACCTTTAGAGATTACCCTTCTTTGTAAACCTTTTACCCAACCAAACCAAGTGGTGCATCAAATTGTGGTAACCTATTTAAACACCACTAACCAAAATTTGAAGAGCACTTATTATCTATAAAATTATCATGAACCATTAGAGAACACCCTTTCCAACCAACCAACTAACCATCCAACCACATCTACCTCAACATTGACCATTTTATGACCCAAACTATTTGCATATATTGTGACGACCTTGACTTGGTCCTTTTGACCACACTAATTACCTTACCATGGTGAAAATTTGAATTTTTGCCACTTCATTAACAAATAACCATTTTGTGTTTTTCTAGGAGAACTTCCTACCTTAGATACCTATGAGAAACTGACCTTGTCTAGAAGACTTATAGAAAACTAGATGTAATGGTCTTCCACCTGACTTACCTAACTAACCAAACCTTTTCTAGTTATTTATTATTTAAGGTCATCTTCCCAAGCTAAAGAAGAGTATCCAAAACTATTTGGATCATGGAGTGCACACCACATCTAGTTTCAACCAACCTATACCCCTCTTTTAGTTTTACCTTTCTTTTATAATAAATAGAAAAAACAAAATTCAAGTACAACAACAAGATTCCCCAAACTTTAGTATTGAGTTCAGACCTTGCCCTTATATACTAAAAAATGTGAACCATCTACAAATATTTAATGATGACCAATAAATCTTGTACTCCATGATTAGTTTAGGAGCATTTGAAGCTTAGATAATTGATGAGGCTAATGAGACTGAGTTTAAAGAAGGTAATCTTAATGGAAAATTCATTTAGCTAAATGAAAACAAGATACCTAAAGGGATGATCGATTTGAAAATATTGTTTACTCAAAACAAGCTAGCTAAATATTTGAAGGTTCCCAAAGTGGAAAGGATTACAATGCACTTGATTTTGGACCTTAAGATCTACCTCAACTAGTTAACATTGGAAAAGCCTATAGTAATTTTAAAAATAAGAGAGCCAAAGAACTATTAATAACATACAAGGATGTCATAGCTTGAGCTTATGATGACTTGAAGATATTTTACCCAAGAGTCATCACCCATACTATAACTCTTAAAGAGAGTTACAAACCCTTCAAGTAGAAATATATACCTATGAACCCTATCTTAGAACCCATGATATTTAAAGAGGTCAAGAAAATGTTAGATGTTAAAATTGTATTTCCCATAAGGCACTTTACCTAGGTGGATAATTTCATGCCATCTATAAATAATAATGGTGAAATTAGACTATGTATTGACTTTATAAATTTGAATAAAGCATATAAATAGGATAATTATCCTCTTTCCTCTCTTGATCAAGTAATACACAATCTTTCAAGTTTAGTCATGATGTCTTTTCTTTATAGTTTTTTAGGGTACAACCAGGTGCTGGTAGATAAGGGGGACATAATGAAGACAATATTCACAACTAAGTGGGGAACCTTTGTATACAAGAGATTTCCTTTTAATCTAATAACTATGGGAGCCAATTTTTAAAGGGCATGGACCATGCCTTCCAAGGCCTAATTGGTAAGTGAATCATAATTTACATGGATGATCTAACTATTTTTTCTAAGAATAGGGGGGACCATTTCATGCATCTATAGTATGTATTTGAAAGATGAAGAATTAATGGGATCTCCCTTAACCACAAGAAGGGAATTTTTATGTTAATGAAGGTAAATTGTTAGGCCATGTCATTAATAATGATGAAATTTACATAAGCCTTGAAAGAGTGGAAGCTATATCCAAGATAGGGCCTCTCACTAGCTAAAAAGAATTGAAATCATGTTTTGGTAAGATAAACTTTGTGATAAAGTTAATTTTAGGCTTTAAAAAGATTGTCAAACCATTCAATGGTATGTTAAATAAGGATGCCAAAGTCTCATAAAATGAGGAATCCAAGAAGGCCTTTAAAGGCATCAAAAGTACAAGTAGTCAAGCTCTAGTCGTAATAAGTCCATAATTTTCAAAGTATTTTTACCTCTACTCTTTCTCCTCTAACCACACTATTATTGTTGTGTTAACTCAAAAAATAGAGGGATATGACCATCCAATTATTTTTATGAGCACTAATTTTTAAAATGTTAAGTTAAATTACCCTTTGATTGATAAAAAAGCCTTCGCATTAGTTAAATTTGTCAAGAAATTCAAGCACTACATTCTTAGGAACAAAGTGCATGCCATTTTAATAGACCCAACTACTAAGATAATTCTAAGATAATGTGAACATGGAGACTGAATAGGTAAGTGGATGTCTGTTCTTTAGGAATATGACATAGAAATGAAAACTAAAAAATTGGTAAGGTGTCAAGGTCTGATCCAAATGATTGCCAATACTAGCCCTAAGCTAAGTATTATACAAGTTAATTAGCACAACTTCCAAGATAATTAATGGTATGATTCCATTGTTCACTTACTAATCAATGACACTTGTCCTACATGACTAACCAGGGAGAAAAAAAGAGATTTAAGGCTCAAGGTAGCTCACTACCACATCAAAAATAAAGTCTTATACTAAAATAACTTTGAAAATGTATACCTAAAATGTGTTTCCAAGGAATAGGCTATTGAGGTTGTAAGCACTTTTCATGAAACTTTTAGAAGTGGGCATCCATCAAGAAGAACCATATCCCACAAGACCTTTAGGGATGGCTACTATTGGCCCACCATCTTTAAAGATACTCAGGCATGTAAGGGAATTCCATTCATGCCAAATCTTTATCATAAAAAAGCCCAAGGCAAAAATGCCTTTACAAATAGTCATGATTTACAAACCCTTTACCCAATAGGGACTAGACTTTGTAGGGGTAATCAAACCTAACTCATTAGAAAGTCACATGTATGTTTTGATAGTTACTGATTATTACACTAGTGGATTGAAGCAATAGCCACCAAGAAATGTAGAACTGAAGAAGTGATCAAATTCCTTGAAAAAAACATATGTACCAAATTTGGGACTCTAGTCTCTTTGGTATGTGATAATGGGGAAACACTCATATCCATAGATATGATAGAATGGACATATGACATTAATATTATCCTCAATTTTTCATCCTACCATTATCCTCAAGGTAATGGAGTATATGAGTCAAAAAATAAAAACTTGATGAAAGCCATTAAAAAGCCTACTATAGATAAACCTAGATCATAGAATAAGCTTCTCAAGTATGCCCTTTGGGCAAATAGAAAAAGACTCAATCAAGTTCTTAAAGCATGTCATTTCTTTTCATTATATGGCCAAGAGCCTATATTCCCCATCACACTTTTCATCCTACCATTATCCTCAAGGTAATGGAGTATCTGAGTCAACAAATAAAAACATGATGAAAACCATTAAAAAGCCTACTATAGATAAACCTAGATCATAGAATAAGCTTCTCAAGTATGCCCTTTGGGAAAATAGAAAAAGACTCAATCAAGTTCTTAAATCATCTCCTTTCTTTTCACTATATGGCAAAGAGCCTATATTCCCCATCACACTCAATCTACCAACCTACAAGTTTATGCAAGATTATATGGAGAAAGATCAAGAATTTGCAAACTCAAGGCTATTAGACATTATTCAGATGGAGAATACATGAGAGAAGTCTTTTGATAAATTTAGTAGACACCAAACTATAGTAAATAGGTGGTTTGACAAGAGATCAAAGATCAAGATGTTCAAACAAGGAGACTTGGTTCTTCTTTAGGACAAAGCATTTGAGCCTAAGGGTAAACATGGCAAGTTCACACATCTTTATATTAGACCCTATAAAATTGTAGATACATCTTGAAATAACACATTCAAACTCAAATATATACCGGGATCATAGTTCACATTTCTCACCAATGCGAACTATCTCAAGTATTACTTCTATGTTGTTCCCTCTAAAGTCTTCATGGAGTAAATCTATAAGATGGTTAGAGTTAGTGTAGGTAGGCTAGTTATTTTCCTTTAGTTTTTTCTTTTTTTCCCTTATTTGTAATAATTATGTGTATATTTACTTTATTATCTTTTATTTTTTACTCTATTTTTTCATAATATGTGTTTGATTTTTTTATCTTGCTCCTTGCCCCCAATAAGTCTTTTTGGATAACCTTTTACTCAAAGTTCCAAAGTTTTCTTAAGACACTAGAAGTTTAGAAATGTTGGTATGAACCCCACACATATGTTGACCTTGGTTTTGAAATAGGGCTTGATATTATGATTTGAATAAAATAGTAACTATGAATAGGTTAACCATTATATAAGGCCTTAAACATTATCTTGACCTAAACCTAGTTTTAAAGGTAATTACACATGCAAAATGAAAGTTCAATCCATTAAGGTATAGTCATGATTTCACTTTAAAACATCCTTACCTAGGATAAATTTTTCAACCATAGGTAACTATCTAAGGGTTATACACTTAACCAAATCCTTAAACATGGCTACCCTGGTTCCCAACCTTTGCTGAAAGCCTAAAAGATGCAAAATAAAAAAATAAGAAATTATTACAAAATCAAAATCTTTTCAAGCAAAGGTGATCTTGGTAATCTCCACCAGGGATATGAACATATAATTAGAAGTGGAGCAAGGATATAAGTGGATCAAAAGGCATCTCTATTTGGGCTATGGATGCCTAGATGGTATCATAGCAATGCCCAAGCCTTCCTTGAACTAGAATCATGGTTCTTAATGAATATCAAAGCATGCTCCTAGTCAATGTTAATGACTAAAGATATGAAATATAGAAGTTGTTCCTTGAAAACCATGGAAATTAATAATTGGAATAAAATCACACTCACATCATGGTTGATTCTTGATATTTGATCCTAATTTTACATGTGTAAGGTTTGTTTCAGCCATGAACTAATCTTGATAATGGTATTGATCAAGTGAAATGAAAGACCTAGTTTTTTTGTTTCAATTAGAGTCTCTATATTATAACATATTGTTATGTTTCCCATAGAAGTCACCATTTATTGAGGTCAACATACTCCCATTTTTAAAAAATGGGGACCCTTGTGACTATTTTGAACCTTAACACTGAAACTTGATATCTTGCACTTTATTGGAATTTGAATATCATATACATCTGATGAAATTAGCCCATTTGTTCATGGTTTTAATTTAACCTTACCTAATGTTGCTAACATTTGAATTTCAGGTCTAAAGTTACAAGTTTCATGGATATCCCTCCAATGGATCATGCTTGAGATACAAATATTAATTATATTCTAATTTTTACTAGTCCTAAATTTATGGTGGCTCATAGTTAGATTCATGTGATAAAACCTAGCTTCAACAAACCCTAGTTTAAACCCCTGGTTAAAATTCAAATATTGGTGGAAGCAAATTTGGTAGGAAAAATTCAAATTTAATTTGGACTTAATCTTAATTTTCATGTTAAGGCTTAGTCATGTTCCTTAACATGACTAAACCTTAAACTAAAAACCCTACTTCATCCTTTTTATTTTCCCCCTTTGTTCTTTATATTTATAGCATGGTTTAATGTTTATGTTAACAAGGTCCTTTTATTTTAGCATGGTACCATTTATTATATAATTAGCCTAAAATATTAACGCTAAGGCCCCATTCTTATTTTTCAACATGAATAAGACCTTACTCTTAAATCTTTAACCTAAGTTCCTATTTACCTGAGTCTGAATTTAAGCCCCTAGTTTTGTTATAGATATAATGGTTTATGCTTCATCTTGATAAATGATCTAATGGAGTGAATAAATCCCAATGAACTTAAAGTTTTGATCCATTAGACCAATCAAGTGCAACCACCCAGATCAAGATCGATGATCCATACTTAAGTGGGACTGGGGATACAATGGTATAAAGTCATCATTAAAGTTAATTGGCCCCCTCTATCAAATATAAATTTAGCCTATGTTTTACCCTAAGGTATAGTTGTATTTATTAATACAAGTAAACCTTATAATAAAACTTATTCTAAGTGTATGTATCCATATCTTGATCGAACGGTTGGTGACTACTCGCATAGATTAATTAGATGAAATTAATGCAACACTAAAAAGTCAAAACGTAAGGAAATCCTATGGAGTCACCACATGGCACTCCCATATTTAAAGCTTTATAATAAAGGGTCCCACACATTAAATTAAACCAATGGTATGCATCTGCTTGGATCTTGATCAATGGTTTATACTTCATCATGGAGATTGATCCAATAGAGTGTATCAAATCTAAGGTCTATGGACCAAAAGGGGTTTCATGAACTTAAAATTGACGTTATTGTTATTATCATTTGATGTCTTCGAGGCCATCATTGATGTCTATGAGACTATCAAATTTAATTCCATAAAACCTAATGATCCAATAACTTAAATTTGACATTCTCATGATTATCATTTGACATCTTTGAGGCCATCATTGACATCTATGAGACCATAAAATTTAATATAATCAATTATTTGGCTTAGACATCAGGGCATGTTTCAAAATGGTGCTAAAAAAGTTATGGCTTGGAGTAAAAATCAATGGGATACCTAGAAAGATGGTCAAACACTTGGGATCTTTGAACTTCAAATAATAAAATGATCTTGTGGTCTAAATGCATGAAGACATGGACATAGTCTAAGTCTATTTCCTAAGGTCTTAATTGTGTTTGTTCAAATTAAATAAACTTGAGGATATAGACTTATACTAAATATTATTTTAAAAGATCATTGTGACATAAAAATTATCATAAATGTTTTTAACCTAAGGTTTTATCATGTTTATTAATGCAATAAAACCCTAGGTTAAAACCTAGAATTTGGTCCTTGTATTATTTGGCCCCTTTCGACGTGTTCTAAGAATATAGCATAAATATATTAGGTTAAAGTATATGTTGTGTTTATTAACACAAAATAATCCTTAGTTTAAAATATTTATCCTAGGTGCTTCTCATATAAGTTCCAAAAACATAGGATAAAATACTTTAGACTAAAGCTTAAGACGTGTTTATTAAACAAAAAATAAACCTTAACCTAAATTATTTAAGTATTAATCCCTTATGTCATGATGTTGATTAAATTTCTAACCCTTTTTCAAGATTAATGACCAACACTTTATCATGGATATTAATCAGATGGAGTGAAATAATTGATTTATCTAAAGAATTTGATCCATCAAACAAATCATGTGCATCCATTCAGATTAAGATTAATGGTTTATGTTTGCTCAAGAGGGGATGATCTGATGAATCACACTATCATAAAATTTTAAAAGAGCCCCAAAGGCCCATAGGAGTGACACATGGTGGGCATGCATTCACTTCATAGAGTGTAGAGCCTAGGAGGTCCACAAAAATGCCAAGTGTCACAACCACAAAGCCTGACTTAAAGTAGCCAGTGGTTCTCAAGCCTTGTGATCATGATCAATGGTTCAAATTGATCAAAGAATAAGGATATAATGACGCGAAATCAAAGTTGGATTTTCAAAAGACAACGGCTAGTCCCTTAAGGCATTTATGAAAAAAGCCATGAAAGTTGTCAAATGGATGCCACATAAGCAAAAAATGATAAAATTGGAGATTTTATGTGCTCTGAGAGGTAAAAGTGTAGAGGCTTGGGTCTCAACAAAATTTGAGACATGAATGAGTCTATGTATGGATTGACATTTCCATTAAAGCTTTAAAAAATCCTTAACATCCCTAAAATCCCTAATTCAAACTCAAATTAATCATAATCAAACTAAGAAGAGCTCAATTACAATTTAAATGAGAATAAGTTGACTCGGGAACTAATTTATATCCATTGGTAAGCAATTGCAACTTCCACAGCTATTGCAGATTGTAGACAATAGCAAAGGGATGAAACTTAGTTATACCTAACCTCAAACAATAAGGGTAGGGTTTTCAAATACATGGAGCTAGACACTGTAACTTTGAATAATGGGAAACAAAACTAATTAAAAATCTTTTGGACCATCAAGGAGATTTAATATTTGACCAAGGAAGATCAATAAAATATAACCATCCTAAGGAGATATAATGACCTAGTCTCAGTCTAAATGGCTATTCTACATTATGCTACCACCAAGCCTGATGTACTACACCAAATTGATGTTTTTGTTCTTCTTTTCATGGATTCTAAAATTAAGAATGATTGGATAGTCCATGGCCAAAAATTTAGGAAAATAACTTACATTTACACCTAAATTTTGAGATTTATTATAAATTTTGTAAGCCCCAAATAGACCTGACCACCATAAAAAACTAGACTTGAAAACATAACTTGAATAGAATCTTGGCCCTATGGCTGATCAGTAGAAACTAAATGATCTAGGACCCCACAGGTAAATTACCAATTATCCAATTCAGGGAGGGGATTAGGATAATTATGACGTTACTAAATAAATTTTGTGAAGCTCCCTCCACCACACATATTGATAAGGTTTAGGTGTCCTATGTTTACTTCATGGTTGAAAAGGGACTCACTCCCCCATTAGGTGAGATGATCAATATTCATTTGAAGTCACAATTCATAACCATAAAGAAGAGAACATGATGTCATATCTTCTTGATGTCATTTTAGCCTCCACCCAAAGACCAAATATTAAAAATTAGTCCCCTAATGGAAGACCCACTATCTCCCATCATCACTCAAAACTTCACATATTCAAATATAGACATAACATGTAGTTTATTTATGATTGTGTTTACCTAGACCTAGTGGAATCCATCACAAGAGTAACCATGGGTAGGGTTAAACCATTGATTAATAAATATGTGGAATTGATAGGGATATATGGTTCTACCCTAATTGCATAGTGATAAGGATTGAAGGGACTTTGATGTAGCCCTTCAGGTTACCCATCTATGTGCCAACCAAGCTTATAGAGCAAGAAGTGTCTTACTAACTTCTTCACAGTATAGATGGATTTTTAAAGGAGAAGAGGAAAGGCCTCTCTCATCCCTTTCCTTTGACAATAAACATAATTATATTACAAAATTAGGAGCATGCAATTACTATTATCAGACATAAGGACTCCTTCACCCTACAGAAGGATGATTTGAGTCAATGGGACCCTAATGGGATGGTCACCCAATATCTAAAGTCTATGACCATAAATAAAGCATATGAGCACTAGCCCAATGTCCATGACCCATTCTATATTAGGTCCTCTAGTTTCCCAAAGGTATTAGATAGATTGAAAATGCATAACATCAATCTTGAGCCTAAATTAGCTAGGGGAGATAGCAAGACACTAGGTGAGATATGGAAAATGGGGCCCTTTGAATATCACTTATTACTTAGACCCTCTTCAAGTCCCCCTCTAGAACAACCATCACAACAACCCCAAGCACAAATAACATAGTGAAATAGAAAAGAAAAGTTATAAGAGAGACCTAGAGAAGGATCATCTTCTACCCCTCCTAATAGGAAAAAATCTCTATTATAATACATAGATATAGTTGCATTGGAACTGAATGAGATAGTGGAGGATGTAATTAAGGTGATTTCTTAAGCTTATGGGTCAGAAGATGAGGAGGAACAAGCTAAAGAATCCCAAGACCAAAAAAAGGAGGATGAGAAGGAAAATGGAAAGGAAGTTACTGTAGAACATGTCCCTATAGCTCCCCCACAAAAAAGAAAAATAGAATAAGCAATGGTCCCAATTGGGAGGAAGAAATCCAAGTTGACCTTTACCCACCCCATGATTAAGGTCAACTTGTTTAGTGAGGAATACCCCATTCATGGACCCATTATCCCTAAATGGTTTATTTATGGTAAAATTTAAAAGATTACCACTTTGTCCCAGTCTTGGGCCTTGACCCAGATAATTAAAATTGATGTCCATGAGGAATTCAAGCCATGGATATTGGTCTTGATAAAGGAAGAATAAGAGAGAAGAATAATTTTCATAGTAGGATGAAGTGGGACACAAATGGATACTCTATGTACCTCAAGTAGCATAAGGATGAAGGTCCTAGAATGTCCTAAGGTAATATAATCATCAACTAGTGTACAATTCAATCTAGAAACAACTGGATTGGAGAGAGTCACCACTAAGAAGACCATGGTTGGAGGTGAAGAACTCACCTTTCAAAAATTTGAGCCATTTATAGGGTTAACTCCAATTATGGGACATCATCTTAGTTAATGCCCCATTCATGACGAGGACATTAAAAAACTATTTGATGCTCATTCATCTCAAATCAGAGTAGGAGTCAAGGGCATGGAGCATAAGATACATAACCTAGAGAGGGAAAAGGAAAACCTAGATATAATGTTTATCCTATCAGTTCCTAAGGTAATAATAAATATGTTTGAGACATCCTTGTTTGACATGTTTAACTCCTTGAAGTAAATGAAGTTGAGGAAAGATGCATTGACCCAATAGAATGAAATTACTAAAGGATTTATGGATAGTTTGTAAGATAGAAAGGATAAAATAAGGGATTTTATCAACATACTAATTAAGGGTAGGATTCCTAGATTCAAAAACATCATCCTAGCCCACTTAAATGAAATATTATGGATAGTGGTTGATAATATCTAGAGTTTAAGTGCTTGGATAAAAATATTAGATAACTCCTAAGGGCTGATGAGGAGCTGATAGCCAAAGTCAAACAACTCCTTGGCACCATGTTTGCCAATCTTACAAATTATAGTGCCTTGGGCATAATTTATGATGAAGAATACAATCATAGAGTCAATTTGGTGATGGATGAAGTGAGAAGTAAAATCCAAGGCCAATCTATAAGTGATAATAGATGAATCATGGGCATGATCTTCACTGCTGAGGAAAATATTGCATTAAGGAGGATATGGTGAGGAATGATAGAAAATTTGATACTTGGATGATGAAGAAGATGCATATATTTTTAATTTAGCTATTTATTTGGATCTTGTCAAAGAGTAGCATCAAATAGCTATGGAGATTCTCCAAGAGCAATAGGGTAACCCTTTAGCTCAAGGCCCATTAGTTAATTAATATTCCATTTTACAAAGAATTGTAACCTTTTGAAAGAGGAATATTCTTTTGTAAAGGTATATGATAGTTTGCTATCATATTTTACTCTAGGTTAGTCCAATTTAAAAAAGCAAGTGTATTCTAGAGCCTTATCAAAAGGACAATTGTCCTTATCTTTTATACATTTGTATCTTTTAACTAAATGGTATACTACCTTGTCTTCCTATAAAAGGTAGTATGACCATTTTGTAAAGAGATGGAATTTTGAGTAAAAATTGTATACTTTTAAGCAATTAATATAAAAAAGGAATATTAAAAAGTTTGTCCAAGTTTGTTTGTGTCAATTATTTCATGACTTCTTTCAATTGCTTGTTCCAAGTCTTCAATTTCAATGGTGTCCATGAATTTTGAATTTACATCTTTGATATAGGATTGCTTATTTGTACTTATGATAGATTAATTAAATGATATTAAATTTGCTTCATTTCATTTGTTTTGCATTAAGATGTACAAATGCTATTTTAATGTAGTAACAAATGTTTAAAGTAAATTCAATTCTTACTTGCATTTCTTCATAATGTCTTTAGAACTTTTCTTGGTGTATAGTGAGATCTAAGTTTATGCTATTTTGAATTATATACTAGTTAAATGCATGTTCAATTGTAATTGAAACTTTTTCATGATGTTTAATTCAAGGATCAACAATCACATATTCTCTTTCTACCTTACCCTTCTCTTTTGCTTATTTTTTAACCAAATCACTTTAGTATAGATCTCACTATAGATATTCATATAGATTAGTCTTTAGTGTAGATATTTGATCAAAATTCACTAAGATATACATATATTCTTCAAAATTCATAAGGATCATAGTGGCTCCCAACCACCAATTAATATAAATTTGTAGAATATTTTGATTTGCTCTACCTCTATTTCATCATAGGTAACTAGATTACCAAAACCTACTACTCATGCTATGAATTCTCAGAATTATAAAATGATAAGTGTTATTAAAAACTAAGAGCACTTGTGATACACACAGAGGCATGAACAAGGGGCATAATATAGATTAATGTTCACTATACTATTTAAATTCATGATACATAATAACAAACTCTAAAGTTTCAAATGGGGCATAATATTGATTAATGTATACACATATTATACATTATATTTTGAAATGGTAAGGGCATGAAAGACATACATTATCCTTTGATCATAAATTCTAAGTTATAATTTAGTCATAATCCATCTACAATGGTTGGTTCAATTATAATATCAAAGTTCATAATCTAGAGAATAATGTGACTCTAAAATTATGTGGGTGAATATATTATGGATTCCAATCCATGTCATGTGTTGGGTTTAAAATACTAATTGAGTTAAATTGAGGTTATCATTCCTCAATGGGTGTCACTACTATTCTACAAGTTAGGGCTTAATCACCCCCAAGCTTCTCCTATGGTTAAACTAAGGACCATCTTTACCATGTGCATCATGAGAGGCATAAATTCTCCAATTATTCAAGGAAGCATCACCACAAGGAAAATTCACAAAATAGAAAAAAATTAAGTTTCACACATACAATTTTATTCCTTCAACACTTTTATCTCTTTTAAAAAAAAATTAAAATTCAAAAAAATATTCAAAATTCAAACAAGTTTTCAAATGATTCAAAAGTTCAAGCAATTTTCAAATTCAAGCATTTTAATTTTTATGTTTTCAAAAGGAAAAAAGTAACTACTTCATGTGTTTTATATATTTTAAAAATTATATGATGCTTTGCACTATTAAATTATGTAGATCAAATACAAGTTGTTTCTTACACACTAACATATATACCCCCCCCCCCCCCCCCCCCCCCCCCCCCCCCCCCCCCCCCCCCCCCCCCCTCCTTTAATATAATAATTTCATTTGTGTGAGGTTAAATGTCATAACTAAAATATGGCCATTAGTAACTGATCATGTATGATTTATTCCTTTTAATAATTAATTAACTTTTATACTTAATTCATTACATATATTTCTAACAAATTCTATCAATATCACAAGGGAATACCTTTTTTCCTAATAATTGTCTTTTGTCACATATAAAAATGTCTAAATTTATATATGTATTTGTATGCCTTAGTTTAGAACAAAATTTTAGAACCTACCCTTATGGAAATGAGTGCCAAGTAGGGTTAAATATGCAGAGAGATTGTGTCCACATTCCTCATTAGTGTCTACATCACACAAATGGTGATATTTTCAAATGAAACTCTCCCTTTGATTGGCCTTCATATTCTTAAGCTTCCCTACTTATGTTCATCCCTTTGGAATCACTATAAAATCACATTCACTTATTTAATTTAAATAATATAAGAAAGATTACAAATACTTTTACAATGGCATATTTACATAAATACATAAAAAATAGAATTTCCTTATTCTTTCCAAATCATCTTTCAAGAACTTTGAGTAGTCATGAGACAAGTTTAAATTCAATTTTATGCAGCCCTATCCAAGCATGATCAAGTATTAAATCCAATTTAGTATGCATTCATATAGTAAAAAGGACATAGTTGAATATATAGCTTAAGTTGGATAACTACATGGAGGTTTGATCCTGCTTCAAAATATTTGTATGTAGTCAACACTCGTACATCAAGGTATTGAAGTTTAACACAACTCCAATTGCTAACCCAATTTTACTCCTAAATATCTCTTATTTTACTTTTGGCACACATTCTAGGGTTTTTAACATAAAATGTGTCTCAGTTGGTCTCATGTGCATCATATAAGATAAAATTATTCTAAAAAGACATATTTCACATAGTCACACAGGACTGTGCCCTTGAATTTAACATTGTACCAAAGCACAAAAGTGCTAGATTAGGATAACAAATCTAATAACTATTGAACCTACTAGGAATACTTATATTTGAAACATATTAGGATCATGTTTTGGTAATATTATAGTTTATTCATATTTATCCTTATTTCTAGAATTTTCTAGTGAACAAAATACATCAAAAATCTAAGTATATCTCTCTTTTTCATAGTTTACCTTTTCTTGTATTCAGTTTGTTTCATTAATTCCAATTTATTAGCTTAATTTTATTACTTTTAAGTGTATTTACACCATCTTGATATATTCTAACTATTTATCAGAGTTGGTAATAATCCAACATATTTAATTCAGTTCAAGATAAAATAGATTCATAATCATGAATTTTAGATTTGATATTTAGCACTAAAATAAAATAAAAATAATACTAATACATATAACAAAACCAAAGGTTGGTATAAGTCAAATTTGTTGGGGCCATTATATTGTTTTTATAAGTTGGGTCTAGAAGCTTACCATCTTACTAGACTCAAATGAAAACCTATGAAAAAACCTATAAACATCAATCACTTACACTATTATTATACATAAATAAAAAAGGAAAATATTCAAATAATAATAATCAAATATTTAGAAAATAAAAATAAAACATTAAAATGATTTTATAAAATTAGAAAACTAGATCCTAAGCATGACAAAATTTTCTAGTTTAGTTCTCTACATATGTTGTTTATCACATGTTTTGGTAGCTATCATATTGTTTTTCAAACACATGCATTTAATGAGGTATATGAGTATGATTTAGGATAGACACGGAGGCATATAATTCTATACATTACTTTATAGAAATTTATATCTTTCTATGACCTCTCAAACATGTTGATCTACATATCTTGCATGTACCTTATTATTTTATCATTTTTTACATTGTTATACATGCATATGCTACTGTGTTATGATATGGCATTCATAAATATGGATGGAATATACTAGTTTTCACTTATTTTATGGTACTTTATCGTTACTTTCTTGCATGATAGGTTAAAAATTTCTTGCTTATTGTGTGCATCTCTTGGTCCTTATGTGAAATAATTTATTAAACATATCTATGAGATATTTAATTGGTATGTGCAACATTTGAACATGTACATTAATTTTTTCCCTTATCCTTATGTTCTGTATGACATGTGAATGAGTCCATAGTTTTTGACATTATGCATATGACACTATGTTATGATATGGCGTTCATAAATGTGGATGTAATACACTAGTTTTAACTTATTTTATGCTTATTTGTTGTTACTTTCTTGCATGATAGGTTATACATTGCTTGCTTATCAAGTGCATCTCTTGGCCTTTATGTGAAACAATTTATTAAACATCTCTATGAGATATTTAATTAGTATGTGTGACATTTGAACATGCCCATTACTTTTGTCCCTTGTCCTTGTGTTTTATGCGACATGTGAACATGTCCATAGTTTGTGACATTATTAATGACCTTTGAGTGTGGATCTTGGATTTATTTGTTGAGACATATTCAAGACCATTGCATATGTCACTTGGCCTTATTGCATGATACTGTTTTTTTGTGTGCTTATTGAGCTCAATTAATGGTGCCATAATACATATCATGAAATTTTTATTGCATAGTCTACTTCATAAATGATAAATTATTGCATTCTTAAATGTTATATTTATCTAGACATGACACTTAAAATTACATTAATATTATGACATACTCTCCAAAGGATGACATAAATATTATCTAATTATATCTTTATCATATGATACATTTGACTATTGTTTTTTAAATAAATGACTTACAAGATACATCCCTTATCTCAAAATGGAGGAATCACATTAGGATTGTATTAGATATATAAGTCTTCATGAATAAAAATTTAGATTTAGGAAAGAGTACATGTTTCAAAGATATAGTGTATGGAATTCACAAATTCAATACAATTTAAAGATCACATTCTATAATAAGTACATGTTTTCAAATATCCAAAAAAATTCAAAACTCAAACACATTATAGATATTGACACATGAATATAAAATTGTAAGGGCATATGATATGCATATGCACTTAATTTTATAAAATTCAAACTACATAATCATACACACTTGAATGCATATACACAAGCATATATAAAATAGTTACAAAATCAAAATTACATGTTGCAAATAAAGTAATATTTGAGCATATAGATGTATGGAATTATATATCCATTAGATCATATTCAAAGGGCATGATAATTGTTCATGCCCACATATACATTTTAAAAGTTCAAAGTTCAAAGTTTCAAAGTTAAAAGGGCATGATATTTATTCATCACATTTTCAAAGTTCACAATTTCAAACATCAAAGGGCATGATACTTATATATACACATTCTCAAATCTCAAAGTTACTATTCAAAATAAAAAATGTTTATTTCAATGGAAATATGTGAGAAATTTGGTTATAATTGGGTCATGAAAATTATCCATTATATTTAGACCATGAAAAATATAATATAAATCTATCTACAGTGTGTGATTCAATCTATTACAGGTAATGTACATTAAAGTCTAATAACACTCAATGGACTTGGCATTAATTCTAGATAACCCATTACATGTTTCTATCTTCTATTATAGGTGGTGTACATTCGATTATAGAGAAACACAATAGCCTTGGCATCACTTATAACTAATCCATCATGATTCCAACTTATTGGATTAAGACATTGGGTACTATTCCCAATTTAAAAGAATTTGAAGAATGCATCTTTCCAACTTAATGGCTTGATTAGTTAATTAAAATTGGGACTTTATCACTCTGAAAAAATCTATTGGTTTAAATTTATCTAATTTCTTCAATAATGGGACATAGTTTTACTCCATCATATATAGGTTAAAATGCAAATTGGTTTCACCTACATATAGGCATACTTTTTCCTTACTCTATTGCTAATTTTTAAATTTATAATGTTTAAATTTTTAAAAATTTCAAAATGGGTAAATGATTTATTCATGTGCTATTATAGGTTTTGATAAATTTTAATGCCCTATATAATTAAAAGACCCATCCAAATACAAAGTGTTTTGTACACACTGATAATCAATACAAGAATAAACTAGTGGAAATGTAGACACATAAATTGTTCACATGTACTTGATAATGTAAATTATTGACACATCCTAAATCACATGAATTGAGCCTAAATACATAACTATTATTTTCCATTCCTCTTAGCCTTTTATATATAGGTAAGTTTAACCCTTTTTTTATCACTACTACATAGAAATTTAAAATTTAAATGTTTAAAATCACACTCAAACTATCTCCAGTTCAATAGAGTCTCCCTAATATTTTGAGATAAGTATGTGCTAGGTAGATACAATTGTATCTACACTCCTATATCAGCTATGTACCATGCCAAATAACTACTAGTTTAAAAATTTAAAATTATTATTTTGAGTCTTCTTGTATATTTCACAAAGTCAGATATAGGAAATTATCAAAATATTCTCCTATAAATATACATCAAAGTTCATTCATTTCCCCACTTATTATCACTTCATTTCTAGCTTTTAAAAAATTTGACCTATTATTTCAAAATTCAAGATCGCTCATAAGGAATAGCCAAAAACCAAGCCCTAAGCATATGAAATAAATCCAAGAGCTATTATTGTCAAGTATCAAATCCATTTTTATGGTATCATACACATATTCAAGGATTACCATTGCACAATCATTCTAAGTGAGATGACTATGTGATATTGATTTCCATATTCAGAATATTGGATATGTAGGTGGTAGTCAATCATCATTGGTTTGATTGAGGTCCTCTCAGCCCATTAAGATCCTCTTTTTTACATGTTAAGATTATCAAAATGCCCTTAGGTTTTAAAATAAAAAATAATTAAAACAAAAAGTTTTATATGGCATAATTTAAATTACATTATAATAGTATACTCATCAAACTCATGCATATGAGGTGTAGTAATACAATTTTATTCATAGTCAATTAGGACATGTCCATGGTTAACATACTTGAATGTACTATGATATTGTTTGTATATAATAACATATAAAAAAGTTATTTTTGGTTCTATTATTGATTTATCACTCTAAAAATAATGTTTTCTCTATTTTTCTTTATCAATCACTTATCGCAGTCAACTAAGGCAACTCTAAAGTAAACTATAATGCATAAAGGTCTAAGTCAATTTTACATCAAAGTATTAAATGTATTAAATAAACTATAACTCATAAGGTTATGTCCATTTTTACAATTAGATAGGAAAATTCTATAGCTAATTATAATGCATAAGGGTGTGGCCCTTTTTATAGTTAATTAGGACAAGTTTATAGTCAACTTTATTTTTGAAAGGTGTGGGCCCTTCATAAATTCAACTATAATATATAAGGGTGTGTGCCATTTTTACATGTATATATTTACTTAATTTAGACACTTATAAAATTTTCCCCATTCATGTTTAAGAACACCAATTATTTAATGTATAGTATCAATACATAATGTGGATATGATAGTGGCACATTATGTTTCTAAATATAAATTTTAAATGGTAAATATTGGGGATGTGATGTTTGATTAGGAATTCAATGGTTTATATTCACTTGGAAAATATTCAATGAATAATCAATAGATAATATTGACATTAAAGTAAGGGGACCATGAGTATACTATCATGTCTTTGATCCTAATGGAAATAAAAACCATTGATTCTAGCCAAATGAACAAAATTTTTAATAAGGTGTATGAATTAAATCTAGATGCAACTAAAATAATAAAATAAAATGATCCCCATCCTAATATAAACTCAAATAATATCAATATAGAGAAATAACAAAATGAAGTAAACTAAACTAACAAAATAACTACTTATAAATGTATGCAAATTTCATCACATTCTCCATTGTGTGATCAATGGGAGATTTGTTCTTTATGTGGAATGTGGATGATGAACACTTTAACAAATAAAAATGGGAAATGGGAATCATTTTAATAATCAAATGAACTCTTAATGGCTTTGATTCACTTCAGATTCAATTGTAATTTTTATATCACTTCGTTAGTTTGAAGGTAGATGGATGAAAGTGAAGGCTTTTATGCCTATTTATAGGGTTTTGAGGAAAGATCAAATGGTAGAGAATTATTTAAATATTTAAATTTATCTAAATGATATAAAATGGATAAGAGTCCTCCTCCATGAGGATGATTACCAATGTAAATGTTTGAGAGAATTAGGGAATTGGTTAGCTAAGTCATCAAGAATGGGTCAAGTTATTTGACAAGTCAAGGGATGACACATGGGTAGTTGTGGAAGTTAACGAATTGGTTTGGGAGAGTAAACATGTAAAGGAGATAAATATGGAGGCTATTGGGTGAGGTGTAAAATCTATATTTAATAATGAATTCTAGATAAAAAGTGTGAACTATTGACCAAAATTGACTTTTTAGTCAAATTAGGGCACCTATAGGCAAATTATTAGTTTTTTATGTCTATAGGGGGTATAATATATTTTTATAAGGGGTTTAATGGGTCAATTAATTTCAATTTATGTTATAATAAATTTGGTCATTAGTTCTCTAGGTTTATTTATTATTTTGAGTCATTTTAAGGGGTCAAATAGGTGCATTTAATGCTTTATATAAGTTTATTGGGAAATGTGACAATTATAAATGATGATGTCACATAATTTTTTTAATACTAATTATTTATTTATTGTTACTAACTCAATATTTTATGTTGTGTAGAAGAAAGGATAGTTTTATAGTGAGAAAAGGAAGAAAATGACACTTATATAACTCTTTGGGAAGTGTGCCACATGGTAGAGGGTCAGGGGATATAATTTATCCTTAATTAAATAAAATAAATTATTATAATGACTTTAAAGTTCCATTTATATCTCAAAAATATTCTATCTCTCTTTCATCCTTCTTGGCATAAAGGAGTGACTTGTAGGTTTCTATTTAGTATAGACACCACAGGGGGTTTCAAGTAGAATGTTTTTAGGAGATTTTTATATATTCAAAGACATAAATTTTAATATAAATAAGTTCTATATTTTTCAAATGTGCTTCAGGAACAATCCGTTTGAATTTTAGCTTCCAAAACTACCTGCTCATCTATGTACCCTTCAGGTTTTGGTCTTGTTTGGAGAAGTCCATGCAAACCAATTACTAAGATTGCTTCCAAATATTATTGGATTATTCTTATAATTTTTAACACACTTGGTTTCATTTTTTAAGTGGTTTTTATATGCTAAAAAACTCAATTTTTAGGAGAATACACCATTTTGCATTATGAAGAGTTTCCATGATTTGCAGGAGTTTTGTGCTTTGTTATGGTTACAAGGGGTTGTGTTAATTCCATATACATATTTGCAAGGTTATATTTTTCTTCCCCTCACCTTTCATCCTCCTAATCCAATTAATGACTCATGGTTTTCATCCATATATACACATGTTCACACTCTACCTGTTTAATGCAACTCAAACTATACTTTTGTAGAGTTTTGGAAGGGAAGATTTATTGAAATAAATATTTATTAGATTGATCCAAGCTTCCACAGGTTGGAGAGGAACTATACTAGACTTGAAATGAGGTGTATTAGTTTTCTAATTCCCATATATCAATTCACTACTTATACATTTCATACTGCCTCCATGCTTTTCAAAGTGTACACACAACCTGTTATGATAATTCCATGTTAACATATAAACCTTGATAGTGATCTTAATCCTTTGGAAAAGTTTAGAGGTATTTTGGAGGGTTTCAAGATATAATTGATATTCATTAATATAAAATGTTATCTCACTACTAGAGATTCTTCGTTTACTGCTTGTGTGTATAGTTTTGTCCACCTACAGATGGCTTGACAGAAATATGAAGGTCTCTTATTTGGAGAATTTAAAACATGATGAAGTATTCCCTTAAAATCCTAACATATTAAAGCCTCAAAATAGTATATGATTTAAGTGACCCTGGTAATGGCATTATAATTCACTCAAAAGTTGAAAGGATTGATTTCAAGACTGTTGTCCCAAAAGGAGCAGAATAATGACCTTTGATGTTTTATTGAAATTCTACAAGGTTACCTCCCCATTCCAGCATCTAAATGACCTTATCTTTGAGTCTCTAATGTGAAAAAAAATGATGAAAATTTTGGAGAAAGGGAGATCAATATAAGTTGGGTTTTATAGAGCTCAAAGATACCTTTGAAACCATTAAAGTCAAGCAGTGAACTCTAAAAATTTGAACCATAAAAGTGACCTTGGCACTAAAGGAATAAGTAGGACTTATTTCATGTTTTAAATGATCTTTTAAGGTAAATTACAAACCAATTAACATATATTACTTCAAAAATAATAGGTTATAATGTGTTCCAACTCATGAAAATACCTACAGTTTCCCTTGGTATGGAATAAACATCTACATTAGGGTTGAGAACAAGTTTCTTGGGTCCTTTAAGGTAATTATGACTCAAACAGATGGATAATTAGTTTAAAATTGATGATTAGGAGATATTTTAAGGTTCCATATGGTTATATATCAACTTAAAAGTTTAGTCCACCTTGAATCATCTATAGGTGACTTTCAAAACATACCTATAGGCCCTAAAAAAGAAAGATGTCTCAGTCTAAGGAAAACATAGTTTAGACCTCCTTTGAACATCTAAAAGAACACAAGATGATATGAAGGTGATATAAAAGTGTTGTGCCCTAAAATTAGATTAAAATAAGTCTTTTCACATCATGATCAACCTCATATGATTCAAGGTATCCTAGAATAGTCAGAGATAGGGTTATCCTATTCATAGGATAGTAGGGACCTAATTATAATCAAAAGTGTATGTGAGAACCAAATGAGAGGTTGTAATGGTACATAAAGTGAATTATCACCTAATGTGGTGTTAATTATTCTATATTAATATTATAAGGGAGTGAAAAAATACTATATCATGGTCTAAATAAGCAAACACAATCATATTTAGGGTAAGTCTCAGCTTGGAAGGAAGGTAGTGTTTAGAGTGTGAAGAACACAAGATAATGAAAAAAGTGAGTCAAAATCAAGAAAGAATGGAAATTGAAGATAATAATGAGGTTTTTAACATTACCATTTATTATTAAACATGAAAAATATCATATAGACAAGGGTGAACAGAGGTGTCTCAGTTAGCACCTAGAAAGGCTTAGGCTTGCAAATCAAGGTACACAAATAGAGTAATAAAATTATACACCTAATGGAATAGTATGAGACATATCCATAAGTATAATTATAATATATATCAGGAATTTATGATATAAAATCATTAATAATAGGGATCCAACCATGTAAAACTCATTCCAAAATGCAAACCATGCACAATCCACTTCGAGAGGAACTAGTCTTTAAATTTGCCAAGTTGTGGGGTAAAATCACATTGGATAAGCTCAAATTTGATACAGATCATCCTTAAAACCTATGGAATCATTTAAAATTATTGTTTTTATTATAAATATATGGGAATTACCCCATATTTTGTCTCATAACTTGGGTACTTCCCTTATGCAAACATAGGTAGTTTTGTGAAAAATGGGTGATTGCGTGAGTTGGGGATGGTGTAGACCTTGGAAGAATATGTATGAAGCTGGGAGACATCAAATTGAACATTATAAACACCTCACATAAGCAAGTAACCAATTTAATTCATTTAAATACTAAATATTTCAATCATAACACAAGAGCAAGGTTTAAGACCTAGAGACCAATGAGATACCAATGACATTTCTAGCCTAATAGAGGCTTTAAAAATTATAGATGAATGTTAATAAATCTATATTAAATGTGTTTGAGATACTAAGAAGCAAGGAAAGCTTAAATAGGTCATTTTTGGACCTTGAAGTAAAAATAGGCTATAAAGACAACACTAGGCCTAAGGCCAATTAGAGGGTCATCCACCATTTTAGCAAGAGAAAATCTTGGTGATATATTGAATCATGTCCTTAAGGTCAAATAGGAGGTGATAAATCCATTGAATTGAAGGGAAGATGTTAGAAAGGATCATTTTAAGCCTAATCTTAAAATAGGCCTACTAGGAAAGGATTAGGCCTATGCTCAAATTGAGGGTCTTTTGCATTTTAAGATTTGTAAATGCTCTAAAACCTATTGAATCATGTTTTTGGATAATACTAAGAGGTTTTAAGGCTTTTGGATTACATAAAGAACCAAGGAAACTCATTTTCAACCCTGAAACCAAGATCAAGCTTATGAACACATGGAAAAAAGTTTGATTAGATGATTTTGAACACTCATATATCACCTAAGGTTTTGCATGGGAGTCCAAGAAATTTGGAGATGTTAATAGGGTCTTTGAAGATAACTTTTGTGGATTTTTTCTACAATTTGGATGTGAAACATTTATGAACATTACTTAAGACGTAAAACTACACAAAACCCTCTTAAACCCTTGCTAAGGACCAGTTTGTGAAAATAGAGTTGGATAGCTGATCAAATGGAAAAAATTTATAATGAATTTTTTACCTTGGAGAGGACTCCCTTAGGCTGTTACACATGCTTTTTGGATGTACGGACCTCTACATACATGGAATAAATATGATATTTTTGACCATTTTTGTGTTGTGTAGGCTATAGGAGGAATTTGGAGATGAAATCAAGTTTGGGAGGAATATTTAGACGTTTTATAACTTTTTATGGTCACTATATTTCTTGAAAAAACTATTAAGTGTTCAAACAATAGCCTCCAACTCAGCTAGTCAAATCTGGCATATTAGGAAAGCTAAAAAGAAGGGAGGAAATACTCAAGTTAATTGATTTTAAGGTGACCCTAATGATTCCAAGGACATGGATGGTATTAACACATGTCATATAATACCTTTTGTGGATTGGAATGAACAAATGAAGCCAAATTTGAAGACAAGTGTGCAAGGTGCATGAGAAGGAGGTTTCCTAGAGTACAGGTGATGATGGCTCTCTTCTAGGTGATTCCAAAATACTAGGAATGAAACCAATGCATGGAGATGAATGTATTAGATCCTCCCCTTCCATTCCAATCATTTTACCTAATTTTTATTAGTTACAATTCACTCAAATAGGCCTAATGATGAAGGTAGTTTTCTGTGCAAGAAAAGGAGTTTTAGGCCACTTTGCATAACTTTGATTAATTGTGTTAACACTTGGACTTCTAAAAATTGCATGGTTCATCCCATATCCTTATCACATTCAAAATAAACTCCTTTTATCAGCTTGACAAGTGTCCTTGTGACCCTTGAACTTATCTTCTTCTCCCTCTCTCTCTTAAAATCTATAAGAGTTAGCCATTTTGGCATTGTATGGGATGGTCAACCTGAGTATGGTGAAGCCTAATAAATTATACATATTTTGATAAATAAAATAACTAAGTGTTATTTCTTCCATGATTTTACTTAGTGTGTGTACTTTAATGTTTGATTTTGCTTAAGTGACACTCGTGTTTCCTTAGCATATTAGCTCATTCTTGCAACCTATTTGTAGTTGGAAAACTTCTTATGGGTCATGCAAGGTGTTATTGAGATATGTAAAGGAATAAGTGAGTTTTTCTCCTAATTAGTGCCATTCAATTCCTCTTGTCTAGTCCTCCTATCCTAGATATTCATCTTGACCTCACAATGTAACATTGATGTGAGAAGTTGTAGATTTAGAAAGTGTATGTTTGGTTCGTTGCTTGGTATTAAGTGTCACATACATATGGTTTAATGTCATCAATATATCTTGTGTATCACCTCCATTAGTTTAGCTTTGATTTCAGTTGCTTTCTCCCTTTTCATCCCCTAAAGTTAGTTTTAGTTGCAATACTAAGTGGTACATCAAGGGAACTAGACCTCTCTAGAGACTCACCTCATTACTTAGGATACCTAAAATCCTAGAGGTGATTCCATTATGCCACTTGGATGAGGAGAGCCTTGGAATCTCCTTAATGGGTGCATGTCCAAGTGAAAATAGTTTTTAGCATGCCTGGTGGGACTATTTATCCAAGGAGTTGGAAAATTATTGGTGATTTATTCAACCAATCAACCTTTTGGAGGCATCTCAATAAACACTAATGGTGAATCCACATTGAATTATCTAGTAAAGCAACCCTAGTTCATTAAAAAATCATATTTTGGTATGTATAATCCTATTTTTGTGCAATATGGATCTTCTATTCCTTCACATAACTTTCATCAAGCTAATGTTGTTCATGGATTCCCCCAAAGTGGATCTCTTTGTCCCAATCAACCTTGTTGTGGTCATCTTCCCTCTAGTCAACCTAAAAAGACTATTAAAGAGATAAGACTTGAGTGGGAGAAACAAGTAGAAGAGTGTGATAGTTTGAATGAGTTTAACAGGCATCAATAAGAGCTTCAATATCAGTGCTTTGCTCACTAATAAGAGCTGAGATACAAAGAGGAATGTTTGGCCAAGCAATCTCAAGTCATCAAATATATGGAAGAAAGAATAGTGAGTTGGAAGAATTGAGATACTTAATGTAACCAGCCTTGTGTGCCCTCTCCCATCTTTAATGAGTCTCTTCCCATGCAAAGCCAATCCTTGTGTGTTCCAAATCTCTTCAAAATGGAAATTACTCATCAAAAAAAGATTTATAAGTCATCTAGTTTGCTTAATGTGTCTTCTCTTGTACCAAGTGAGTCCTCTTGTACTCCTAATCTTTTTAAACTTACAATTTCAAACCAAAATAAGATAGATTAGCTCTCTAATGTGCCTAAAGAACACTTTTCCATACCAAGTCAACAACATCCTACTATAAATCTCTTGTAAATGGTAGTCCAACATCAAATAAGGCTATAAGAATCCTCTAGTGAGACCATTCATTCCAACACCTCAAGTTGGAAGCCCTCCTTTTTCGAAGAGAATCCTATAACTTCTAAAAATTGGTATGTTCATCCTCAATCAACCTTTCCTATGCTTATGCAAGTTATACTTAGTCTTCCCCAAACTTCTCAACCCCCTCAATCTAGCCTCAAGATCACAAGTTGTAGAATTTATCATCATGAGCTAGCTCAAAACCTTGAGAAGATGGATGAGGTTGTTACACATCATGAAGAAAGGGAATCAATTAGAATTCCAAGTTAGAGGAGTGTTCATCATGAACTAGTTCAAAATCTTGAAGAACAGAGGAAGGAAGAAGCTATGCCTATTGGTTTCACATCTTAGAAGGATGTCCTTCAAATTTAAGCAAAATCTAAAGAGGAAACTAAGGAAGATGTTGATGAGACTCATATGAATGTAAATGCAGACTTGGTAAGTCTTTCTCCCATTCCCCAATTTGAAGTGGTTTCAATTGATGAAAGTTTTTAAAACATTGATTTGATAATTGTAAGTTGTAAAGAGAAGAATAAATGTATTCAAACATGCTTCAACTCCGTCAAGGAATTTCCTTGCACTCCCACCCTCTCCTTTGATAAAGGAAAACATGCCTTGTGTGAGGTAGAAGATAAAATTTTAGAGCTCAACGGTGAAGAAGATAATCTAAATGGAGAAGAAATAGGTATGAATACATGTAGACATGATGAGATTTCACTATCTTTACTTGATGAGCTTCCATTTTATTTTGACAAAGATAGTGAAAAATCTATGGAAGGTGATGATGAGGAACATCAAAAAGATTCTCATGAACAAGATGATGTCTTGGTATTTAATAAAGAAGAAGAACAATCAGATTGGTATAGTTTTGATATTGAGGAAGGAGACTATGAATAGATTGAAAAAATAAGTGATTCCTTTTGGGATAAACTAGAAGGTTATTGTACTAATTGTAACATCAAACTAGCATCCCTTCCTCAAGAGATCAATGAATAAGCTAGAGATCAGTTTGTCAAGCTTCTTGAAGAGATAGAGAAAGATGAGTTGGTTCAAGACACATACCAAAAAGGACATGAGCCAAATGTGCCTTACCAAAATAAAATTGTGGCCATTGATGAATTAATGAGATATGATAGAATGAAGGACTAGCATAAGATATATCTCAAATAAAAAATGGAATACATATGTGTTGGATATTTGTCTGAATTTGATCCAATTGAATACGTACCAATCAAGGTGGCAAACAAGAAGGGTGAATCACAAAATGTCTACTTCAATAAACTACTTGTTTGGCACCATGATTTTTCTTGTCATGAAAGAGACGTAAGATAAGCGAAATTTAATCCAAGAGGGAGTTATTCTTATTTTTAGGTTGTAAATAGTAGTTTTTTTCTATTTCTCCTAAGTGGTTGGAGCACATGTGTGTGTCTTGTGTTTAGTTTTCTTTTTTGTGTGTGCCTTTTATTTGTATGGTGGACGTAGTCTTAGTATCTTATCTTAATCAAAATTTTAGATCAATGGTCAAATATTTTCTTGTGTGCATAAATCATTAGATGACTCCTAATCCTAATAGACTAATAAGGTTACTGGTCTAGTTAGTATAATAGGCATACTACCCCTATGAGTCACCAATTTGCTGACCAAATTTGAGTTTTTAGTCCAATTAGGTAACCTATAGGAAAATCATTAATTTTATAAGAATATAGGGGGTATAGTATCTTTTTATAAAGGGTTTCATGGGTCAATTAATGTAAATTGATGTTATAATAACTTTGGTCATTAGTTATCTAAGTCTATTTATCATGTTGAGTCATTTTAAGAGGTCAAATAGGCATATTTAATTATTTATATAGGTTTATTGGGGAATGTGATAGTTAAAAATACTTATGACACATTCCATATGTCATATGAAGTCGTTACTGACTATTACTAACTAAATATTGTAGGTTGTGTAGAAGAAAAGATAGTTTTTATAGTGAAAAAAGAAGAAAAGGACACTTGCATAGCTCCTTAGCAAGTGTTCCATGTAGGAGAGGGTTAGGAGATGTCATTTAAATTTATATAACTCAAATACATGCTTGTAATGACTTTAAAGTTCCATTTATAGCTCAAAAATGTTATATCTCTCTTTCATCCTTCTTAGCATAAAGGAGTGACTTGCAGGTTTACATTTGGTATGGCCACCATAGGGGGTTTCAAGAAAAATTATTTTGGTAAGTCTTTATAAACTTATAGACCTCAAATTTAATATCAATAATGTTTTATACTAGTCAATTTTCTTCATGAACAATCTGTTTGAAGTTTAGCTTCTAAAACTGCCTGCTTATCTGTACACCCTTTAAGTTTTGGTCTTATTTGGAGAAGTTCATATAAACCAATTATTGAGATTGCTTCAAAAGATTTTTTTATTCCTCCTCTAATTATTCACACACTTTGTTTCATTTTTAAAGTGGTGTTTCTATGCTAACCAACTCAATTTATAGGAAAATATACTACTTTACATTGTGAAGAGTTTTCATGATTTACAGAAGTTTTGTGCTTTGTTATGGTTATAGGGGTTTGTGTTAGTTCCATATACATGGTTTAAATGTGATATTTTTATTCACCTCACATTTCATCCTTCTCCTCCAAGAAATTCCTCATGGTTTGCATCCATATGTGCACATGTTCACACTTTGCCTATTTAATGCAACTCAAAAGGTAACTTTGTAGAGTTTTGGAAGGGAAGATTTGTTGAAATAAAGATTTATTATATTTATCTAAGATTTCATAGGTTGGAGAGTAACTATTATATCCTTTAAAGTAGGTTTATTAGTTGTTTAATTCCCATATATGAATTCACTACTCATACATTTCATACTACCTCCATGCTTTTCAGAGTGTACACATAACCTGTTATGATAATGCCATGTTAACATATAAACCATGATAGTGATATTCATCCTTTAGAAATGTTTGGAGCTATTTTGGATGGTTTCAAGATATAATTGATAATTATTAGTATCAAATGTTAGATCACTACCTGAGATTCTTCATTTACTACTTGTGTGTATGGTTTTATTCACCTACATGTGGCTTGACAAAAATATGAAGGTCTCTTATTTGGAGAATTTGAAACATGACGAAGTATTCCTTAAAAATCCTAACATATGTAATCCTAAAAATAGTCCATTCTTTAATTGACCTTGGTAATGGCATTATAATTCACTCAAAGGTTGAAAGGACTGGGTTTAGGACTATTGTCCCAAAAGGAGCAAAACAATTACCTTTGATGTTTTGTTGAAATTATACAACAAGGTTACCTCCTCTTTTCAAGCATCTAAATGACCTTGTATTGGATTATCTAATATGTAAAACAAACATGATTTTTTTTTTAGAATTTGAGATAAATATAAGGTGGGTTTTAGAGAGCTCAAAGATACCTCTAAAACCATTAAATTCAAGCAATGAACTCTACAAATTTCAACCATAAAAGTGACCTTGGCACTAAAGGAACAAATAGGCATTATTTCATGTTTTTAATGATGTTTCTAGGTGAAGGAAAAACTAAGTAGCTTATCGGACTTAAAAAATAAGAGGTTATAATGTGTTTCAACTCATAAAAAGACCTATAGTTGCCCTTGGTATGGAATAAACATCTACAGTAGGGTAGAGAATAGGTTTCTTGGGTCCTTCAAGGTAATGTGACTCAAATAGATGGATAATTAGTTTCAAATTGATTATTAGGATATCTTGGAGGGTCCCAGAGTGTTATATATTAACTTCAAAGTTTATTACACCTTGAATCATCTACAGGTGACTTTCAAAACATACCTATAGGCCCTAGAAAATAAAGATGTCTTAGTGCAAGGAAAACATAGTTTAGACCTCTTTTAAACGTTTAAAGGAACTCAAGATTAGATAAAGGTGATATAGAAGTGGTGTGACATAAAATTGGATTAAAATAATTAGTTTCACATCATGATCAACCTTATATTATTCAAGGTAGCATACAATAGTCAGAGATAGGGTTATTTCAGTCATAGGGTAGTAGGGATGTAATTATGATAAAAAGTGTATGTGAGAAATAAATTATAGGTTTTAATGGTGTACCAAGTTAATTATATCTTAATGTATTGTTAATTATTCCATATTAATCTTCTAAGGGAGTGAAAAAAACCTATAATATGGTCCAAACAAGCAAACATAATCATATTCAGGGTAAGTCCTAGTTTGGAAGGAATGTAGTGTTTAGAGTGTGAAGAATGCAAGATAATGAAACAAGTGATTAAAAATTAATAAAAAATGGACCTTGAGGATAATGATGATTTTTTAAACATTAAAATTTATTCCTAAACATGAAAATTAGGCTACATAAATGGGTGAACAGAGGTGTGTCAGTTAGCACCTAGAAGGCTTAGGCTTGCAAATCAAGGTAC
The DNA here is from genome assembly GCA_037957365.1 of Torreya grandis. NCBI lineage: Eukaryota > Viridiplantae > Streptophyta > Pinopsida > Cupressales > Taxaceae > Torreya > Torreya grandis. Next base: position 8,304,247 of record JARHVA010000018.1, read on the forward strand.
ATAAACAGAGTAAGAAAAGTATACACCTAATAAAATAGTATAAGACATATCCATAAGTATAATTAGAATATATATCATGAATTTATGATATAAAATAATGAAGAAGAGGGATCAAACCATGCAAAACTCATTCCAAAATGCAAACCCTGCATAGTCCACTTCTAGATGAACCAACCTTGAAATTTGGCAAGTTGTGGGATCAAATCACATTGTAAAAAGATCAAATTTTATATATATCATCATTATAAACTATGGAATACTTTTAAATTATTATTTTTCTTAGATATATATGGGAATTTCACCCTATTTTATCTTAGAATAGGGGTACTTAACTTATGCAAATATAGGCGGTTTTGTGAAAAGGGGGTGATTGGGTGAGTTGGATATGGTGTAGAAATTGGAGGAAGATGTATTAGTCTTGGAGGAACCTAAGTAAAAATTATAAACACCTCACATTAAAATGTAACCAAGTTAATTGGTCTAGATACCAAATATTTTAGTCATGACACAAGAGCAAGGTTTAAGGGCTAGAGACCAATGAGATACCAATGTCATTTCTAGCATAACAGAGGAATTATGACTTATAGAGGCATGTTCATGAAGATATATTACATGTTTTTGAGATAATTATAATCAAGGAAAGCTTTAATAGGTCATTTTTAGACCTTGAAGTACAAATAAACTATAAATACAACACTAGGCCTAAGGCCAATTCGAGGGTCATCCACCATTTTAGCAAGAGACAAGATTTGTGACCTATTAAAACATGCCCTTAAGGTCAAATATGAATTTATCAAGCCATTTAAGTGAAGGTAATATGTTAGAAAGGATAATTTTAAACCTAAGCTTAAAATAGGTATACTAGGTAAGAATTAGGCCTATGCTCAAATTGAGGGACTTTCACATTTTTAGACTTGGACATGCTTTAAAACCTATTGAATCATGTTTTTAGGGCCTACACAGAGGTTTTAAGGATTTTGGAGTGTAGAGAGAACCAAGGAAACTCATTTTCATCTTTGAAACCAACATCAAGCTTATGGAAATAAGGAAAAGAGCTTGAATAGATGATTTTAAACACTCATATCTCACTTGAGGTTTTGCATGGGAGTCAAAGGCATTTAGAGATGTTAATAAGGTCTCTAAAGATCACTTTTTTGGAATTTTTCTACAATTTGGATGTGAAACTTTTATGAACAATCTTTAAGACCTAAAACTGCTCTAAAACCCTCTTAAACCCTTGCTAAGGACTAGTTTGTGAAAATAGAGTTGGATAGCTAATAAAATGGAAAAAATTATTCATGAGAATTTTTTTTTACCTTGGATAGGACTCCATAAAGATTCTCCACATTATTTTGGATGTATGGACCTATACAGACATGGCAGAATAGGATATTTATTACCATTTTTGGTGTTCTATAGACTACAGGAAGAGTTTTGAGATAAAATAAAGTTTGGGAGGAATATTTATATTTTTTTTAACTCCATATGGTCACTATATTTCCTTAAAAAACTCATAATTTTTCAAACAATATCCTCTAATTTAGCCATTCAAATCTGGTATATTGGGCAAGCTAGAAAAAAGGGATGAAATATTCAAGTAAAGTGTTTTTAAGGTTCCCCTGATGCTTCCAAGGCCATTTAAGGTCTTTAAAAATGTCAACCACTACCATTTATGGACTATAATGAATAACTAAAGTCACATTTGAAGACAAGTGTGCAAGGTGCATGAGAAGGAGGTTTCCTAGAGTGCAAGTGATGATGGCTCAATTTTAGGTGATTCCAAAAGACCAAGCATGCAACCAATACATAGAGAGTAATTTTTTATAGCCTCTCCTTACATTAAAATCATTTTACCTACCCTAGATTAGTTAAAATTCACTCAAATAGGCCTAATCATGAAGGCAATTTTCTATGCAAGAAAAGGAGTTTTAGGCCACTTTGCATAGCTTTGATGACTTGAGTTGACACTTGGACTTAGAAACCTTGCATGGTTAATACCATATCTTTCTCATATTCACAATTAACTCCTTGTATCAACTTAACAAGTGTCCTTGTGACTCTTGAACTTATCTTCTTCTCTCTCTCTCTCTCTCTCTTTCTCTCTCTCTCTCTCTCTCTCTCTCTCTCTCTCTCTCTCTCTCTCTCTCTCTCTCTCTCTCTCTGTCTCTCTCTCTCTCTCTCTCAAACCCTATAAGAGTTAGCTCTTTTGGAATTGTATGGGATGATCCACCTAATTATGGTGAATACATAATAAATTTTATGCCTTTTTATCAGTAAAATGAAAAATTTTTATGTCTTCCATGATTATACTTAGTGTGTGTACTTAAATGTTTAATTTTTCTTAAGTGACACTCTTGTTTCCTTAGTATGTTAGCTCATTCTTGCAACCTATTTACAATTGGAAAACTTATTCTTGTAGGGAATATGAAGTGTTATTGAGATATTTCAATGATTAAGTGAGTTTGTCTCTTCATCAATGACATTCAAGGCCTCTTTTCTAGTCCTCCTATCCTAGATATTCATCTTGACCTCACAATGTAATATTGATGTGAGAAGTTGTAGATTTGGAAAGTGTATGTTTGGTTCATTTCTTGGTCTTAAGTGTCACATACATATGGTTAGATGTCATCAATATATATGGTGTATCACCTCTATTATCTTAGTTTTTTTTGTTGTTTCTTTCTCCCTTTTCACCCCCCAAAGTTAGTTTTAGTTATAATCCTAAGTGGTACATTAAGGGAGATAACCTTATCTAGAGACTCACCTCATTCCTTAGGCTGCCCAAAAGCCTAGAGGTGACTTCATTGTGCTACTTGGATGAGGATAGCCTTGGAATCTCCTCAAGGGGTGCATATCTAAGTCACAACATGAATAATTGATTAAATTTGATTTATTTGATTATTTGAAAAGGGAGGGAAATGACATGAATTTAAATTTAAATTTGGGAAGAAGAATTAATAAGTTTTAGATGCATTTCAACATTAAATGTAATTTAGGTGTCTAAAATTTCACCTTTTTGAAATGGTGGTATAAATCAATACCGTTTCAATTTAAATAGTAAAATAAATAGACTGTTTGATGACTAAGAAGAAAAAGTTGCCCCAAATGAATGAAAATGAATGTGATGATGCCACCTTGAGTTTGTGTATAGGAAAAGAGACAAACACTAGAAGTGAATGAAAGGGGAAAATTATTAATTGATTTTGACCATCAATAAATCAAATTATGAGAACCAATGTCAAACTTACAAGATTAAGGCATGTGTAACTAAGTTACCCCTAGTTTTTAGAACTAGAGGAATGATTTAAAAAAAGAATATTTATTGTTTCAATACTACATGTTTAGTTGATGGTCATGACACAAGGGTCATGTGAGAAAATGTATGAACTATATATACAAGTAATGGTAAGCCATGGATCTAAAAATGAAAAAATTAGAGAATTTCAAAGAGTAGTTAAAAATTAATTAAATTGATAGTTGCAAGTAATTGATATAGATTTAGAATACTTTGATTAAGATGGTCTTAAAATGTTAATAAAAATAGGTGGAAATGAATAAAATGGAGATATGGGGGAAAATATTTTAATTTGGTTGGAAAGATTATAAATATAAGTATTGGTATTAATAAATTCATTTGTGCAATTTGAATTTCTAGGGTGAGTTTAGAAAATTAATGATTGGTTGATTTGTCCTTTAGGTTTGCTCAGAAAATGGACTATATTTCATTTCACTAGCACCATAGGGAGCATGTTAGGAGGCATTAGAGAACAAAGAGGAACAAACCTATGATGAGTGCAATTTCATTCTTTAGATTTTTAATTTAATTGTATAGATTATGGTTTAAAATTAGATTTAATGAATTCATGATTTGGCCATTTACAAATTTAGTAACAAAAGTTACAAAATCATTGATGGTAATCATGAAATCATCAAATAAGATAGAAAAATTGTTAGTTAGGGTTGTGAATCATCTTTTTTAAAAAGAATTATGACTAGTGAATTCATAATTCATAGTTTTGAAATTATTAAAATGAGTTTTGAATTCATCAAATAGAGGATTAAATATTTTGAGAGAGGTGAGGTTAGGTCAATTGTGAAATTACAAGACATAGTTATGAAATTAAACAAATTGATAGTGAAATTGATGAAAGGAGTAGTGAATTCTCTATAAATACAAAATTGAAGAGTTGAAGTGTGAAAATAATAAAATGGATAGTGAATATGTTATTTTAAGTATCAAAAAATTCCAGGGTTTGAAGAAAAAGGGTTAAGTTAGCAAATAAATAGCTAGGTTTTTACCATACAATATCCATAAAAATGAAATGAAGGTTTTTTTTGTTATGTTTCTTAATTAGATTTATATGGGTTTTATGATAATAATTAGGATTAACATTATGTTAATTTGATATGTTTGTAGGAGGTATTACTAGTACTAGCAATACAAGAATGGAGACCTAGGGCTTTAAAGAAGATAACACAAATTAATAAGCATGATTTTATGGTAGTGGAGGCTACAGGGTTATCCTACATCACTAAGATTATTGAGATTTGAATAGATAGGGATAATTTGACTCTATTGGCTAAGATATGACATAGCCAGACTAACACATTTCACTTAATGACATGTGAGATGACTATTACACTAGAGGATGTATATCAAATTGTAGGGATCCTAATATGAAGGAGAGATGTATACTAGGGTCAAGGGCTATACGACACTACAATTTATAGGTTTTTTGGTGATGGTTTGATTTGATATATTAGATGAGGATTAGATATAGATTACCTTATGAAATTAGGGATAGATTCATTGACTATGGTACTCATGTTAGCTATCAATGGCATCATGCTATCTGACAAGAGTGGGAGGTTATATTATATTATATTATTAGATGTGATTGGGGATATGATGAATATGGGGTATAGGTTTTCATGGGGGCCATATGTGTTAGAAAAAATTTACATGGATCAACATCATGAGGTGTATACATATGGGAAGGAGATTGGTCTTTCCACCTTATTACAAGTATGGCATTGGGAGAACATTACAATTGAGAGGTTGATAGGGCATATGAGCATATAAAAAAAGGATGAGATTATTGACTATAGATTTCATATGATTATATGCACATAGAGGCCACACTTTCAAGACCTAGAGTTATATAGGAGAGCAATAGATGAGATAGGGGATGATCAAATTACCTCGAGATCATACGAAGAGGTAGTATTATAGTGGGCATAGGATTGTTTATACATGGACTATATGATGATGCAGTGTTACATTAGGGGCATTCATGACTATATTATTGAGAGATGTCATCCCGATAAGGTGATGATTTTGTTTTGAGTGAGATAACACATCCCAATAAGACCTCATGTATTTTCATAGGTATTTAAAGAAAGAAAATAATGGGGGGATTACTATTAATCCTAAGATAGTCAAGCATATACAGACACACTTACAAATAATGACATGGATGGATAGGAGATATTTTTTTAATGCTATAATGACTATTGGATATTCATATTGGTGGGCCATAAAATTGCCGATGAGACTCATAGTTCCCTATATGCCTTCACACACCTAGAGATAGATATTAGTGGTTATCTTTAGTAGTCATCCATGGGACATAGAACTCATAGCCTAGATCATGAGGGTGGTGATAGTCCAAAGGAGAGGGAGATAAAGATGAGGTAAATGATATGGAATAAAGGAGATCCATATATATAATGTGGAGATTACATAGGTAGAGGATACATAGATACTATTAGAGGAATGTGTGGAGATAGGTAGAGATACTGAGGTGAGAGTTGATACAAAATAGTTAGGTCGAGGGGAGACTCCTTTGGTGGTTATTTATAGTGATGAAGAGGCATATGGGTAGGATATAATTATGAGACCAACTCATGAGACTCAGAGAGAGAGAGAGAGAGAGAGAGAGAGAGAGAGAGAGAGAGAGAGAGAGAGAGAGAGAGAGAGAGAGAGAGAGAGAGAGAGAGAGAGAGAGAGAGAGAGAGAGAGAGAGAGAGAGAGAGAGAGAGAGAGAGAGAGAGAGAGAGAGAGAGAGAGTGGATGGGGTATGACCATCATAAGTAGGGAGACCATAAGATTATCAGACATTAATTGATAGATTACATGAGGATATATGTACTCAAGGTAGTGAGATTTCATGATTACATGGAGAGGTGGATAGATTGCATAGGGAGGTTGATAGTAGGGGTGATCAACTGGCATTGAGAGTAATAGATATCAAATCTATATAGAGTGAGGTAGCTAGGATATAGGTTGAGGTTCAAAGGCTAGAGATGGATGACATGGAATTAGCATTTAGAGTGGTTATATAGGAGGCATAAATTTAGACACTGGGTGGTATAACTCTAACATAGCTAGGAGATACATTGAATTTATATAGGTATCAAAGGCCAAGGTATTTATATTAAGATAGGGAAAATTTAATATATTAAATAGAGTTATGAGGGCCATGCAGTAGAATATGTAATATAGGAGATTATATAAGAAGGTTATATTGTGCACATAGAGAACACCATCTTATAGAGAGTACTTAACTAGGTGGTCAATTTCAAAGAGATTTTTATAACCGATAGAGTCTGATAGATCTCTGTTGTATGTATCACATCACATCATAGGTCCTATATGGAGTACACTATGGTGTCATGAGCCAAGTGTCTAGATAGATGCCCCATCTGAGGGTTAGGGGAGACTTGACTTAGTCTTGATCATGACGTGTTGATATGAGTTGTATCATTGATAGGCACATTCAATTTTGATATACATACATACATACTTACATGATTGATTTTGGCAATGAGACTTGTATTATTTGTGATAATATGGTCATTATGTACATTATGGACTTTTCTATTATTATTTTTTTACTTTATGTATGCTTTATGGGATAAATGTATATACATGGTAATGTTATACATGAATTATAAGTTAGATGGAGACCGATATAGTTATGGTAATTATATGTCCTAAATTTTGATTCATAATAACACTTGTTAATTATTTTTAGCATTTGATTATGATATACAAAATGTATGATTTGTATGAATGAATAGATAGTGTACAAGATATATTACTTTTGTTTAATTTTGTTTTTCATTGGTTTTGCAATGTAAATAAGGATTGAGTAACCTAAATTTTAATATAGCATTAAATAAAATATCACCAATGATATAAAATAATCATGATGAATGTTTATGTTTTAAGCATAAGGAATTTTTAAAGAATATTTTGTGCAAAACAAAGTACATCATGATATTCAGAGATCATAACCACACAATAATGAAAAACATAAAATAATCTTCACACATACATAAACAAACAATAAACAAGTTAGAGTACATCATAGGTTAAATTTTGTAATACATGGTGCATCATGAAATTTAATGTCACAATAACACTATATGGTAATACATGAAATGATTTTTATAAGTATAACATGGCTGAAAAGAAATATATATTCTTTTCAGCCATGTTATACTTATAAAAATCATTTCATGTATTACCATATAGTGTTATTGTGACATTAAATTTCATGATGCACCATGTATTACATAATTTAACCTATGATGTATATATATAAAAAAAAAAAACAAAAAAAAAGATAACTACTTTAAAAAAATCAAAATACAAAAAATTGAATCAAGATAAAGAAAAATAATAATACATAAGCAAGATAACAAAGAGTTATTATGGTAACAAGATTTGATAACCAAAAATCATTAAGGATAATAAAATTAAATAAACAACAAAGGTTGATGATAAGAGATGGAATAACAAATAATGGTTAAGGATAGTAAACTAAAATAACCAACAATTGTTAAGGATAAAAAGATGAAAAAATAAGTAATAAACACCTAAAAGACATAACAAATGACTTGACATCCTAAGTGAGGATTAAGACATTTGGTAGCCAAGAACTAGAATAATAGTGGAACAACCAATGAAAAATTTGGAAGAGGAACGTATGAATTTAAAATGAATCCATTCTTGGGGAAATGGATGATGGGGAAGGTGGTGGCTGATATGACCCTAGATACCCCATGTCTTTAAGCACTGACTACATAATTTACCCTAGACAAAGTCCATGTGGGGATATCAGGCCAGATTAGTAATCCTAATATAAGAAGTGATGAAAATGTGGGTGATTGATGAAGCATTTAATATCTAATGAATATATGTGTGATTATCCTACTCAATAAATGTGAGTGAGTGAGTTTGAAAGATAGCTGAGATGGTAGACTTATTTCATAGTAAGTGTTAAAGTGTAATTTTGTATGATTTGGTTTAGGATAAGCGTAAATTATTTTGATAAAGATGGTGATATATAATATGTTCCTATATCATGATCAGGGACTCAGGTAGACAAATATAAAAATCCAATCCTAAGCTAAAATGCACTAGAATGGGTGATGAAACAAGTGACAAAGGACAATACAAAAATATACAATGGGTGATTGCAATGGGATGCCCCCAAGTAACTAGGGTGAATATAGACAATGAATTATGCATGGTTCCAGAAAATTGGTTTTCACCTTGGTACTTGCCCAAAGCACTAGTAAACACGTTTTCACTTATGGATGAACTAGTTTTTATTTTCTCATTTTTTTTTCATTTTTTAATTATTTTTTACTCTTATGATATTAAAAATAACATATAGAATGTCTTAGGCATATAATATCTTAAGGTGCATTATGTTCATAGGTTCATCAAGCTCCTCTCCATCCTCTATGGCTAACATATAAGCTCTTGATCAATGTTTAGTAATAATGATATATGACCCCAACCAATTAGGCTCAAACTCTCTTTTATCCTCTCTTTCAACATTTGTATTACATTCAGTTTTATTGAGAACAAGATCTCTAATCTCAAACTCCTTAGATTTTATCCTCTTATTATAGTTATAACAGAGGTTATTGTGGTATACTTGCAAATGGTCTAAGGCATTAAGTCATTTATCATTGAGAATGTCAAGTTCACTAAGGTGTTAAGTGTGATGATATTTTTCATCAATGATTTGTTGTAGGGATATTCACAAAGATGTAATCTCTACTTATATGGGTAGAATAGACTGACTGTCATTTACAAGGGAATAAGGGGTTATCCCCATAGGTTTAGGGATGCTAGTTCAGGATGCCCAAAGTGAAAGATAAAACTATTTGTGCCAATCATGACCAACTTCTTCTAGAACTCATTTAAGTATATAGAGAATGCCTTTATTAGTTGCCTCAACTTGGCCATTTCCTTGCAAGTAGTAGGGAGTGGACCACTTGTACCTTATGTGATAGGTTTGACAAAGAGATTTGAATATTTTTTGAATGATCTTCCATTATCATAAATAATAGTAAAAGGAATACTGAAGTGATAGACAATGTGGTTTAGGATGAACTTAGTGATTTTATTTCTGGTAACATATGTAAGAAACATTACTTCAACTCAATTGGAAAAGTAATCAATTGTGGTAATAATGTGTTTATGACCATCATAAGAATTGGTATTTATTTTCCTAATGAAGTCTAACCTTTATGTGGACAATGGTCAAAGTGTGGGAATAAGATGAAAATTTTGGGAAGGGATATGTATAATTTCACCATGTTTTTTACAAGGTATATATTTTTTAACATAAGCACATGAATCAAATTCCATGGTAGGCCCATAATAATGTACAATTAAAATATTTTTGGATAGAACTATGCCACAAGAATGTACACCATAGATTCCTTCATGAACTTCCCTAATGTCCAAAGTAGATTCTTAATAATTTAAATAGTGTATAACTGTCCCATCATAGCCTCTTCAATATGAATTATTACCAAGGATTAAGTAATGATAGGTATTTTGGATAAATGATTCTCATTGGTTGTCGAAAAATTTAGGTGAAAGGTTGTTATCATGAATATAGGCATATATATCACAATACCAAGGAGAAGTGTAATTAACCACCTCACAAACCATTTTAGAAACAAGTGTGTCATAATCTGGTATCATCAAGTACTCAATAATTAATTTTTTGTGTTTTTTTAATATCAAGAAATGAACCAATGGTGTCCATGGTATCTACTACCCTATTTTTGATTTTTGGTACTTGTTCAAATTTGATAAATACAAAGTACAAATTTGATCTATCCACCATCCATTTATATGTGATTAACTTATCATCACAAGCTTGTAATTCATAAGTTAATTGATTTATGATCAGTTTGAGATCACCACATATGAGAAGATGTTGGATACCCCATTGAATATCAAGTTTGAGACCAGATATAAGAGCTTCATGCTTTGAAATGTTGTTGGCACAAGGGAACTCAAATTTTAATGCTTTGGGAATACAATCCCCATCTGGTGTGACTAGAAAAATACCTACCCATGGTCCATGGTTTGTGAAGTAACCATCAAATAATAGTTTACAAACTAGAGATTCAATAATAGACATTATTGCTTCATCTAAAAATTTGGCAACAAGAGGTGATTTATATTTGAGAGGTGTTTCTACTAATTCATCTACTAAGACTTGTCTCTTAATTAGTTTTTGATTAACATACTCAAGATCATACTCACTAAGAAGAATAACCCACTTATCCACCCTTCCTATTAAAACTATTATTTAGATATAAGATACTTGGGAGGGTCTATTTTTGTAATGATTTTAATTTGATTATTGAGCATGTAATATCAAAGTTTTTTTGAAGCAAAAAAAACTGTGAGACATGCCTTTTCCATTTGAGAATAATTAAGTTTGTAAGATACCAAAGTCTTTCTTAAATAATACACTTCCCTTTCCTTCCCACTATCATCATATTGCACAAACACTACCCCCAATGCAAACTGAGTAGATGATATATACAAAAAAAATGGCCTACTAGTAATATGTGGCATTAATAATGGTGGATTATAAATATATTATTCAAGGTGATCAAATATTGTATCAAAATTCTAATTCTTATTGAAAGGAGTGTCTTTCTTTAATATAAATTTAAAATAATGACAAATATCTACAAACTATGATATGAAATACCTGTTTGCTTGGATTTTACATTGTAAACTTCAAATATGTTGAGATTTTTTAGTGGTGCCATATCCATGATATCTAAAAATTTATAAGGATCAACCTATATTCTGGATTATGAAATAATGAAGCCCAATAACTTTCTTGATGTCATGTTGAACACACAAATCTTGGGATTTAATTTCATCTTATATTTTTTCATTCTTTTAAAGATGTGATGAATTACTTTAGGATGTTCTTCTTTAGATTTTTATATTTCATGTATGTCATTAACATAGTCTTCCATAATATCATGAAGCATATCATGAAATATGATAATCATTTCCCTTTGGTATGTAGATCTAGTATTCTTTAGACCAAAAGGCATCACTTGGTATCAAAAGGTCCCCCATGGTGTTGTGAATGTTATTTTATATTGGTATTTAGTAGTGATTTGGATTTTGTTATAACCTAAAAAATCATCCATTAAATATAACATTACATGGTCTATAGTATAATCCATCATCATGCTGATATTGGGCAATGGGAAATCATCTTTTGGACATGATTTACTGACATCACAATTTTTTTTACATAATCTGATTCCTTATGTATTTTTTTACATGTACTATATTAGATATCTATTCAAAATAGTTGATGGGGAAAATGAAAATAACCTTCACTTGCTTCTTCAAATCTTATTTAACTAATAGTGATATCTTAAGATGCATCTTGAATTTTTTTTATTTCATGGGTTTTAAATCTGGATGTACAATGAGATGATGCACTACTAGTGATAGATCAAGCCCTAACATATCCACATATGACCATGAAAATACATCAAAAATTTATCAAAGCAAAAGGGTGAGTATTTTTATTTATTCTTGAGGAAGGAAAACTATAAGTTTGATAATTTTGGGATCTTCCTCTATTATATTGTTGACATGAATAGTATCCTCAACTACAAGAGTTGACTCTTCTTTATAGTTTTGGTGTGGTGGAGGAAGATTGAATTCCACCTTTATGCGTTATTTATTTGAATTAGATGTTTAATTGATGTGTTGATATGATTTTTGTTCCCTAAAGTATGTAGAAATATCCAACTAAATACGAAACCCCTTCTTATTATCACCTGCTATAATGTGGTTCCATGTTCTCAATAATTCTAAAATTACCTCATCATTTTGGAAATGATCAAGTAGAGGTGTTGCATGTTAGTCCCACTTTATTAAGGATGGATATGTTAGGTCAAGTGTTATAATGACCTTTTCATGGAAAATATTAGTGAGGGCAATGTCTTTGAAGTGACTAAGAATGGAACCTATTTCATTTTCTGAAGAATCATTCTCTGGCTCACTATAATATTCACTTTGGAAAAGTGTGATATGTACTTTGAGTGGATTAAAACCTATTCCATTAGTGTATTCATTTGATTTTAATTTTATTGGTTCAATTTACCCTTGTTCATGAAAATTGAAGCCTTTACCTTTATAATTCATAATATTGCACATAATTGAATTTATGACAGGGTATTTATTATTGGTAAAGCAAGTAGTTAATTAATTGGAGTAAAGTGAGGAAGGATTTGAATATTTGATATGATTTTTTTATGGTATCACCTACCATAATTATGTGGAGTTATAAGGATTGTGCTTGTATAATTAAAATCTTGGATTATGTATTAATTCATGTATGTGTAAATGATATTGAAATGATATGAAGAGGATGAATATGTTTTTTGTAGAATATGGTTTATTGAAATATTGTTTGATAGAAGGTTGGTTGGAAGCTGGTTTTGTATATGGTTGATTAGAAACTTCACTAGTGGAAGGCGTTTATACAAAAATGGAAGTAGTTGGTGTGTTTTTCCAACCACTAATAGGGGGTGTTTAAATTATTGTTTCACTATGGACATAATTCTCAAGTGTATGTGCTTCCTCAATAGTATTGAAGTTGTCTTTAATAACTAGTAAATAATTAGATTTTTGATATCGATATTTCAATAGCTTTTAATATTGGAAGGGTTGAGGATCAACTTTAATGGTTACTTCCATACCTACAAGTGAGAATTTCAAACACTAGTGTAGGGTGGAGGATATATCATTAATTGAATTTATACATGGAAAACCAAGATCTAGGTTATAAACTAATTCAAGATCAAGAATATGTACTAGTGTTTCTTTTATAACAGATCCCACCATCAAAGGAAGATAAATTTTACCCATGGATTGTCGAACATTATTATAATATGCCTTTATTGTGATAATTTTGGTTTGTAATGTTATTTTAGAATATCCTAAGTGTTTTATTATCCTTAATGTACATAGATTTAACATTGAACCATTGTCTATAAACATCCTCTTTACATTGTACATAGAGATAATAATCTATATATACAATGGAAGATTATGAACAGATCACAAAGGGGAGACATCGGAATGGTCAAATGTTAATTTATAATTAGTGTAAAAATTACCTAATAATGTTTTAAATCTTGAGGGTTTGATGTCTTTCAGGACACTATGCTCTTGAAGGACTTTGTACAAAACATATTTATATACAAATGAAGTCATTAAAAGGTTTGATATGGAAATATTTGTAGGCACCTTCTCAAGATGATCAATAATGTTAGAATTGTGTTTAGCATTAGATGAACATGCACTAGAAGTGGTAATTTTTACATGCCTTGAAGTAACAATGCACTCTTGAGGTTACAAAATAATGACATTAACATGATTATGCATAAAATCAACCCTATTAACTATAGAGTCAAAAGCATGATTATTTTGGTTGAAATTATTTGTTTTAGGTTGTTACTATTTTTACTTACCTTTTCCTTACTCGTGGTTGAGGAATGGATCTTTTATATCCAAAACTCTTGTTTGTTGGATGTCTTGGATGATTGATTTTCAATGGTTATGTCCCCTTGACTGATGGCGTCTTGTAAATAGTTCTTAAGTCACATAAACCAATTGGTATAATGTCCTTTTATCCTTTGGTATTCATACTATTCATCTTCCTTATACCAATCAAGTTTTATAAAATTCTCATTAAAGGGTTTGGTGTTTGTCCAATTAATCATGTTAACATGGTCCAACTTTTGAAAAACATTTTCATAAGTATCACCCAATTATGTGAACTTATGTTTAGATCTGCCTTGTTTGGGATGACCATCGGGAATGTTTATGTTATTAATGGGTTGTGTGTAAGCTTGTTATCGATTTGGTGGGTTTTAGATTTTTTTAACATTGTTTAAAACATCTCCAATAATGTTTTTATTATTTACAAAGAACATAGGTTTCTCAGTTTGTTTGGAGGAATTATTTTGGGTTTAAATGTTTGGATAACACCTTTACTTATTTATGTCCATTCAATTTGGACCCCTTTTTCAATAATTTCATCAAATGACCTTGGCAAATAGAGTAGTAAATGATGTCTCAAGTTTGAGTTGAGAATATTTATTAATATGTCCACAAGTTCAATTTTGGGAAATGACTAGTTAAAATGAAATTCCATTACTCACCATTATTGTAATAAGGAAGAAAGTGTTTCACTATTGCATTATTTGGTGTTATGTAAGTCGAATGTGGTAAAGTTTTTTTAAAATATTTTAGGAAAATTGATCAACAAACTTATCATAATGATCCTCAATAGTTAAGATCAATCCTTTAGGAAGGTGTTAAAACCATTCAAGGGATTGACCCCTAAGACTTCACAAAAATAATTGTAACATATACTCATATATATAAGCAACATTCACACATGCATGATAGAATCCTGTAAGGTGTTCCTTAGGATCTCCTTTACCTTTGTATTTGTCAAATTTTAGGAGTTTAAAGTACTTAGGAAAAGGTGTTGTCATGGTAATTAAGGCATAGGGGTATGAATAAATTGAATTAAATTTAAATTGTTTTTATTTGGAAAAAGAACTGTCTTATAAGCCTTGAACCCTATCTTTAATGTTTTGGAATTCTTATATAAATTATGGATATAGTTGTTTTATTTGACTTAAGGAATTATAAAAGTTATATGGCTGACCTATGAATGGATTTGTGTTGGTTTGATTTTGTGTAACTTGGTTAAGTGGTGGGTTCAAGTTATTAGGAGGTTGGATGGAAAAGTTAATGTTTTGGAGATTTACAAATGGGTTGGGATTAGTGTTAAAACCAAGGTTTGTTGAATTACAATTTTTTGTTTATGTTTGTTGTTATTAAATTGGGGTTGATTGTAAAGTGAATGTTTTGGTTTTGTTATTTTGGATTTGTGCTAAAGTTAAATATTATTGGTGTAGGGTTGGTGTTAAAGTTTTGGGGGTTTGTATGAGTATTATAAATAAATTTGGATTGGTTGAATAATTTGAGGTTAAGTTGTTATGGATGCATGTTATAGTTAAATTTGTATGGGTTATAAATCATATTTAAGGTAGAGTTTTTTTGAATTGGATGAAGTTGGTTTTGGTTTGATTTCAATTGGTTTTGGTTTGAGTTAAATTAATTTGGGTTTAGATTGGGGTTGTTTGAATTAGTTTTTTAATGTTTTGATTTAGATGTGAACTAGTCATATGGTTCACATGGGTTTTAGGTTTAAAGTTAGGGTTTAGATTGGATTTAAGTGAATTAACTTTAGGTGGTGTTGGATTTAGATTGAATGGAGCTAATACAAGAGAATTGGAATGAGACAACTGATTTTTCAAGCTACTATTTAGATTGGGATTGTTGGGCGTAAATGAAGTAATGCTCAAAATTGGATTGTATGGGTGGATTAGTGAGATAAAATGATTTTTGAATATTAGTTTTTTATTTGGTTTGATGATGATTGGTGAGACTTAGAGACTTATGTTTTTATTGATTTATGAGTTTAAATGAACATGCGAACTCAGATTGATTTGACCATGAATTTGTGAACTTGATTTCACATTCAAGTTTGAGGTGATCATATTTAGGATTGTTAAACTTGAATGTATATTAAAGTTTGTATTATTTTGATGTGTGATTTGAAAACTTGAATGAATATTAAAGATTTGGTTATTTGGGTTTGTGATTGGTGAGCTTGAATACATGTTCAAAATCAGATTTTTTGGATTGACATATGAGGGTGAATTGGTAGTCACATTCACATTAAGATGATTAATATTTGTATTACCTAAAGTATTATTTTATTGATGGGATTAGAGATTCATAATCTCTTACTTAATGTGGTGTGCATAGGTTTCCATAGAAAACCCATGACTTACTTTGGAGGATTCCTTATGGAGGATAACTTTCCCTTTATCTTGAGAGACATGAGGATTGGAAATTGAGGATATTATAAGGGAATTGCTAACCTCTAAAGAGCCTTGTGGTGTATATTGACCATGAATGGAAGGTGAAGGCTCTTTACTTATAATCAAGTATTACAAGTTTTATACATCAAAAACATGTGGAAATTAGGCTCCTAAGCCTAAAGTATGATGCAATACTTTGTTTTTATTATACATGATGTGTTTTTAAAAGGATATAGGAGCTAATATAGATTTGGGGATACCCTCATCTTGGTAATCCCCTCCTTTTTCTTCCTCATGTTGAGTAATTTCATGTATTTCTACATGATGTTATTGGATTTCAAATTTGAAAGGGTCATTACTAAATGACAAAACCATTGAATTAGGATTATTAATCATTTAAATGTTCCTTTTGATAGGATACATTGCTAACGAAAAAGGTCTTGACTCAAATAAAATAAAAATTAGACTAAGAACAAAAACCAAAGTAACTAAAAATTTTGATTGCTAACTAATTGCTTTTGAGATTTAACTTTAGGGAAGTTTGATTTTAAGATTTTTGATAGTTTTAAGACTAAAAATAACTATTTTTTCACTCAATGATAATTCATTATGTGGTAAAGCACAAGGAAAAAATAAACAAGTCCTACTTTAAATAATCATACACTTGTATAAAAAGTTGTAAATATATGATTAAGATCATGAACAACTTTTGGGTCTTTTGATATCACTTAATTTTACATGCTCTCAACTATAAACTAATATTTTAAATAACTAACCATGGAGGATCCTACCATTCCCATGGCCCATTGAGTCTAGTTTCAAGGGTGTGTTTAAGGTAACTTCTCAGTGCTAACCACTAATTGATGCACCAAATTTGAATGACAAATAAGCTTTCCCAAGATTAAGGTTTTCACAAGATTTTCTAAGTGTGAGTCCTATAATATACCTTTAAATTTGTTGAAGCTTTGTTCTATTAAATAAATAAATTTATTAGATACACACTAGTAGGTCTTGTCACAACATGCTCAACATAGTTGTAGGGGTCTCAATGTGTTGATAACTGATAAAATCATACTTTGAGGGAACTATTTAAACCTTGTGTATTGTATCATGAAATACCCTCACATCATGGTGTGATTAAAACACACAACCACTAAGGATTTTTAATTAATTTTATTTAAATTTATATACCCCATTGGTACACAAGTTTTGGCCTACTATGTGGTGGTAAAATCCATGATCGAAAGAGCCCCTAAAAAAATAAAATAAAAATTTAATATTTATCTTTCATTCATAGGTATTATCACTAATGTGATACCAAGGGAAGATCATACACACAAGCACAACTTAGGTAACACAAAAGTTATGAAATTTCTTTTGATTCCTAAGTATCTTCATCAATGTGACACTAAGGGAAGATCATACACAAACTCACAAGACACACAAAATGATGGAAAATAGAAATGAATTAGCTCTAAAAAAAATCAAGTGTGAGATAATTAAAATAAATTAAATAATAAATGAAATAAAAAAAATTAGTAATAAACATTAAAATATTTTGGTTTTGTTTTAGCCTTTTTGCAACTTTTCTTTGACTAGCGACCTACAAACAATGTGTTAAAAAGTTTATTTTGGCTTAGAATCAAGGCAACCTACAAAAAAGTAAGAAAAAAAATTATAAAAATAATCCTTTATTATAAATTCACAAATACACAGTCAAACATAAATGTATAATTGTTACCTATTAGAAATAGATAAATAAATAGAATGCAAAAATAGACACAAAATGAATTCATAGTTATGAAATGATTTTGTAGTTATACTCACTAAATTCATTGTTATTGTTTCCAATTTCATGATTATAATCATTGAATTATCACCTAAACTAAAAAAAATCACTATTATGTAGAAAATTAAAAAACACAGAAGATAATTTCATAGTTGATTTAACCGATTTCATAGTTAAATGCTCTGAATTCATAATCAGACTCACCAATTTTGTACTTAAAAAAAAAAGATTCATTAAAAAAAAAGCATAGATATGATAAGAAATGAATTATAAATATTATGGAAAGGATAAAATTTTTAAAAGGATTGTTAAAATAGGGGTATGATGATTTCACAATTTCTTATTATAATTTTGCTACCCAAGTCTTCAAATTCATAGTTATGCAAAAAAATATGTACAACTAAATGGAAAATTATATAAAATGAATTTAAAATACAAAAAAAAATTAAAAAGAAAGATCAAACATATATTCAAAATAAAAACAACAATAATTAACTAAAAATTTATTCTAAATGCACATATGATGATTGTGAGATGAAAATGACGAGGGAATGTCCCACTGGGCATGAAAAAATGTGTGAAAGAAATCTAGATGAAATTAATATAATAAAATGAAAATATTTTAATCCTAATACAAACTCAAATAATATTAAGATAGATAAAAAACAAAATGAATAAATTTAGACTAACAAAATAACTACTTACAAATGTATGCAAATTTTGTCACCTTCTCCATTGTGCAATCAATGGTAGATTTGCTCTTTGTGTGGAATGTGGATGCTCAATCCTTGCACCAATGTCAATTAGGAATGGTTAGTGTTTTGATAATCAAATTCACTCTTGATGTCTTTGGTGGTTTTGATTCACTTTGGATTCACTTGGAATTTGGATAGCAATTCGTTAGCTTTAAGGTGGTTGGATGAAAGTGATTTCTTGCATGCCTATTTATAGGTTTTTATAGGAAAGATTAAATAGTGGAGGATTATTTGAATATTTAAAATTATATAAATAATATACATTAGATAATTATTCCTCAGTCATGAGGATGATGACCATTTCAAATGGTTGAGAGAAACAATGAATTATTTAGCTGAGTTACCAAGAATGGGTCATGTTGTTTGGTAAGTCAAGGGATGAATCAAGGGTAGTTGAGAAAGTTAAGTAATTATTTTGAGTGATTAAACATGTGAGGGAGATAAAGGTGGAGGATTTTGGGTGATGTGGAAAATATATATTTAATAATAAAATTAGAATTGAAAGTGTGCAAAATTGATTAAGTTTGATTTATTCAATTATTTGAAAAAGGAGGGAAAAGATCTGAATTTGAATTCAAAATTGGGAAGAAGGAATAGTTGGTTTTAGGTTTATTTCGACACTAAATT
This sequence comes from Torreya grandis, assembly GCA_037957365.1. Taxonomy (NCBI): domain Eukaryota; kingdom Viridiplantae; phylum Streptophyta; class Pinopsida; order Cupressales; family Taxaceae; genus Torreya; species Torreya grandis. The sequence continues at coordinate 8,323,693 of JARHVA010000018.1, forward strand.
TAATTTAGGTTTCTAAAATGGGACATTTTGGCTTTATGGTTCACCTCTATAGTATGGATGGGGAATATTCTACCACACATGATTAGGCTCCATAGATTCTAGAGCTACCTAGAAAATATATGGGTATTTTTCTAATAATTTCTAAATAGGTTGCCATCTGGTAGGATTTGAAGCACATTATTGATATTGACCCTATAAAGAGGAAAATATAGTACATCTTTAGACATATAGGCATTTTCAAAATTTAGAGATTCAAAAATTGGTCAGTGGGCTCTTAGAGGTTGGCATCATTATCCTTAATAAGAGCCCATACATTTTTATAATAGTACAAGCTAGGAATAGGGATAGGATATATAGTCTCTTTATATATGATAGGTCTATGAAAAAAATTATGATAATTAATAAATTTCCAATGTTAGGGATTAATGATATATTTGATGAGTTACATGGGGAAAATTAGTTTTAAAAAATAAATCTCAAATCAGGATACTACAAGATCCCTGTTAGAGTTCAAGATCAAGAGAAGATAACCTTCATATTGCATCAGGGCCACTACCAATTCAAGGTCATGACTTTTGGTTTCATAATTGCTCCAATAACCTTTCATTCATTGATGAATAACATAGTAAACATATTCTTGGTAATTTTTTTATTTTATTTTTTGAGGAAATTATAGATTATAGTAATTTAATGGAATTCCATATTGAGCATTTAGATTTTATGTTAGATATATTTCCCAAGGAGAAGTTATATTCCAAGGAATCTAAGTGTGAATTCATAAATCCATCCTTGGAATACCTTATTCAAATAATTTATATTGATGGGGTTTTCGCTGACCCTACAAATATCAAGATCATAAATGACTAGAATGTACCAAAACCCCTTAAGAAACTTTTTGGTTTCCTAGGTTTGCTAGGATTTTATAGAATATTTATAAGAAAACTCCCAAAAATATCTCATCCATTGATTGATCTCACTAGGAGGGATTTATTCAAGTGGTAAATAGAAGCACAAAAATATTTTTAGGAACTCAAAAGAGATATGGTATGTACTTTAGTTTTATCAACCCTAGATTTCTCAAGTCCTTTTTTCATTTAATGTGATGAATCTAGATCAAGACTAGGTATAATTTTGTATTAGGATGACCACATGATAACATTCAAAATTAGGAAAGTTAATTAATGTGAGATAATAATGACCACATATGGAAAATTTATGTTTTCCATCTTACACATAGTATGGCAATGACATTAGTTTTTATTTGTGAGCAAGTTATTTGTTAAAACTGAGAATCTCAGCCTTAAACACATCTTAAGTCAAGGAGCATTAACAACAAAGAAAAAAAAATATGTTGATTTCTTTGAATCCTATTTCTCTTGGATCCTTTATAATAAATTAAAGGAGAATGTGGTATTATATGTATTATACTACCAAGAAGATATACCAATAGTTTAGTCCATGTACATCAACCAACCTAGTTGGATACACAACTTTATACATTAAAATTTAAATCATCCTACCTGAAATAAGCTTAAATAATAAATTCATGATGGGGTGAAATGGATATTTTATTTAGATCATTGTGAAATCATTTTTTCCAAATCACACATTTACCTAAGGGTGACTCTCCTTTTTCTTGTAATGGATGAGGTAATCACCATGTATTTCCATCCACAAGCCATGTGGGGTTTTAGAGAACGTATAAAAATGTCAAAGACAATTATGTATGGAATGGAATAAAGGCTATCATTCTAAGATTTATAACTGAGTGTTATGTCTACCAACAAAATAATGGGGAGAGTGTTTCCTCACCAAGCTTTATGTAACCAAATTTGGTCTCACTCCAAAATTGGTAAATTATGGCAATGAACTTTATCACAGGTCTTCCAATCTCTAAGGATAAATGTGATTTTTTTTAGATAGATTGACAAAGTATGTCCATTTCATCCTGACACAAAAAATATGTATAAATAGTCTTAAGGTTGTAAACTTTATTTTTCCATGTATTTAATCTATATAGGGTCCCTAAATAGATTATATACAATCAAGATCATATTTTTAAAAGTCATTTCTAATAAGATATATTTCAAAATGTAGGTGTTACATTTAACATAAGGATTGCATGCCACCCCCAAGCATATGGTAAAAGAAAGGTGGTGAAAAAATTCAAAAGGATATCTAAGAATATAATTAGGGGGTAAGAAAATAAAGTGGGTATAATGTATACATTTGTTTGAGTACTAATACAACATGACATAACATATAATAAATAAAATGTCACCTTTATGCTCATTGTATGGTTATAAGGCACCATCACCATTAGATTGAGTAATCTATAGGAGTAAGGTCCTATCAATATAATAAGTTTTGAAATAAATTTAAATAATTATACAACTACTTAGAGATAACTTGATAATGAGGACAAATAGAATGAAGTGAAAAGTAGACCAACATAATACATAAAGTATTTTTGAAATTGGGGACATTATTTTTTTATGGTTTCAACCATATATATAGAAGTAATTGAAGGACACAAGAAAGCAAAAATTATAACCAAAGTACTATGGGACATACCTAGTACATGAAAAGGTGGGGATAGTTAATATTCAATGGACATCTCAAATAAGGGGAGTTTTCATGATGTGTTTCATGTGTCATGTCTAAACAATATATTAGAGACGCATGTGGTGCCTTAGACAAATTTACTAATGACTGCCAAAGAAGGAAATCTTATACTAGAGTTAGAGCACATAGATAGGGAATAATTTAGGAATATTATTAATAGGGTAGTGAACATGTTCTCAATTAATTTTAAGGGGCTCCCTATGGAGGATGATACATTAGAAACATAGGATTTCTTATCCAAGCACCTAGGTCTAAAAGGGTTGTTAAAAAAAAGAAAAAAAATGGGGCTAAGAATAAGATATGTTCAAGTTCGAAGGGGAAACAAATATTCTTGTATTATTCAAATTCATGGTATGTGTTAGGTTTGTCAAATATTTATTATATTAGGTATAAGTCTTGTTGGGAGGATGTAAACCGGAAGCACACAATTTGATTACCAAACCAAGCAACTTAATATGCGGAAATTAACCAGATTCACCAAGTAACTAGAATTCAGAATAACACATGATATGAGAGACAATACACAACTTGTATTAACACTTTATACAGAAAAGAATACAATAAAGAAGATGCCACTTCTTCTCCACCACCTTACAGAGGTTTCCCACACCTCAAGTGAACAGTAATTCTTCTCCCCAAAGCTCTCCCTCTCACAGGTCCCAACACCCAACTCAAATACAGAGTTGGTGTTCACCTCCCGTGCTCCACGCACACCACAAGTGCTCCACGCACTCCACAAGTACTCAAGGTACTTCAAGTAGATCTCCCATGAATCTGCAATAACCTGCAATTCAACAGACCATACTTATGGAAGGAACTCCCTTGCCTTCCTCTTGCTCTATCCGAGTACACACCTGTACTCCAAGTAGATCCTGCCTGATACTGCTCCCTGTTGTGTTGCTGTCTGTATGACCTTGCACACCTGCAAATCAAACAATGGTTCTGCTCACCTGTGAACCTCGACCTTGCACACACATACATCTGTAGATCAACGATCTTACTTACCATGTAGATCTCCTATATAGGCCATGCAACTGTGACCAAGATCCTACACTCTTGAAGAACCCAGCTGGCTCTCCAATCCAGCACCAACACACCTGGTACTGTGGCACTAGGAGGAACGCACCATAGCTCTACCTCACACACAGAAGGAGCTTATAATTATGCTCTCTTACTCCCTAGCACACTTTTCCAATACAACCATGAGTCTATTATATAGATCTCATCCAAACAATGATTAGACATCTAATTACAATAATTAGATCTGCAGCTATGAGTCTAAAATTAGCACTCATCATGCAAACTCTTGGTTCGTTAGCTAACTGCCCGTAAATAGCTCGCAGTCGAACCACACAGGCGACCGACGTCGGTCCCTGTCTGCCTGGGGTCACCGACGCCGGCCGATATATGACCGACATCGGTTGCCTTCTTGTCTTACCCTGCCGACGCCGGTTGGCCAGACCAACGTCAAACACTTCTGACACTTAGCAACTCATTCTGCAACCTCCTCCATGTCTGCATCAGTGAAGCTTTTAGCTCCACAATCCTAACAATCTCCCACTTGGAGATAAACAGCTGCACTGTACCTGTACCTATACTCTGTCTAATCTGTTTCCTGGTTTGTATCCCTCTTCAAGCTCCCACCTGAAGACAACCCACCACACATCCCGTGGTGTACCACCTGTCATCCGAGTACCCTGCCACATCCGAACCTACAACACCTGTAGTGAAGTCCTGACCCTGCATAGCAACACTTGCTGCCGGTCCCTCTCAGAAAACCTGAGAACCCACTTCCCCGAATTGGCTCCTGACTCTCTGACAGCTCCCACTGCATGGGAATACTCAGGTCTATACCAGACCTAATGTGATTTCGGACACTGTACCTGTCCAGCCCTTAGTGTGCTCCGGCTCTGCATCCTGAACCTCGCCAACACCTGATTCACATCAGCTCCCACTCGAGACAAAATCAACCTGTGATCTCCATGCCTCCCATGTCAAAGAATTCCGCTGCTCCAAACTCCCCCTGACATGCCACTGAACTAATCTTACCCTTAGCTCAGCAAAACCCTGTATGTACACCCCTGCTAGCTAGCATACTATCCACATATAGCAACAGAATGATGTCATGACTCATCATCCCCCTGGTAAGGTAAACCACAGTAGTTACCCTGACACTGACTGAAGCCATGCTTCGTCCTCCACCTGTCAAAACTCTGTACCACTGTCCTGCAGCTCCACAAGACCATATAACCTGGTCTTTCGTCTCACGAATCCATTCTCTCTATTCTTCTACTAAGGTATCCATTCGTCTCTGTGCTTTCATACCTGCTGGCATCTCTACCAAAACACACCTGTCTGGTTCTCCTCCAAGGAATCACATCCTCATCCATGCCAAGCTCACACCTGTTTCCTGGATCCTTCCTACTCTACAATCAGCAACATGTATAAAGAAGAGGAACAATGAATTTGAGGGCCTACTTACGCCTTCAGTCCTCCGTATGGGTGTTTGAGACTCCTTGACAGCTTGCTGTCCACCCAAAATTCGTTACAGTGACCGACCTCGGTCACCCCACAGTCTGCATCCGACCGACGTCAGTTCCATGCGTCTGTACCTGACTACCAACCTGCCTGCGCTGGTGTCCCTGCTGCCGACGTCGGTCCTTCTAACCGACATCGGTCTTACCTGCTGCCGACGTCGGTCCCATGACCGACATCGGTCTTACCCTGCCCGACATCGCTGGCTTCGGTCTGCACATGACCGACATCGGCACCTGTCTGTTCGACGCCGGTTCCTCCTGACCGACATCAGTACCTGTGTTCGCCTGTGAGTGATGACTTTTTACCCGCGAGCTTCTTTGAATCAAAACCCATGTCCAAACTGCCCTGCTCAGAAGTATCCAGCCACATCCACTGGGTTCTGTCCGCCATCTCCTCCATAAACACCAAGGCTTTCCAGTTCTTAAGCCTGTCAAATATATCTGTCTTCCGCTTAAGAACATGCATCTCCTTCCTGCTCATGTGACCAAGCCTACGAAGCCACGTCTCCGCAACAAAAGAAGAATCAGTAATATAAACAAGTAGATAAAGGATACCTATTTTCTTACCACCAGCTAATTCAAGTGCATCCGCTGTGAGAGTTCTTGTGCATCTCTCATCACCCAATCTTTCTGAAGAAATTAGCCATATCTCCAAACCTGGGACCTGCATGACCTTCATCAACACCTGTGTGTTGGCCGCCTGCAATTTCAGCTTCACTTCCCCTTTGCCAATTCTTTGGCAAGGCTCACCAGCTCCTCTACCTGGAACTGCATGGAAAGAGGCAACCGAATCTTTTATCCAAGATTCAACTTTATCCAAGAAACCTGCAAACACATCCTGTGCAACAACACCTGCTACATCTGTATCTTCAGTTTCTTCATGCTGATCTGCTACCAACCAGTAATAATCTTTTACCTGCTCTTTCTTTCCATGGGACCGTGAGTGACCATCTGTGTTTTTCAACTCCTCCATTCTTAGCTTACTTTGATCTGCTGTTGCTTTACTCCCACTCGATCAGAAACCTCTGAGAGTGCCCTGTAACCAAACACAAAACCTGCTTCCTCCAACCTTAGCTCTGATACCACTTGTTGGTATCAAGCTCAAGAACCTAAAACCAAGGCTCTGATACCACTTGTTGGGAGGATGTAAACCGGAAGCACACAATTTGATTACCAAACCAAGCAACTTAATATGCGGAAATTAACCAGATTCACCAAGTAACTAGAATTCAGAATAACACATGATATGAGAGACAATACACAACTTGTATTAACACTTTATACAGAAAAGAATACAATAAAGAAGATGCCACTTCTTCTCCACCACCTTACAGAGGTTTCCCACACCTCAAGTGAACAGTAATTCTTCTCCCCAAAGCTCTCCCTCTCACAGATCCCAACACCCAACTCAAATACAGAGTTGGTGTTCACCTCCCGTGCTCCATGCACACCACAAGTGCTCCACGCACTCCACAAGTACTCAAGGTACTTCAAGTAGATCTCCCATGAATCTGCAACAACCTGCAATTCAACAGACCATACTTATGGAAGAAACTCCCTTGCCTTCCTCTTGCTCTATCCGAGTACACACCTATACTCCAAGTAGATCCTGCCTGATACTGCTCCCTGTTGTGTTGCTGTCTGTATGACCTTGCACACCTGCAAATCAAACAATGGTTCTGCTCACCTGTGAACCTCAACCTTGCACACACATACACCTGCAGATCAACGATCTTACTTACCATGTAGATCTCCTATATAGGCCATGCAACTGTGACCAAGATCCTACACTCTTGAAGAACCCAGCTGGCTCTCCAATCCAGCACCAACACACCTGGTACTGTGGCACTAGGAGGAACGCACCATAGCTCTACCTCACACACAGAAGGAGCTTATAATTATGCTCTCTTACTCCCTAACACACTTTTCCAATACAACCATGAGTCTATTATATAGATCTCATCCAAACAATGATTAGACATCTAATTACAATAATTAGATCCGCAGCTATGAGTCTAAAATTAGCTCTCATCATGCAAACTCTTGGTTCGTTAGCTAACTGCCCGTAAATAGCTCGCAGTCGAACCACACAGGCGACCGACGTCGGTCCCTGTCTGCCTGGGGTCGCCGACGCCGGCCGATATATGACCGACGTCGGTTGCCTTCCTGTCTTACCCTGCCGACGCCGGTTGGCCAGACCAACGCCAAACACTTCTGACACTTAGCAACTCATTCTGCAACCTCCTCCATGTCTGCATCAGTGAAGCTTTTAGCTCCACAATCCTAACAAGTCTTGGGTTACATCATCTTAATGAAATGTTCTAAACTTTTAGAGTTTGACTAGCTTTGAGGTATTTTCTCTTTAAGGGGGAGGGCATGTTGTGTACCTAAATAGAACATATATTTGTGTGTGTGCATGAATGTTCACATGATTAGTTAGGATTATTTATATTAATTTGTATTTTATGTACCTATTATTATTTAAGGGTTAGGTCATGAGTTAGCCTTGGATTAATTTGAGTTTTCAGTAGTGGAATACAAAAAGGGGAAAAAACTAATGAGTGCATATCTTTTATAATACAAATTAATGAAGTAGATATTTTCCATTGTGTGAGATCTTTTTCTATAGACATATTTTTAGTTGCAATCTACCATTGGGGAAGCATGTGTTCCCTTTTTTTTTAATCAACATTTTAACCTATATTTTGTAGTTTCATTTTATATTTATCATTTGAAATGTAGAATAAAATTTAAGAAAAAAATATTATTAACAATATTTAAAATTTTATCTATCCATATATGCAATTTGATAAAAAAATTGTTTACTCCAAAAAAGTTTATTTCTACACATACAATTGAGTTATTTTTTAACAAAAAGTGACTATGTCATTGTAACCAATGTATCAATTTCACATAGTTATCTCTTATGGGTATTTTAAAAACTATATATTTATAAAATAGATTCAAAATTTTAAAATTAATCTTCTTAGGTTATCATAAATGTATTTGTCCAAATGTATATAAAATATTCTCTAATTTCACATATTTTTATTTTTTAGAAAGGGAAAAATGGCACTTTAGGACCCCACTTTTTCCCTCTTTTACCTTTCATACCTATGGGAAAATGATTTGAGAAATCACTAATTTTTTTAATTTCAACATGAAAAATGAGGAGCCACTTTTCTTAGAGGATGTTGTTTATATAGGCAAACATGAGGAAGGTTCAAAGGAACAAGATTCAAGTGTGGGGAAGTGAAGAAGTCACTAGGAATATGGAAGATTGTGATCAGGGAAAGATTATGATTTCATTGATAAGATTATTTAATGTTGTAATAAAGATTAAGGAGGTGAGTCCTAGATGACATATTTTCTAGACTAAGTGTAAATAAGACATAAATTTTGTTAATAATTTTTAGATATTATAAACACATAAAATTTAATGTCCATGTATATGATGATGAAGTTGAGTCTAGTACGCAAGCTACATCCAAGGCATTATAGACTAAACTAATTGGTGGAGGGTTTGTATATAATTTTTCAAGATTAAATTTGAGGTGGAGATGCATATTGGAAAATATATAAACAAGATGTTGTGTAAAGCCTTTGCAATGGACACATCATGTTTTATTAGAGATGTGATGGCACT
>JARHVA010000018.1:8337500-8350000 GCA_037957365.1 Torreya grandis
TAAACTTTTATACTTAAAAAAGAGAAATCTTAATTTTGTAGATTAGTATATTAGACATGAATGCATATCATGTCATCCACACTCTATATAGTGTTAATCTGATATTTAGAAAACTATTTGACATAGTTTAACTGTCTTCACACAAGTGTATCTATGCTCTATTAGTTTTAAGAGTGGATTTCATAAGCAAACCAAGTGCCTCCAAAGTCTGAAAATAATGATTTTTGTATATTGTAAACTATCAAATCTAAAATGTATTGCTTGTGAAATTCTAGAGATAAGACCATTATGATGTCCCCATTTTGAAATGAGGTAAATTTCTTAAAAATCACTTCATATCATCTAAATATTTGAATTTCATTAGAATCTAAAAGATGTAACATTGAAGCATATGAAAATTTTAGATATTTTATTGCATTATTATAATTAAATGTAGCAATGAACTATTAGATGAAGCATATAAATAAATTTCAATTATTACATTATGTATTGAAAATATAGTATTTAAAAAGAAAAATCATTAAAACACATGAATAGTATGTGCACGATATGTTTCATGGTATAATAGATGTATGTAATATATACCTAGTAGTGCATGATATCCATCATAGCATCATAGAATCAAAGTAATGAACATGTAAGCTAAGTAATATAATTCCATCCAAGAAGGTATAAATGCCACATACAAGGGACATGTAAGATGTCGCATAGAGTAATAAATTTTTCATGAATGCCACAAAGGCCCAAAGGTTGAATACAAGGGACATGGGAATGTATCACAAACATAGAAGTCCAAAGACCACACTTACAAGGAATGATGATGTCTTACAAGAAATAGGGTGTTTGGTGAAAATTCATAAGTCCAAGGGCCACATAGAAGAATCAAGAAAATTTAATCATATGATGTAATGAAGAAAAATTATAGATCAATAGAAATTAACATCTTTTAATCTATTATGTATATGTATAATGTTTATCAAATATGATGTTCATCATGATACATGTAAAGTATGATTGAAAAAGAGACATATGTTTTACTTATAGGTCAATCATGGAAAAAGAGGTTTTGGATAAATAAAACTTGTAAGACTTTGTATAGAATAATGTGATGATCTCAATTGAGAAATGTTATTATGTAGAAGACCAACACAATGTTGAAACCATGGAAAATATGGCTTTCTTGAAATCTAATTGATATTTAAGTATGATTTTTGTTTTGTGTTCAAAATGTGCAGAAGTCCATGTGACTATGTTTTAGTTGAATCAAAGATGTAAAATGCATAGGGACAAGACTGCAGTAGAGGATAAGTTTGATATGTGTTGTTATTCAAAAGGTGTTGTTTTTCAACCAAGACAACTTATTTTGTTTATGACTATTTGTTTATTTGTATAAATGTGTCATTTTGCACATTCAAAAACCTTATGAGAATCATTATGTATTGAAAATGTGATAAACTATGTTATATATTAATTAAAAAACTAGATGACATGAAAAAATATAATTCAACAACATGAAAGTATGTCTATAGGTCTTAGGTTTTATTTTTTTCACATATTTGATAATATTATACCTTTTTATCATATATTAATATTTTTGTATTTTCCATATTTGGAATTTAAATCATGAAAAAATGTGAAATTTGAAAAATCTTGGAAGGACACAATAAGAAACAAAGTTTTGAAAAGGAATAAACAGGGGGATATTAAAAAACCCTCAAAAAATATGAAAGCAAAGCATGATAACATGGAAGGAAAGTTAAGTACCCCCAATGTGATGCATATGTAGCACATAGGTAAAAATGGCCATGTAAACTCAAGTAAAATTAGATATATTTGAGCATGAAGCTGTAAATTAGAGACACAACATGTATAAATGTGTAATAATGAGAAAATGAATTGTCATAAAAGATTTGAATTGAAATGTTTGTAAGATAATTTTATTAGCTTTTTTGAATTGGGATGAAACAAATAAAAGGGAGGAAGTTCCCCAAAATCAAAGATAAATCCAAGTTATAGAATAAAATTGGATTAGGTATATAATAAAGAGAAATAAAATGTAAAAATAAAAAGGAATTGTGTAGAAGTAGGTGTTAGGAAAGGAAGCTAGTCAAGGTTATTTGAAAAAATAGGAGGTGGGAAGGGATGATATAATATATCCAACAAATGATATCATCAATAGAATGGCCATATGCATATATCCAACCCTTGATAATAAAGAGCAAGATATTGTGCAAGATAATAAGTATCAGGAGTAGAAGCTTCAAAATATTGAGGAATAACCATGTGTTTTAAATTAACCCTTTAAATCACTACTCATATATCTATCTTAACTTATATATTCATGTATGAGAAGAGATGATGTAAACATATCTACCTTTGTAGGATCCCTCTAAACAACCTATGATTTTCTAAGAAATGAAAACCCTATGTTATGTGCCCTTATTTACTTTGGAGTGGATATCTTGCTTTGTTTAGTCAAGTGATCATGTTCATGTGTAACCATATTACATAAGATTAGATGGAGAAATTTAAATATCTTTATGTCCATAGATAAGTGGATAAATTGAAATTGCCCATGCTCATGAATAGGTGAAAATTTTAATTTGAAATATGCCTTTGTGAACGTGAATTATGATCTGTAATAACTAATTCACAAGTAATTTTCTCAATAATGTTGCCAAATAATTATTGTGGAGTAGCAGTAAGTATTATCAGCTCCATAGGATATTCATATTAAATTCTTGAAATTTTAATCACTTGATTGTCATGAATATACTTTAGACATTTATGAATTGTATAACTGGCTACTCTACTTTTTTATAATCAAGGTATCCCTAATAATACATCAAATATACTTATGCTTAGTAACACCAAGAAATGAGTGGAAAATATGAGAGGTCCCACTTAAAAAGATAACATGATATGTCCAATAATATCTTGTGCATGACTATCAAATTCTTTCAAAACTCCATATGTATGTTGTATATTATGTTTTTTAACTGTACCAATGATGTTATCAAAAGGATGTCCATGTTAAAATAGGGGATGATGGCCATGTTTTATTTCCATATTTTAAATTTTATCTTGTGACTCATGGTTAATATAAGGCTCTTTATATATTTTTATCTTTTCATTCTCATTTTATTGGGATGTAGCCTCTTTAGTAGGTGTAACAATACAAATAACACTTGCCTCAATAAGATCTATGATTTTGTGATTGGGCTTCATGAATCTATTTGTGGAATACAGAACATATATAGGATAATGACACAATGCATTTTCATCAAAGTTTATAGATTGAGGTCTAGATATATATACTTCCAATGGTCAAGGAAGTGTAGTAACATGACATTAAAGGATATTTTTTAGTATCACATGAGGATGTGAATGCATATTTTAAAATTACCTTAGTGATGGAGTTTATAGTTAAATATTTGATGGTGACTATGATGTAATATTATCAATAACCTTGACCTTGATTTTAATACCAAAAGATACTCATGGTTAATTTGATTATGAAGTAGAAAACACTCTTTGTTAGCATATATAAATGTGGGAGATTTATTAGGAGGAGGATGTCTCTGATGGGTAGACTCGCTATCATATCTAATACCAACTCACCGCTTATTATGAAAAGCCAAAATAAGGTATAAGATACCTTGAGCATGTTTAGCTACTACTTGTACAATAATGTACTTATAATTAAGTATTTAATTCAAAATACATAGTGTTGAAAATTGACTAATGAGCTCACTGAGTTAGATTTGAATGGGTGAGTAAGAACAAGAGAAAAAAGATGTACTGATAATAAAAGGCTATGTATATATATTTTGAAATTTCTTAGTTATGGGAGTAATTTAACTTGAGGTTCCTAATAAAATGAAATAGAATGTAAATTCAAAGTGATGCCTAAAACATTATTGAATTTAAACCATGTATATGTATAATTAATAAAATATTAGATAGTAAGAAAATACTTTACAATAAATTGAACAAGATTATGTACAATATGAAATAAATATTTTTTTGCAAGCCCATTATGTAATTTTACAAAAATTATGACTAGTTATTCTAATGTTATTCAATGAATGCAAATATTTATGACTATATAAAACAAGAAATGATACTTTCTAAGAAGACAATAGAATCAAAAATAAAGGATAAAGGGTGATCTAGGAAAGGTTTGAATGAATTATATGATATTAATTATACTTACTTGATTGTTGATTAGTGTCAGTATAATATTTTAGAGCACTAAACATATAGGTAGAACCATGTTCATAGCCCAATAACCCTAGTTTAGAGGATAAGTTGAGAGTAACTTCCCTAGGTGATATATTCCTCTCAAGTGCACCACATATTAGATAGATAAAATAGGTTTCCTATTAGTGTAACCAAGGGATCCTATCCATTTATGATATACTGTGAGTTACATGGAAATTAAATTATGTGTTTAGCTATTTATTATGGCTATGAGTATTGGGCTAAATGTTGTAGTGGGACATAATCTAAGATCTATGGGATAATTTTGGATTCATGAGGTTAAATTTGTATGGAGTTTTTAAATATGAAGAATAAATTACAATAGAAAGAAGCTTGTCTTCATAACCAAAACTTATAGTAACATTCATTCTTTAGCATTAGCCAAAAGTTACATTGGAAGGTACATTATATATTCAAGAATTAGGTCACCCAAATATTTAATTAACTCAATTCACAATTAGAAAATGACTTAAATCACATTTATCTTAATAACTTATTATTAACTAAGGAATTTAATTAGACCATGCAGGTAAAACCACATAGTGGGAGAAAGCCTACACTAACACCCCCCTTAAGCATAACTTAGTTGGGTTGAATAATTGGGTTTAGGCATAGAGCTTAATGAGATACCTAAGTAAAAATATATGATCCCCCAGAGGAGGAAGAAGATGGAGTTGCATTAAACCCAAGAAGAGCCCAAAAATGAAGACACTTAATTTTAATAAAGGGTTTGGTGAATATATTAATAAATTTATCCATTATCTATGTGTAACAAAGACCAATGATTTGTTCATGGATGATCTCCCAAATGAAATGCATGTGAATATCGATAAGTTTTATCCATTGATAGAGGAATGTGTTCTTGTATATTTAGATTTTACTTTAGTTGTTGTAGAAGATGATTGTTGGTTATCAAAATTGAATGCCAAACTTAGTTAGAACATATTGAAGCCAAATAGACTATATGGTAGAATTAATAGATCCTCTATAGTTTTATTAAATAGAAGATAAAATAATAACATTTTGATTCTTATTTCACCAACTAATTAAACCTAAATTTAGAGAAAAACTATGTGCAAAATTAGACTTATGATTCTAAATATCATTATTCCAATCTGAATTTGTTATAACTAATTAACTTGATGTCAATTCCTACTCCATAGTGAATCCTGAGACTATGAGAACCCAAAAGGTAGTGGATAATATGGATAGATTCTTTTTGGTGCAACTCATGTGGTTCTTTCATGAATTTAGAGACCATGCCCACTACAAATGAAATATCAAGTCTAGTGTGCATAAGGTACATGAGACTACCAACAAGTTGTCAATGTGAGGTAAAATCAACTAAAGGAGTTGGGAAAAAGCCTTAAGATTAAAACTAGATAGAAAAAGAATCAGATCTATCTTACAATCAACCATATTAAAACATGAAAGCAAATAAAGAGCATACTTGGATTGTGTAATAGTGATCCTAGAGTTAAACTAATAAGTTTCAATCCTAAGGAAGTAGTGAAACAAACATAAGTTAGTCATTGAGAACCTATCAAACAAATTCATTTTCATTGTTGTGATGGTGGATGAATAACTCCCTATGATAAATATATCATCCACATAGATAAATATAATAAATAGTGAATCATACTACCATAAATTTAGTCATTTAGATAAAAATGTAATTTGGTAAACCCAATATAAATAAGAAAGGAGTCCATTTTGGCATACCAAGCTCGAGGAGATTGTTTGAGACCATAGATATATTTTTCATGTTTATAAACTATGGATAAATCTTCCAAAAATCCTTATGCTTATTCCATGTATATTTTATCTTTAAAGTCATCATGAAAAAAAGCATTCTTCACATCTATTTGATGAACATCCTAGTGAAGTGTTGTGCCAATGGAGAGAGTGAGTCAAATTGAGTTAATTTTGGCAATTGGGGTGAACATCTCAGTATAGTCAATCCTAGGTATTTAAGAAAAACCCTTTGATACAAAATATGTTTTTAACTTATCTATGGACCCATCTACCATAAACATTGTTAGTATATCTACCTATATAAAATAAGTCCTCTTCCCTTCAGAAGTGGGACTAGATCCCAAGTGTTGTTCCTCAGCAAGGAACCATACTCCTCTTCCATAAAATTGTCCCACTCAAGAATGATTGATGCCTCATAAAACAACTAAGGATCAAAATTAGATGCAATGAAAGCATATGGGACATTATAGAGTTTTCAATATGTTTTCCTAATGTCTGATGGATCTCCAATCCATTGTCTAGCACTTTGCATTATTTCTCTAGGACAAATAATACTAATGCTTAGAGAGTTAGGAGGATATTCCTCATCCTTTAAAGATATTATTAGAGAAAGAGCAGGGGAATCTTTATCACTACTCTCATCATTAGAACTAGAAGATGAATTTAGATCATGAAGAAGTTATTTAGGTGGATCTTAATCATCAAAAATATCATCAAATCCTAGTGCATCTAAGGAATGGGAATGAGTGTCATGTGTAGAGTCTTGAGGAACCTCTTGAAAGTGAACACTCTTCTCAATTAACTCATGAGTGGTGAAATGGATAAACATGTATCCATTAACACCCTTAGGATATCCAATGAAGATTTAAGGTTGAATCTAACATTGTATTTCCTTAATTTTATTCTTCAAAATGCAGCCATAACAAGATATCCAAATACTCAAAAGTGATTTATTATGAGTTTAGACCACTCCAATATTAAAAATGAGTGACTCCCTTTACTATTTTATGAGTAACTTATTTATAGATATAATAAGCATAATTGATGGACTCAGCCTAACACTAAGGTGTAACAGACTTGGAGTGTAACATATAATTTTCCATTTCATTCAAGGACTTATTATTTCACTCTTTAACACCATTATGTTGAGGAATATAATTAAATGTACATTTGGTTCAATCTCATCCGATGCATATAATTGTTTAAAATGGTTATTAACATACTCGCCACCATTGTTAGTGAGTAAAATATTGATGGCTTTAGATAATTATTTTTCTATAATCACCTTGAAGTGTTGAAAATGATCAAGCACATCTGATTTCTACTTTAGAATACACCCAAGTATACCTCAAAAATTCATTGATGAGAGTAAGCATGTATTATGTCCTATTGAATATAGGTTTTAGAAATGGGCCTATAATGTCACTGTGGACAATCTCCAATATCTATTTATCTCTCCATGATTTTCCCTTGTCATAATTATCCTCAAGATTCTTACCAAGTATGCAACCCTAACAAACCACATCATAAAATTTGATTCATGGAAACCTAAAAACAATGTATTAATGATTGATTTTCTCCAAGTAGTGATAGTTGATATGGTTGAATAACTCATGCCATAATTTACTCGCCCCATTGGAATGAGTGATAGTATAGTATAGGGTGGATTAAGAGAAAAATTTGAGAAAGTGTACAGTCATGATTGGTGATCTATTTCCCAATGCAAAAATAGAGTCATTGTTTTCTTCCCTAATGACCATGGAATTGGGAGTGAACTCAACTATATTATGTAAACTGAGGTGAATGATCTAATAAAAAAATAGGACATTGGTAGATAAAGAGGGAACACATATTACATTATGAAATATCCCATCATTCACTTTAATAGATACACTCCTACTAACTTTTATGAAAGTATCATCACCCAAAAAGATGGAAGACATAAAAGACAAATCCAAGGATGAGAATGTCTCATTGATGAACCCATGTGGTGTGATGCACCAAAATAAAATACCCATGTAGAAGGCTAGGATGTAACTACAACAAGTGCTTTACCTTTTAAATTTCTCTTATTACAATCTTTAGCCTTAAAAGATTCATGTGCTAATGAATTCTGATTAACTGACTTAGGGACAATTATGATTCTTGAGCATTTTGTCAATTTCTCAATCTATTTATTCATGATTTGAATTATTCATGTCCAAACTTATTACAATAGTTGCATGTGATTCACACTTTCTGTGGTTTCCCTTCTAAAGAGGAGTCTTTTGATGCCCTGGAATTAACATCATATTTTTTACCCTTTCTTTCTTCTATGTACTTCTTAGTCTTTTTATTATCCTTGATTTTGAAATCCTTTTGCTTGTCATGAATCAAAATCAAAGCATGCAATTTAGATGACTTCAATGTACCCATTTGAATGATTTTGTCTTACTCCCAAATCAAGATAACAACAAAGTCATCTAAGGATGGCATGGTCCATGTAGCTCCAAAGGCATGTTTTATGGCATGGAAGGTAGAAACAAAGATATAATAGTCAAATCCCAACTTGGAAAGGATGGAAATAATCAATTGATCATCATATTTATCAATGTCATATAATTTCAATTATAACCTAAGTGATTTAAACCTTTTTAGAAAATCTTGTAAGGTATAAAAATCACCTAAGCTCAAACTAATGAACCCATTCTCCATCTTATGACCTCTCTTTATGTACTAATTCCCAATGATATTTTTAAATATGGTCAAGACATCATTAGGAGTAGTGGTAGATTCAATATGAAATAACAATTTAGGAGACATAGACATGCATAGAAGATTGTAGACCATAGGATTTATCACTTCTATTGTACCAATTCACCTTATCTACCTCATGTGTCAATTCTTTTATGTACCCATCACAATTGAATGTAAGCATTTTCTCCTCAAGAGGATTTGTAATTTGACTTTACACAGGTGATATTTGAATGGTGTAACAATTGGAGCATAATTGAGATCCACTGTGTAGAAAGGAACTGTATGTTGAACTACATGTGATGAAAGATTGATAATATATAACTCCATAAATATGTAGAATTTAAAATTTACAATGCACAATAATATTGCCAATGTGTATCTATTGATAAAACTTACGCTTTCAAAAAATGACACCTAAAAAAGAATAGTAAATTGAAAGTTATGCACATTTGAAGTTTTGGATGGCAAGGGTTATTTCCACTTTATAAAATTTGAAAATTTTGGGTGTGAAAAAGTTTGTTGAAAATTTGTGGAATCAAAATTCCATAAAAATACTTATGCCCTTTTGGACCAAAAGGTAAACATTTTTAGGTTAGAAGTGACTAAGGGTTTAACTCACATATGACCAAGGGCTAAGAGCTATTTTGGGCTCTCCCACTCTCTCACTTTAACTAACATCATCCCAAAAACTCCTCAATTTTTAGATAAATAATTTCACTCCTCATATCTTAAATTTGATAGCCTGTAGGACGTCACTATGCATGCAAACAATGTGTGCAAAACCCATAATGTGTTTTTGCAAGTGTCAGGATCTATAGGGTGCCTAAAAAGGTGGTGGAGTCTAAGGTATGTCTAATTAAGGGTCAAAATTAGAGTGTGTTTGAGTAGGAATCAAATTCTAATGGGTGTATGAGGAGACATCAAAACTAGACAAGTGTTCTTATAGGTGTCAGAACCTGACAGGTGTTTGAGTAGGTGATAGAATCTGAAAGATATTTGAACAAGTGTCAAAACTTGATAGGTATAAATACAGGGTTCAAAACCCAATAAATGTAAATGAAGGTGTTATAACCCAATGAACATGAAAACAACCACTTAAATGGCTATTGAGGTGGAAATTTTTGATGAGGCTTGTTTTTATAAAAATAAAAGTTTGACAACTGTCAAAATTTCCAATGAGTGGTCAAAATCTTGCCGAACTAAAAAACCTCCAAAAATGTGGATTATGAGTAACTTATCAAAAAACTAAGAGAGACCCACATGGTTTATTGATAAACCCAAAAAATCATAGCAATGTTTTTTCCTCAAAGTCAATGAAAACTATAGATTTTTTGTAGATAAAAAATGGCCTTGAAACCTTCCAAAAATGACCAAAAATAGATTATCATGAAACTAGGTCATGTTTATAGTTGTTCTTAGGGTTTTAACACCTTTTAAATATAATGTCACTATTAATTTTTCACATAGATATTCAAGCTAAGAATATTTACATAGATTTATGAGAAACCCCATCAAACCCTAGAAAATGGAAATCAATGAAACCATTAAGAATGCAATATCTTTTAAAAAAAATCATGGATTCATCTACTAGTGTAGCTATGATACCATTTCAAAGTGAGCCACAATCAAGGATATATTAGATAGGGTTGAATGATCGAATTTGAATCTGTATGGATTAAGGAAATTTGAAGAATAACTCATAATTGAAATAAGTTTGTCTTCACAATAAATAGTTGCATTAACACTCATTCATTAGCATTAGCCAAAAGGTACATAGGTAGGTACATTATATAATGAGGAATTAAGTCACCCAAAAAGATAATTAACTCAATTAATAATCAAAAAATGAATTAAAGTAAATATTCCTTAATGACATATTATTAACCTAAGCAAGATAATTAGACCATGTAGGTGAAACCACATAGTGGGAAGAATCCTACACTAATAGTAAACCCTTCACACCACAATGCCTATAAATAGAACAAAGCATGGACCTTCATGACAATAGATAAGTAGTTTTATAATTACTAGAACATAATTTTTAAAGTAATTAAAAATAAAGTGAAAATAAAAACAAAATATTTTTGAAAAATGAAAACAAAAAAATTTAACCTGAAGTCGAAAGAAAGAACCTATTTTTCAATGTTTATCTAAGGTGACAAGACAAAATTTTTTAGTGTCAAATTACTCCAAGGTCAAAAAAGTTGAATTTTTATGTTACAGATAATATCTTGTCTTGAGGACATTATTATTTCAGTGTCTTTAATTTAAAGAATTGAATTGAATCCCTAAGCCAAAAAATAATAAACAATGAGTAGTGTTTGAATTAAAATGTGGGTTCACCAAAATGTTTAAACTATAATTAATTATTAATTACAATTAAATCTAATTAAAAATTTAAACTATTCAAATATGATGTAGGAAGTTATATAAGATAAAATAAAGTAAATACAAATATCTATTTTTTTTATAAAAGTTGTAAATCATAAAAAATAGAAACTAAGGCTACAATTATAAAATTGTCCTTGCAAATATATTAATTTCAAACTCTTTAAAATTTTTATAAGATATGACTATTTTAAATAGCATAAAAACATATATACATCAAAAATAGTACTTTGTTATATATTGGGATAAGGTCACAATGCAATATTATCTACTACTATGGATTTAACAATGTAAATTGTACATTAGATCTAAAAATATGGGATTATTTTCCCATATCTATAGGAGAGATGTAGTGCATGGATCCATTTTATGTGTGTAAAACATTTAAAATTGTTTCCTTAGTATTTCACAATAACACAATATAGATCAAATGCAAAGGGGTAAAATGTGGGATATGGGAATGGCCGAGCTATTATCAGAAAACCCCTTATTGACCGAGTATTTTCTAGTTATCTCAAAGGCCTCAAGCCACTGATGTAGTTCTCCATTTAGTGAAGATTATATGAATACAACTAAAAATATTTTATTAGAACGCTTGGAAAATGGTGCCCTTGAATTTTAATTAAATAATGTTAGACTTGGTTAAAGACTATGATATTGTAGTAAAATTACAATAACAATCTTTACTTAAAAGAGAGATGTTTTGAAATAATAAAATAGTCAAATTTTGTCAATGAGAGTTAGGTTCAATTATAACCCTTGGTTTTATTTTATAGGAGAATATTTCAGATATTTCTAATAACTGACCAATTGGTTTGCATAGGAAAGTCATCATGAATTGTACCATTTTGAAAAGATGGTCATTAGAGCACTATGGACAAGGCCAAACTATTGGCAAAAAAAAAAGAATGCATCCTTATCTATATAGTGTTCTCTTATCCAATATGCATATAATATTATGAAACCAAAGTGATAGTGAAGCATATCTTGAGTAAGGATGAATAAAGATTAAATAAGGAAGTCTAATAGATATGCAAAATAATTACAAGCATTTGAAGGATTTCTTAAAGATTATGGGTTGTCAGAATGGTGATTTGACCAAGCAAGGTAAAAATGTCAAGGAAAAGAATTGTTAATCATTTTTTATTTAACTTTAATGTCTACACTATCTCTCACTATTGCTTTCTCTTTTATTTCAACCTCCCTTCTCTAAATTTTGGTAATAGATTTTGGCTGATTATCCTTCTTATTTTGCATAGTTGCTTATGAATGATCTATTCATTCCCTTGTTTATAGTATTTTTTAATTAGTTAAAAAAATTTATTCCCCCTAGTTGATATAGTGATCTAGCTATTAGA
>JARHVA010000018.1:8355000-8392500 GCA_037957365.1 Torreya grandis
TTTATCAACAAGAACATGTAGACTTCCCTGTCTTGTAGCTTGTTTCTTTTTTTTGGTTTGTGTTTTCATGTATTTTATTCTAAGGATGTATAAGGGTTTGGACCTTATCACACCCTAATTTTACCTCGTATAAAAATAAAAATAAAATCTATTTGTTAATTAACACTATAAAATAAAAGAAACAACCAAATAAAACTAAAACAAAAAAACACACATTTGGATGGAAGTCATCCATCCCCAAAAACAAAATACAATGCATATTATTATATACATATTTGATAAATCTATGTAAGATATGATAAATATATCATTCTTTATGTCCTACTCCACTTATATCACAAGTCCAATACAATATATATATCCAAATAATGATATTTATTGATATATTTTACATAAATTAATCTAAGATATATATGTTAATATATTATGCACTAATACTAAGTAAATTCATAATTATAAATATTAACAACTACCTCTAAATTAAAAAAGATTAATATTTTTTTAAAAAATAAAAATATAATTTAGTCACTCATTAATGAAAAGTGAATATTATAACTACCTTTTAAAAAGTCCACCTATCTCTATGTTGGAGGAATATTTCAACACATATATGTTGGACTTTCCTATAACCAGTGACCATGCCACTATTGAAGGAATATTGTATGATAGGTTACAATATTATAGGTTATATATTTCTATTAACTTATTCCATGTTGATATTCTTAGATTTATTACATATGTATTGTCAGTTACTCATTACTTACACAATGCTACATGGATATACCACTTTAATAGTATGTGTCATTGTAATACATGGATAGTGTACATTAGTTCTGAATTATTTTATGCATCATTGATGTATTTAATCTTTCATATTGCCTAATAATTACTTATATACTAATCCTAACCTTACATGTGTAACAACTTTATGTCCTTTATACCTGGCCCTTAACATTGTATGTTGTGACATATTTATGTCCCTTGCATATATACCTTGTTCTTATTTTTTGGGACATATTTATTTCATTTGAGTGTGGCCTTTGGCCTTGTTTGTTAAAACATTTTAATGTCCCTTGTATGTGGTCATTTGCTTTATGTGGGACATTGTATGCTTATGAATGGATTAACCTAGTCTTTTTTACTCAGATTGTTGAGATTTATGATATTTCTATTTTTTTAGGTGTCTTGATCCATATCACATACCATCACCATGTGTGTGATGGCATTATTCACATCATTCACGTTTATTACATAGTGTTATAGAGTTATTATTCCAATGATGGTTAATATTATGTGTCTAATTGATATATCTAATTTGGCATGACACTTTTATTCCATATGTTAAATCTGCTACATACACACCTTTATGATATATACATTTCTATGATGATATATTATTCACATGTTGAAATGATTCTATATGACTATATATTTATTTATTATATAATATAGTTAAATATTATTTTGAGAAGAGGGATATTTTGGGTGAATACATCATATAAAAATGAGGGAATATTAAAGGCATTTTCATAGTGACACAAGCCTCCACGAGTATAAAAAATATATTTTGGGATAAAAAAACTTGATTCAAAGATTTTAGAATGGTTTTATAAACCATTGGATTTAGATACAAGAAAGTAATCACACCTTGGTATAAATTATGGGGACATATGCACTCACATTACATAGACATGAGTTACAAATTATAGATTTGGATACATATGGATGCACATTCCATGTGGGTACACATGGTTTACAAGAACAAACATTGCATGCTTTCACATGCACCTACATTTGAGATACATGGTATAATATATATATAGACACACACACACTCTCTCTCTCTCTCTCTCTCTCTCTCACTTAAATATAAGTTAAAATCAATTAAATGGAGAATGATACTATTTAAAACACATAAAAAATATTAAAAATGTCATTTTTCAATGATCAGTGAGGTATGATAAATATTCATGCAAATTTACACTTTTACATTGAGGACTACTATAATTTTTTTATCTACAAACACATTTTAATGGCACCAAGAAGTGAAAAAACATGAATCTATAACTTGATATACAGTGGTTGATTCATTATTTTTAAGGTAATGTGGTTGAGCTTAAGAAAAATTAAATGACCTTGGAATTACTCATAACAATCACATTATGTGGTTCCCAACTTATCATCTTGAATTTAAATATCAAAGCTACATTATTTGTTTGAGTTATTGCAACTAAGGTTCAACAACACTCAATAGACTTGGCACTACTCTCTACTTCCTGAGCAATAGATAATTCATATTCCTAAAATAGTGTGATATACACTTGGGAATGTAAATTTTGTCCTACATTCACCTTAATTAACTTGTGCTTACATATATAACTCTTATTTTTCATCATTTCACATTGACATGATAATTATGTGTCAAATCCTTCAATATTTCTCTCAATAACCTTATAAATAATTCCCCTAGTCTATAGTAAACTGGTAAAATATAATATTTAGACATCTACATATCTTTATATTAGTATTCCTATCTCCTAAACATAATCATCTGAATCAAACAATATTGTCCAAGTTTGATTGTCTCATCCTTCACCCAACAACATACATATTTAAAAATCAAATCATTTCAACAGGTCGGTCCATCTACCTAGTGTGTTGGTTTCATTAGAAATCACCCAAAGATTCACAAATAAATACAAATCAAGCCTAATATTATTATTAAATTATGAAGTGTATAACACTTATTAGGTACATGTATCAATAATACCACTGCACATTGAGAAAAGCTACCCTATTCTTCCCAATTTTCAAATCAGCCACTATGAGCACTCATTAACCAAGTATGAAACACACTAAGCAAAGTTAAGAGTGAACATTGTGAAGTTTTTAAAGCCATATCATTAGGCACATTCATATACTAATGGAACAAAATTTCATATTGACACTAGGGGAGGAACTATGTGTAACCTGATTTCACTCTTTGGAGTATTGGATACATAAATAATTGTCAATCATCAATGGATATGATTGGGGTCCACTCATTCATTTATAATTCCCATATTTTTATAGGTTTTTTCCCATTCATATGTAGAAATATAGTTTAAGATAAAGGATAATTATTTATAGGTGCCAAGCATATGATCAGACATCGAGATCACACATAGAGATGAAGGAGAGATAAACCTTCCTTTATATAGGAAAAAAATCATCAATTACAACACATATCATTAGATAGTACCAAACTAAGATTAATGATACCATCTAGGCACTCACAAAGATTGATAACCCACACTGATTATCTCATAGTCTTACTTTTTGTGTGCCTTGTTACTTGCCACTATCTTAATTATGTACCATACATAATATAATGAAGTATCTTATTTATTTTGTAAATTAAAAATTTATCAAGTACCATTGTCAAATTAGTTTCAATCTTATACATTTACATATATGCTTAATTTTTTGACACTGTGTAATATTATTATACATAGTTTCTAAATTAATTAAATTGAGGAAATAATCAAAATTAGGATAAGATACTATGCAAAATTTATGATTAATTTATTAGTTTCCTTTACAAAGTGAAACACATAGTATTTTTTTCTCCCTTATCATGTCCACAAATACAATAATTGCGACAACATGCCTTGCATTTTTATTGTAATCAAAATTTAAGTATAAAAATTTAAAATATTACAAATTTTTAAAGAGACATTTATATTATGAATAAATTTTACCTAATTACATAAGGTCTTGGATGTAGTAAAATTAAATTGATACTACCATTCCATGATCTCATCATGGTTGTAGTGAATGAATTTTCTTCATAAACTTTACAGGCCTATAATATCATTTTTGAACTCTTTATTTTGACTCACATTGATTCTAATCAAATTTCATATAATTAAAACAAAATCATATTATTTATCTAATATAAATAATTTATAAATTATAATTTGAACTTTGAAATAATGAAAAATCACTAAAATCAAATATTCTATTTCAATATTCATACATTTCCTTATTTTATCCCTTTATTTACCAACATAATATTTACATATGATAATTTTGATCTGATCTATAAAATAATACTTCATTACACCAAACCACAATAATTACAAAATTTATCAACTTATCACCATCATTTTTCTTAATCTTTTCTTTTGTAAGTGATATTTTTTCACATGATGTGACATTATTTTGATCCCTATTCCATGTTTAACCTCAAATAATTCCATGATTTTTAAATCCCACTCTTCACATTTTGTTAGTGTTTATTCAACATATCTCTTGCATTCAAATTTTCATAAAACAATGCAAAACAAGTTTAGCCAAACTATGAAGAATGTGATATGTCATTTTAATGTAAAAGTGGTACTCCTAAAAAAATAATTATATTGTCTTATATGTTAGAAACTTGAATTCAATTATAATATTGACAATGCACCTCATTTTATGTTTTAGTATGTATTTTTGTGAAAAGTATAAAAGTGAAAAATTTGTCCAATACAAAAAAAATATCTTGCATATTTTGAATTACTTATCTAACCATCATGATCAGAGCATGTGTCTTGAATATTAGTAAATAATTTTATTATTTCATTCAACTATGAAAACAAATATAGATGCCCAATTCATAACCAACTCAAATCTTAATGATTATTTTTCATTTTTTATTATATAATTTATAAAATTAATTACAATATTTCAAATTTTATGTAAAATTTCTTTACATATGAAATTAGTCAAATTTGTAAAACTATTAGAAATGTTATTTACTCTATCTAAACATTTTTTAAATAAATATAAATTTCTCTCACATTTTATTTTGACATAGAAGACATAAGATTAATTATCTTCATATTTTAAGTGGACAAACCAACATACATTATACATAATCTTTTTAGTATGTAAAATACAATAAATTTAAAACATAAAAATGCATCACAAATTCAACATTGATTCTACAATTGATTTCTGTTTAATTGATTTTGACATTAAAAAAATCACATATTTCAAAAGAACTTTGATAATGATTAATTGTCCCTTAAAATTTTCAAAAAACATCTAATAAAAATTCTCTTTGAGTCATGTCTAACAAGTGTTTAGTGTGTGGTTCATGTGTTTTTTTTTAAATTCTTTTAATAAAATATGTATTATCAAATGAGACTCTTTTATTATTAGAAAAAGAAAATTATGTCAAATATCTAAAACCATAGTCACCTACTTTACAAAGAATAATCTATAATTCTATTTATAGGTCACAATTAATAGTTTTTTTTAAACTCTTATTTTGAAAAGTGGTACTATTAGTAGCAATTTTTTATTTTTTAATTTTTTAATTTATTTAAGATAGTTATAAAGTCTTAAATTTTTTTTGAGGAAGTTATTTTTTATTTGATAGTTTAAAAATGGGTTGATGTATTCTATATCCATACAAAGAGAAAGCAAAAGATAAGAAGAAATTTTTAAAAAAATAGAGTGAGATACAGTTTACAAATTGACCAAAAATTCCAACTTCTACTTAAAAGATATCAAAAATCAATAAAAAAAACTAACGAAGACCTAGACCACTAATCAACTAGTCTAACTACTTGAACTCTGAGTATAAGACCAATTTCTTTGTCTTCGTGTTCTCCTCTTTCTTATTCTTGCCTCTAGCCTAATTACCAATTCCCTTCTCATTTTTTGCATCTAACCTCTTCTATTTCATCCTAGTGGACTTGAAATCCTCCATCACCTCCTTGATTTCCTTCTTGGTTTCATCACCACCACCACTGTATGTGGTACTAAATCCATGGGGGATGTATTCATTCATTCCATCTAACTCCTTGTCCTTGCCCAAAGCAAATTTGCCATGAACCATAAGACTTTTCAATTTCTCAAACTCATCAATTATTTACATACACAATAGCTTGTGGATAGTCACTTTGGTTTGCAATTTTTCAAAGGACTACTTGATATCATCTTTCATCTTAAGGTTAAAGAAGGCCTAACCCCTATAGGCAATTGAAATCACAATTTTTGGATCCCCCTTTTGACTACCACTCAGTTTGAACTCCCCCTACATGAAATCATCTCCAATAAATTCATTATGGTCCCCTACTTGCTCAGTTTGAGGATCCAAGAAGAAGTCATCCTCTTTGCTCAAATTTTCATACTTGTTTGTGATATTAATAGCCTCTATAATAGTTTATACTATAAGTGTTCACCTTTTTTTACCAAGAGTTTACTTTTGAAATTTGGGATCGATGCTTCCAAATATTTAAGGAGAAAAAAGGGTAAGTTGATTACATGGCCCCTAAAATGGTTAAGAAGGAAATTATGTGAAAAATCATTGTGTAATTCCCTTTCAATGTAATGCATCTCATTATTTGCAAACACACGTCTAACCATTTCTTGGATAAATCTAGACTCATGAACCCTTTCTAGTTTAAAGCTTTCTACATTTTTTCTCCTTGACATAAAATATGTTGAATATCATTTCCTTTATGTTCCTATATTTAAACATCTTTACTCCAGAGTAGTCCATGCTAGTGATTTCCCCTATGAATTCTTCATTGCCCAGGAGCCTAAGTCTATGCATGTAGACTTCCCTGTCATTCCACCTACACACAAAGTCTCTAGAAAATATTATGCCATGACCAACCAACATTTACATATAGGTCATGAGCCCTCCTTTGATCACCTTCTTCCACACATATTCATCCTCCTTCACTTTTGTAGAGAAGATTGAGTCAACGTGATCTCAATCACCTCCTATTCTAGACTATGTGTTTCTCTTACAATTTTCATAGCCCAGGTCTTTTGAGATGAAATCAAGGATGATGTTGAATTAGTGCTATATAAAATATTATAGTTTGGTTAAAAATTAATCCACGCATACAAAATCTTAAGGCATGAATTGGGCATGATTTCCTTGCATGTTTGAAATTCCTTTCGATTTTACTGAGCATGTTGGATCATAAGTAAGCCCATCATATTAATCAATGGGATGACCTTTATCAAACTCGATGAAGGGGATGAAATTATTAAGGAATGCCTCATCACGTTGAAAATGTGTAAGGGAACTACTATAGACCACTAGGTTAGTCATTTTATTAGTGTATTTATTACCCTCTATATACATGTGGGCAATGGACACCCCTTGAAAGAGGTAACTAGATTTTTTACATCATTAATGATCCTGATTATATTCTAAGAGGATTGAGTCAATCTTTTTAGGCATTTGATAATAATCATGGAGTCTCCCTCAACCTATAAGTACTCCATACCTAGTTTAACCAAAAGTTCAATGCCTCATAAAGCTATTTTAGCTTCTGATACATGGTTCATTTGGATCCTTAGTAGTCTTACAAAGGCTACCCTAAGAGTCCCATGAGAATCCTAGATAACTCCTCCCTCTCTCACCAAACCAGGATTGACTTTAGTAGCTCTGTCAAAGTTTAGTTTGAACCATTAGGGAGGAGAATGAATCCACTTGATCTTAAATCTATCAACACACTACTTATGAGGATAAACAAGGATTTCAATATTTAGATGATAGAGAATCTAGGAAAAATATGCAAAAGTAGGCCCATCAAAGTATGACGCATAGGAGAGCCAAATTTATTTAACAAAATACCTAATTTAATCGAAATTAGATGAATGACTAGGATTGAGGTTATCAAAAATAATCAAATTCCTCGAGATCCAAATGCCCCAAAATATATGAGGAAGGACCAAATTCCACCAAAATTTCAATGGTGGATAATCCCAAGGGGGAATCCATTGGTAGGTTAGATCCTTAATAGTTATGGGTGTAACCCAAGAGTGGTTGGATAGGTTAAAGAAAGACTAACAAATGGAGGAGGCAAAGGAACATGAAAGTAAAATATGCTTTATAGATTCCACCTTCTATTTTCAAAACACACATCTATTGGGAATTGGAATTCCCCTCCTCACAAGATTATCCACCATTAGGATCTTATTTTGAGAAACCAATTAGAAGAAAACATTTATCTTGGGAATGAGGATTTTGATCCACATGAAATTCAAATTCTCTTCAATTTCAGCCTAGTCCTATATAGAAAGGTAACTAGATTTGATTGAGAACAATCTTCTAGGGTCTGCCTTTCAAATAAGAACATCTTCTTTTGGGAAAATACTAATGTGAGTGTTTTAAAGTATGATATTTAAATCTTGTAAGAATAGAGTTTGGTGTTGGTTTAGATCTTACTTACGGAGAATTTTCCACCTTTTTTGCCATTAATTTCCTACCAATAGTCATACGCTTTATAACCAATGGTCTATTTAAAATAATTAGACAAATCCACTATATGAGGTGAGGAAACTAGTGGGCTTTGCAACCAAGAGTCTTGTCAAAAATCTAATTTGTTACCTCTACCAATATTCAAATTTATCCCTCTTATGAGAATATCCTTCCTAGTTCTTAGTGATTTCTAGAAGGGTAATCCATTTTGAGGGCCTTCTTTAGCAAGGAAGTAGGAACCCTCCCCAAAATTTAGGTATTTAGCCTTGATATCCTAGTCTAATGATTGTCTTCCTTTATCACCCTACATTCTTGATTTGTTAATAGATATTGATTCATGGATCTCACCCTTTTGATCCCCAATCCTCCTTTAGGAAAGAGAATACATACTTTGTTCCAAGAAATAAGAGGGAATGTGAATATGTCATGCATTCGCCTTCAAAGGAAATTCCACTAAATTTGTTCAATCTATTCTTCCACTTTTATCATAATAAAAAATAAGCACATGAAGTAAATTAGAATAATTTGCATCAAACTCTTCATTAATTATAGTTTTTCAACTTTAGACAACAATTTCCATTTCCACCTAGAGAACTTCCTCTGAATCTTATCAATGAGAGGATTCGAGAGTTTAGGTTTCATAATTCCATCAAAAAGAGGAATACCAAGATAGGAGGGGAGGTTCTTAATGACACAACCAATGATCTTGGATATATTTTCTTGTAGAGAAGGTGGAGTGTTGATAAAAAATAAGGAAATTTTGAGGAAGTTAACATTTTATCCTGACACTATCTCATAGATTTCAAGGATTTTCTACAAGCATTTGGATTCAAAAACTGAAGCTTATCCCATCATCAAACTGTCATCAACAATTTTTTGATTGGTGATAGTTATGGTGTTCATATCCATGAGGATTCCCTTGATGAACCTATAAGTTTTAGCCATGTCAATGATCCTACTCAAGGTTTTAACCATTAAGATAAACAAATAAGGAGATAGATAATATCCTTTCCTAAGACCTCTACCTATCAAGAAAAAAACTCTAGGAATCCCATTGATGATCATCAGATACATGGGGGTAGAAATGTAGGAGGCTATCAGGTTTCTAACAATTTGATTAAACCCAAAATTTTGGAGGATTCTATGTAAAAACTACCAAGAAACTCTATCAAAATATTTATTCATATCCAATTTGAGGAACATACCTTATCGAGAGGAATCGACCACTAAATGTATTATTTCATGGTTAATTATGACACCATCCAAAAAAATTATACCGAACACAAAATCCCCTTGTTGTTCTTCAACTAATTTATCAAACAACATTTGAACTCTTAAAGACAGACCTTTTGTGTAGATTTTATAAAAAGTGGAACAAAGACTAATGGGATTGCAATCCTGCAATTGATTTGCCCCTTACTTCTTAGGGATGATAACCATAAATATGTTGTTGAATTCTTGAATCATGGTTCTAGATTTTAAAAAATTAGATACAACCAAGAAGATTTCATTTTAGATGATATCCCAAAAGACCTGAAAAAATAATGAAGGAAAACTATCAAGGCCGAGGGATTTATCCCCTTGTAAAGAGAAGATAATAGATCTGATGTCTTCATCTAAGGGAGGAGAAATAATGGTATTATTATATTTTTGGTAAATGACTCCATGAATAATATTAACCACCTATTCTTCTAACTAGGTATCGTGAGTAGGAGTATAGGCTGGATGATTCTTATAGAAGTTTACAATTTATAACTTGATGTCATTTTTTTATTTATACCAATTACCATCTTCTCCCTTAATTTTTGAGATGAAATTACACTGACGATTCTTTGAAGTTGAGAGATGTAAGAACTTAGTGTTCCTTTCACCCTCTTTGATCCAAGTCTTCCTAAAATTTTGGCACCAATATGTTTCTTACCTAGCTTCGAGGTTGTGGTAAAGACTTAAAATATCTTTTTCTTTTGAATTTAGGGGTGTATTTAGAAGTATTTATTTATTCCTCAATTATGCTAAGAACCTCCTCAATTCTACATTTTTGGTGAAAAATATTCCCAAGAACTTCCTTTTTCCACATATTGAGTTTAAACTTAACATGTTTAAGTTTCATGGCAAGTATGTACATAGCAAATCCTTAAATTAGGAACTTCTAAAATTCCTTTAGAGAATCCTCAAAAGTATGGTTGGAAATCCACATTTTCTCAAATTTTAAAGGGGTACTTTTAACTTTGGACATATTTTTAGTGGAGAACACCAACAAGTTGAAATCAGAAGCAATCCTTATAAGAGAAGAGAGGGAACTGGTAAAATGTAAATTCCATTACAAAGAAACCAAAAATATTTCATGCCTAACTTGAATGATATTTTCACCCAATCTCTTATTTGTCTAGGTGAAAGGGTTGCCTTTTAATTCAACATTAGTTAGATCTGCTTCTACAATAAACTCACTAAAATCGATCATGTTGTCATTGAGAGAACAAGTTCCCAATTTATTTTCCCCCAAGGATAAAGGATAATTGAAACCCCTTATGACCATCCAATTCTGATCCTTGAAAATTTTTTAAATCTTAATTAGATCCTCCCATAACTTTCTCCTATTGTTCCTAGAATTTGGAGTGCACACACTAGTAAGAACCTAGATTCTTTAAATGTGAGTTTCTTTGAAAAATACTATGATATGAGAATCAATCTCTAAAAAGATGTTTCCTTCCAAAAAAATTGGATCCCAAAAAACCACCATTCCCCCTGAGGCACCATGGTAGTTGTTACTACTACACAAAGCTTTATCTCAAATATTAGATTTATTCTTGAAAAGTTTTTCAACAAACATTTTGGTTTCTTGAATAATAAGAATATCATGTTTATGATTAAGGACCATATTTCTAGCCAACCTCTATTTCCTAGGGTTATTCAACCACCTTATGTTCCAGGAGATGATCTTCATTTATTATTTCTTAGAAAATGTCTAAGGGGCATTTGTGTACCCTTTACTACTTGCTTATCAAATTATATTTTTTTTATAATTTTGATTAGATGGTCTACCTAAATATTTTGGTTCTTCTCCAACTTCTAACATTTTCCTACGCTTTTTTGGTTGGACTTTCATCCATTGTTGCTTGAAAATTTCCTTGATTATCTTAGAGTTGTCTCTTTTGTTTGTTGATGAACATTGAGCTTCATAAGGGGAGAAGAAATTAGACAATCCAAAATATTTGATTCATATTAGAAGAACCTGATCAAGCACTAATTCTTGAATAATAAAGTTTTATAAGATATGGTATAGGGAAAGTTTACCCGAGCATCTCCTTGTGGTTTCGTGAGATATACATAATGAGCAATAGGGCATGAAAATAGTGCTTCAACTAAGATGTCCCACAATGGAGGAGTAACCATAATTTCCTTGGCTAACTTAAGAGCAACCAAAGCCTTAGGTTCAATAAAAAATGTGGCCTTCAATTCTAAACTAGCCTGAGAAGGGATAATAATCTTGAAGGTAGAAGATGGCCTAGAAGGGTCTATAGTTAAGAAAATTTTACCCAAGATAAGAGGAGCCAAAGCAAGTTTAGGAGGAGGGAAAGAGGGAGATCTGAGAGGGGATGGGGAACTAGGAACATGAGTAGAGGGGAGATGGGGGAAGGCTTTTGGGAAGAAGGTTTCTTAACCCAACAAGGAGTGGGGGGAAGGGATGGCTTCTTGCTCAGAGGGAAATTTTTAGATGAGTGATTCATAACATCATAAGTTTTTTAGATTTTTGAATTCCTTTCAAATTATATGTATTAGTTATAGACCCCATATTTAGATTTTATCTTGATGGACTAAATCAGGGTTTTATCAGTTAGGATGAACACACAGACTCAGGTAGCCAAAAGCCTATCTCTAGATCTAGTCATAAGATCAATGGATATCAGTTATTTAAGGGCCCCAACAATTCCAAAAATAACCTCTAGGGCCCAAAATTACAATGGAAACTATGATAGTTTTATCCAGACATGTATATATTCAATGATGGTGCTATCAAAATTAAATCCCTCATTTCACTTTTAAAGGTTGACTATGGATTTACCCATAAACCATGGACTTCTAGTGAGAATCTTGATGTAATCTTTAGAATGAGAAAGGATAATTAGGAAAAAATTCTTGGGAATAGTAATGATATCGATATATCCCTTAGATAACCATTTGAAATTTGCCCACTTACGAAAAGAGTCAATAATCATCCTAAAGTCACTAAATTTAGCCAAAAATAGAGTTTGATAGCAAAGAGTTAATATGCTCTATGACAAAGCTTGAAACCTCAATACATACCTCATTTTTGTCACCAGATGGAACAAGAAAGAATCTTCTAAGGATTTTCTGATACATGCTCACCAAACACCAATTTAGTCAATGAGATAAGTCTTTTTCCTTTAGTGGAATCAGATCCTATGTCTGGTGGACCTTGACTTATTCTTGACATAGGAACTGAAGACTCTTTTGAGTTAAATGCTAATCCAAGAGCCACCAATGGTGTTGTCACATCCTACATGGGATCTCTGAGGTGCAGCTCACCTTCTTCCTACCCATAGCTTGCATTCAAAATTCCTCCAACAGTGTTTCTTCCCATCGCTATATTGATTTAGTTATAATTAGACTTGGGAAATGTGTTATTGGTTGCGGCCGTGTATTCCTTCCAATCTCACTAAATTCCATATATATATATATATATATATATATATATATATATATATATATATATATATATATATATATATATATATATATATATATATATATATATATATATGAAGTTATAATGTATCAACATTTTTTTTAATTTTTTAAATATTTTTTTATCAATTTATTTATTTATTTTAAATATATATTTATTTTTTTAATGTATATTTTCTTATTTTTCAATTTATTTAGAACGTAAAATTAGACATTTTTAATATAATTAAATAATTTATATATCATTTACTTTTTTTTAAATAAAAAAATCATCTAATTATATATCCATAATTAATTTAAAATGATCTACATTTTAAATAACATTTAATATATCAATTTAATATTTTCCAACTTAAGTTTAATGCATCGCTGATAGTTATAGCTAAATAATAATACTTTTAGACATCTATAGAAAAAATATGTATTTAAAAGTTGTTTATAATGAATATCATTTACATTTTAGAATTATTTATTTAAAATTTCATGAAAAATAAATTATTTTTACAGTCAAAAAGGGGGAAAAATAAAAAAGAAACAATAACATTTGTTCATATTTTAATTTTAACTAGGTTTCCTCAAAACATCCATGACAACCAGCATGATAGGGAATGAGGAGGGGGGTGTTAGAGGTACAATCACTGAGGGGGGTGGTGAATAAGTGATGATCAATATTCAATTCAATTCCAAACCTTTTAAACCTTTAACCATTCAAATCATGCAATCATGAAGCATACACATCATTCATAACAATGTGTCAGGATCCCAGCTCCAGAAGAGCACACATGATTACCTTTGTATAAGCAACTAAACATGGAATTTAACTAGAAGTAATAAGTAAATAGAAATCAGAAACAACATAGAATATGAGAGACAATACAATCTTGTATTAATACTCTTGCAAAAGGAAATACAATGAAGAAGTGCCACACTCTTCTTCCCACACCTCTAGGGCTCCCACACCTCTAGGGTGTACAAATATTCTCCCTCAAGAGTTCACTCTCTCAATTACAGTCACAATAAACAACTCAAACATAGAGTTGTTGTTCACTCAACTAGTCAGTATCAATACTGGCAGTACACCAACCAATAAGTGACAACTGGCTCAACCGTTGTTGCCTACTTCCAGTACCACCGAGTATACACACATACTCCAAGTCTGAGTACACCACGTACTCCAAGTAGATCTCACCTGATCTTGCTACCTATTGTGTTGTTGATCTCCCTGATCTTGCACACCTATAGATCAACCTGGTTTTGCACACCAGCAAACCTAGATCTGACACACACACACACACACACCTGTAGATCAATTGAGCTTACTTACCATGTAGATCTCACCTGATCTTGCTATACCGCAGATCAACTTGGCCTTGCACACCTACCGACCTAGATATTACACACCCAGAAGAACCCTTGTCCTTGCCTCACCAAGTACTTATGATTCTCCCTTGGATAAAACCCTTCTGATTCTACTCTTCAGATTCTACAAATTATAATGCAGCCCATGGGTCTCTTAAATAGATCCCATACAAACAATAATTAGACTTTCCAATTAAAATAATTAGAAACACGGCTCAAGACTAAAATTAGTCTTCACATGCAAACTGGTCGTTCATCAAATTAACTGTTCGTGCAACAAATAGTTCTAGAACGCACAAACAACCGACGTCGGTCCCTGTTTGTCTGGAGGTGACCGACGTCGGTCGACTTCTGACTGATGTTGGTTGCCCTGTGCACTGAATATGACTGGCATTGGTTGATCATGCCAACGTCAGTTGCTTTAGCACTTAGCAACCTCCTCCATTCCTCCATTTGCATCAGTGAAGCTTTTAGCTCCACAACCTAACAATCTCCCACTTGGAGATAAAGAGCTACACTTGTACCTATACCTGTACATTGTCTAATTTTGTTTCTTGGCTTGTATCCCTCTTCAAGATCAATCTTGAAGACCAACCACCACAACAAACCCTATGGTGCTACTCTTGTCATCCAAGTCCCCTACCACATCTGAATCTACATACCCATGTAGAGAAGTGCTTGACCCTGCATAGCAAGAATCCCTATTGCTGGTCCCTCTCAGATACCTGAGAATCCACTAAACTACTCTCTAGTGCTTCTTTCCTAAATTGGCCACGAACTTGCTAACAACTCCCACTACTTGGGCAATAATAGGTCTAGTACACATGTACTTAACCTCATCATGTGAATCAGGACACTATTCATAGAACTATCCAACAATCAGTGTGCTAACTAGTTCTACATCCTGCATCTTGAACCTCACCACTACCTTATTCACACAATCATCTGGAGACAAAATCAACCTGTGACCTTCCATGTCTCTAGACACACTCATGCCAAAGAATTTCATTGCTTCCAAATTCTTCATGACACACCTCCGAACTAACTTTACCTTTAGCTCAGCAACTCCCTGCATGTGTGACCCTGCAACAAGCATACACACAACATACAATAATAGGATAATGTAGCTAATATTATCCAACCTGGTAAAGGAAACACAATGGCTACATTGACATTGACTAAAGCCATGCTTTGTCATACACTTGTCAAACCTCTATTATCCTGCAGCTTGCTCAAGACCATATACCCTGGCCTTCTATCTCACGTGTCCATTCTCTCTCTTCTTTAACCAAGGAATCCATTCATCTTTCAGTGCTTTCTTTCTGGCTGGCAACTCTACCAAATCTCCCATTTGGTTCTCTTCTAAAGAATTCATGCCATGCTCCCACTATTTCCTGGATTCTACCTGCTATGCTTTTTTAAAACTTCCTGGTTCTTGACCATTAGTGAGCAATAAGTAGTATAAAGAAGGGGAATAATGAATTTGAGGCTTACTTACCCTTTTAGTCTTCCACATAGGCATTTGAGACTCCTTTATAGCTTGCTATCCGGCCAAAATCTGTCTCAGTGACCATTGTCGGTCACCACCCAGTCTACACCCGACCGACGTCAGTTCCATGCGACTAACCTGACTACCGATAGCAGTTCCCTAACCGATGTCAGTGTCCTCTTGGTCACTTATGTCAGTTCCCTGATCGACGCTGATTTCCACCTGCCTAACACCATCGACTCTGGTCTGCACATGACTGACGTCAGTACTTGCCTGTTTGATGTAGGTTCCACCTGATCAATGTCGGTAATTGTGTTTTCCTATGAGTGATGAATTTTTACCTGTGAGCTCACTTTGGATCAACACCCTGTCCAAATTGCCCTGCTCAGAGTTATTTAGCTCCTATGACTGATCTCTGTCCATCATCTCCTCCATGAAAACCAAGGCTTTCCAGTTCTTAAGTTTGTCAAATACATTTGACTTCCTCTTAAGAACATGCATCTCCTTCTTATTCATGTGACCAAGCCTACAAAGCCACATCTTTGTAATAGAAGGAGAATCAGTAATACAAGTAGATAGATAAAGAGTACCTACTTTCTTACCACATGCTAATTCAAGTGCATCTGCTGTGAGAGTTACTGTGCATCCCTCATCACCCAACTTTCCTAAAATTAGACTCCTCTTCAGGACTGGGACCTGTATGACATCCTTCAACACCCATGTGTTGCCCATCTCCAATTTCAGCCGCACTTCCCCTTTGCCAACAATTTGACAAGGCTCACCAACCCCTACATAAATCTTTCCAAAGTCTCCAAGGACATTAACATGGAAAAATACTCTATTTTGGGTTACATGGAAAGAGGCACCAGAATCTATAACACAAGATTTTACTTTATCCAAGGAACATTCCAGATCATCCTGTGCAACAACACTTGCAACATCTGCTTCTTCATTTCCTTCATGCTGATCTTCTACCAACCAGCAATCTTTCTTTACCTGCCCTTTCTTTCCATAATTCAGTAATTGATTATTCTTGCCATTGAATTTCTCAATTCTTAGCTTACTTTCTTTTACCATTTTTATACTTCCACTCAATCAGAAACCCCTGAGAGTGACTTGTAATCAACAAACACTTAACACACTCTGAAACCAAGGTGTTAGTGAACCAAGCTCTACCGCTTGTTAGTGATCCTAGCTCTGATACCAATTGTTAGGATCCCAACTCTAGAAGAGCACACATGATTACCTTTGTACAAGCAACTAAACATGGAATTTAAATAGAAGTAATAAGTAACTAAAAATAAAAAACAACA
Organism: Torreya grandis; assembly: GCA_037957365.1. NCBI lineage: Eukaryota > Viridiplantae > Streptophyta > Pinopsida > Cupressales > Taxaceae > Torreya > Torreya grandis. The sequence continues at coordinate 8,372,123 of JARHVA010000018.1, forward strand.
CAGAATATGAGAGACAATACAATCTTGTATTAATACTCTTCCAGAAGGAAATACAATGAAAAAGTGCCAAACTCTTCTTCCCACCCCTCTAGGGCCCCCACACCTCTAGGGCATATAGATATTCTCCCTCAAGAGTTCACTCTCTCAATTACAGTCACAATAAACAACTCAAACACAGAGTTGTTCACTCAACCAGTCAGTATCAATACTGCCAGTACACCAACTAGTAAGTGACAACCGGCTCAACCATTGTTGCCTACTTCTAGTACCACCGAGTATACACACATACTCTAAGTAGATCTCACCTGATCTTGCTACCTATTGTGTTTTTGATCTCCTTGATCTTGTACACCTGTAGATCAACCTGGTTTTGCACACCTACAAACCTAGATCTCACACACACACAAACACACACACACACCTGCAGATCAACTGACCTTACTTACCATGTAGATCTCACCTAATCTTGCTATACTACAGATGAACCTGGTCTTACACACCTGCCAACCTAAATCTTACACACCTAAAAGAACCCTTGTCCTTGCCTCACCAAGTCCTTATGATTCTCCCTTGGATAAAACCCTTATGATTCTACTCTTCAAATTCTACAAATTACAATACAGCCCATGGGTCTCTTAAATAGATCCCATACAAACAATTATTAGACTTTCCAATTACAATAATTAGAAATGTAGCTCAAGACTAAAATTAGTCTTTACATGCAAACTAGTCGTTCAACAAACTAACTGTTTGTACAACAAATAGTTTTGGAATGCATAGGCGACCGATGTCAGTCCCTATCTGTCTTGAGGTGACCGATGTCGGCCGACTCCTAACCGATGTCGGTTGCCCTATGCACTAAATATCACCAGCATCGGTTGATCATGCCAACATCGATTGCTTTAACACTCAGCAACCTCCTCCATTCGTCCATTTGCATCAGTGAAGCTTTTAGCTCCATAACCTAACACAATGAACATTGAAGATAAGACAAGATCAAGCATAGAACACATGATATATGTAGGAAACCCTCTTGGGTGATAAAACCCACTGAACCTTTTAAGATGGAATACAACCCTATAATGAAAATATACAACATTTATACCAGCACCAACTGATCAAGGAACACCCATATCTTAGTTTAGTGAGACACCAATCCTACAAAGAGCTCCTGCCCCTGTCTAGCTAGGCACCCACAATAATTAGACGTTTAACAAATTGTATCTTGCAAGGAGTAACCAAACCCATAAGAAACTAAGTACCCATGTAGCTACATTTAACAAATCATCTAGAACACCTATTGATACTCTTCAACTAATGATGACCACCTTTGTCTGCACTCTTCACCTCCAATCTCTCTCAAGCTGCGTTTAGGACTAACTCCCTCAAACTACCTCTTTTAGGCTCATTAGGTCCAATGACCTATGTGTCCTCCTACATAAAATTGAATAAAAAATAATGAATGGTCCAATTCACTCTGTTTGTTTCCTCACTATCCTACACCTTATCTTTCAAAGGTTCTCTCCTTCACCTGAATCCACATTTTGACAACTTCGCACAAATAGGCCAACAATGCCTTGCATTTATACCACTATCTTGGTATAATCAAATTTTGTCAACCAATATGCCCATTATTTTTATACATTTTAAATAATTCCTCATACATGGTACATGTAATAACCACACACTCCTCAGGTCGGCCAATATCTCATTAGTCCTAAACCACCATTAGGTCTTGGTGAAACCTAAAACAATTAGGCCTACTCACCTATACATTCCAACTTCATATCATTGGGACACATTCATCTTCTACCAATGCTTTTAACACATTAAACCTATATCCAATATACCCTTTTTAATTTCATCATGGTTTAATGTTAAATGGAACACCAAATCAACACTTGAACCTACCAATTAGGTCTCCTCACTTTTTAGGCTTTTAAATAAATAAAACACAATCTCAAACTTCTAAAGCAAAAACTCAAATGTCTCACATATTCATATGATTATATGACATGGATTAAACCTTTAGGACCTATGAAATGACTCCATGTGCATTATAAATTCCAACATAGACTCTAAGCATTCAAATCAACTCTCTCAAAATGCCAACTCAAATTCATCATATACAGTCAAAATATAGTCAAGATATTTTGACTCTCCATAACTGATCATGTGTAAATAATGACAACTAATACCTTCTCATAAATATTTTAGACTTTATATAATATCTCCATACTCATCTTACTCATCAAACCTACTCAAAACATCTTCAACTTACCTTTTTAAGATGGTCACTCAAACCGCCAATGTATTCAATAAACACAACCAAATTCTAAGAAATGGTTCACACTAAAGATGGATTGTTCAAACCTCAAAAATCCACAAAGATGGTAATAATGGAGTTTATAACACTCTCCAATATATAGTTCATATTGAAACATAAAGATACTATCAATAACAACTCAATTATCCTTCTTGGGTCACTTGTAGAACATGGTCAAACACACATTCAACTGTGGAGATAAATATATACAATTATATGAACATTCAAATATTCTAATCAACATTTTTCGATGCACCTTGAAGTAATTTACAGATTTTAATTTTACATCACCTTCAAATTCATCCTAGATCAAAATATATTATAAAAATACTATAGACTAATTTGTCCCTTTGTTAAGTCAAATGCAATTGATCATTATATAATGCAAACATTGCAAACATGTGTCTTCATCTCATGTCCCCTGGAGACTTGTTCAAATGCGCTATATTGATATCACTGTAAGTCTCTTGAATTTAAATATTTAATTATCACCACTAATCATTTATTTTTACTTCCACAATTAAGACACTCGGTACTGTCATGTGGCTTCTACATACCCTACAATCAATCTCTAATGAAATTCTACCACTTGGTAACCCTGTGTGCCTTCTGAACATCCTTTGACATATTAAATTAATATTCACCATTGGATCAATATCCAATAATATCATGTACTCCATTAGATACTTATCTAGTTAGATGAATTGCTCACCATAGATCTTCACCACCTGTTTAAATGCTCACCATAGATCTTCGATAATGTAAATTTGGCAAGTATGGGAACCACTGTAATCTTCCTAGAAGGAAAATTTTTCACATTAATATTTTTTTATATACTCAACCTCATCACCTAAAAATTTAACCACATGATCACCTTTCATAGGGGAATCCATCCATGTATCAAACTACTCCTAAAACTTTCACACATGTAAACTATGATGTCATCAAACTGCTTATTCAACCTTATTTGTCAAGATGACTACTTGAACCTAGACACTTATATGACTACTCTAATGAATTCCTTTCATTTCCATAAGTACTCCAAGAAATCATAACACCCCATAGGGTCTCTGTAACATGTTCATACCATCAATATTAGCCATCAATTTTTTAACTAAGAAAACACTCTCCAAACCATCAAACCTAACTTCTTGTCCTTCATATACTAATACCTCATGCTTAGTTTGAAATCAATTACCATGATCAACAATATCCACCTTTGTCATTGATGGAAAAATACCCTTAGAATAACTTCTTACTCATTTGAACTTATTCATTTTGATCTTTCTCTGCCTTTGACATTAATGACAAATGGTCTCTTCCTTAACACGCCAACAATCATTCCTTAACATCATGTATGCATTCAAATACTATTTAATATTCTCATGATACTTACATAATTTCAATCATATGAATTGATTAATCCCCCTTTAAAATGCATAAATTTGAACTTGGACTTCTCTAATACTTGGACCTAACAAATTATTCATAGAGCTTAGAAATATCCTCCTAACATCACGTTCCATCTCACGTCATTTGTTCTTTCATATGCATAAATCTGAGTTTGGGCTTATCTAATCCTTATAACTGTCTAACTATATAACTCATAAGGTCTCTTTGATCATACATGAAGATTCAATACCTTATCAAAATAATTATTTTTTTGATCAAGTCATCATGTCAATATTTTTGAATTGACAACTACAATAGACATCTTCACAATTTTATCATGACTGAAGCATCTTCACATATGCTCCCCCTCACATCATGCACATCTTCTTTAAGCCACTCAATCATACTGAGTTATCTCCCCCTTATCCAAACACATCTTCAAATGATGTTCTTGTCCTACAACATCAAACAAAGCTCAATTGGCATCCATCATGCTTCCTCTTGCATGTCAAGTGTCTCCTTGAAGCCTAGATAGAGACACCCTAACCCACAATATCCTATAATAATGTGAAACCATGATTTCCCCACAAATACTCATATTCCTTCTCCTCCTTGGTCATTTGAAACTGATAGTTCTTATTGTTTTTCTTAGACTTAAGAGAAGCAACTTGCTCATCCACTACAATATTCTTCTTTTATTTTAATAATGAATTGACAATACTTTGAGGCAACAAATATTCATGATATACCTCATCATAGACACTGATAACTGATATTCCTCACATGAAACTTTCTCAACAATAGTGAGATGTTTCCTTGTATCCATACATACCTCAAAATTAGCCTCAACTAGTACCTTGGTCTTTTATTTGAGCTCAACTTGAACTAACTTTTGACTCTCCTTTTATATCTAGATAAATGAACATTCTCTTGGTATTATTAAACTTCTTCATATCTAATTCCTCTTTTGCCTTAGCAAGTAGTACACCTTCATATTTCAACTCAATTGAATTATTTTTCTTGGCTTTCACTTCCTTAGGTTTCCATACCAAGGATTGACCTTTCTTGAGCACTCTAGGATGTCCATGCACCTTCTTATGACTTGAGAACTTTCTTATACAATATATTTCAATATGACCAACTTGATGACAACTAAAACAAATAACATCTTGTCTCTTAGGTTCATTATGCTCAATCTTGACTATCTTAGGTCTCCATATCTGGGTTAGTCTTTTCTCATACATTTTGGGGTAGAATATAGAAAAATGTCCCATGTCATGACAATTATAGCAGACTACATTATCCATACCTCTAGCTGACCAGCTACTCTTCCTTATACATTTGTTTTCCTTATGACCAAACTTATGATAAACATAATAATGACCAATAAAATATCTTTCATACCTCATGGCATTTGGTTTCTTGATTGATATTTTCTTATTGATATTGGTGTTTGCATCTTTCTTATCTTGAGCTAACCTATCTTGCTCTTTATCAGTATTCTTTACCTTGAGGACAAATTGTTCATGATCATCCTTCAATGGATCTAGCTTGGTTTTCAATTGAACACTCTCATCCTTTATATCTCTCATACTTAAAATTATAGCCTCTAACTGAATTATAAGAACTTGGATAGTCTCCTTATCCCTCTTAGATTTTTTAACCATGTCATCCTTCAATATACACGCTTTCTCTTCAATAATATTTATATAATAAATATTGGACTTTAACTCATCATGATCACCTTGATTTTAACTCAACTTGGCATTTGACTCTTCTAACTCTGTCTTGAGATGTTTGTATTCTTCCTCTTTTGAACTCAAATTAGTCTTCGTAACCCTTAACTGATCTTGAAGAATGTTGATCTTCTCTTTATCATATTTTGATTTTGAGATTTCTTTAAAGGATTATAGATACTTATTGAGATTGATGTAGTCATCCTTAATAGCCTTAAATCTTGAGGCCAGGATCTTATTATAATCTTATTCTTGATCATGCTCTCTCATCTTACCTCTAAAATTATCAAAAATGGCCTTGAGTTGAATTAAATTTTATTCAGTTGATTTTAGACATGCATAAATAACCTCCACTTGAGCCTTCAAATCTTTGAATCTCTTTCTTCAATTTCTTATCCATATTGTACCTTGGATCACCTTCAAGTGGTTAAACTTGTAAAGAAGGTCCTACTTTGATACCAATTATTAGAGGTACAATCACTGATAGGGGGGTCAATTAGTGATGATAGATATTAAATTGAATTCTAAACCTTATAAACCCTTAACCATTCAACACATACAATCATGAATCATAAACATCATTCATAACAATGAACATGGAAGATCAAATAAGATCAAGCACAAAACACATAATATATGTGGGAAACCCTCTTGGGGGATAAAACCCAATGAACCCTACAAGATGGATTACAGTCCTATAATGACAAGATATAATATTTATACCAGCACCAATTATCAAGAAACACCCATTCCTTAGTTTAGTGAGACACCAATCCCACAAGGAACTATTTCCCGTAGCTAGTTGAGCACCCAAAACAACTAGACCTTTAGCAAGTTGTATCTTGAAAGGAAGAACCAAACCCATAAGAAACTAAGGACCAATTTAAATACCTTGAATATATCATATATATAAAAAAATTCTACTCTTCACCTCCAATTTGTCTCAAGATGCCTCTAGGACTAACTCACTCAAACTACATCTTCTAGGATCATTAGGTCCAATGACCTATGTGTCCTACTACATAAACTTAATTATAAAATCACAATAGATAATCTTCACTCTCTATTATTTCTTAATGACCTATGCCTTCTCTTTCAAAGGTTTTCTCCTTCTCCTGAATCCACACTTTCACAACTTCACACAAATGGGCTAACAATGTCTTGTATTTATAACACTCTCTTGGTATAATCCATATTCGTCAGAAAATATGCTTACCATAATTTTTATACATTTTAAATATGTCTTCATAAACATTACATGTAATAACCATACACTCCTTAGGTTGGCCAATACCTCATTATCCCCAAACCACAATTAGGTCTTGCTGAGACCTAAAACAATTAGGCCTACTCACCTATACATTACAACTTCAACTCCTTCGGTCACTTTCAACTTCTACAAATTATTTGAACAAATCAAACCTATCTCAAATATAAACTTTCTAATTCAATCATGGGTTCATGCCACATGTAACACCAACTCAACACTTGAACTTATGAATTAGGTCTCCTCACTCTTTAGGCCTTTGAACACTGAAAACACAGTCTCAAACTTATAAATAAATAACAAAAATATTTCACATAGCCATATGATTAGATCACATGGGTGAAACATTAAAAACCTATGAAAAACTTACATGTGTCTTAGACATTCTAACACAGGATCTAATTACTCAAATCAACTCTCTCAAAATCCCAACCCAGAATAGTCATATACACTCAAAATATAGTCAAGTTATTTTGACTATCCATAACTAATCATGCGAAAATAATGAAAACCAATAAATTTTAATCTATATTTTATAATTTATAGAACATCTCAATACTCATATTTTTCCTCAACTCTACTTAGAATGTCTTCAACTTACCTCTGCAAGATGGTCACTCAAACTGTCAGTTTATTAAATAAACATAGTCAACTTCTAAGTAATTTTTCACACTAAATATGGATTTTTCAAACCTTAATAATCCACATATATGTTCCTCATGGATTATGGAACAATATATAATAAATATTTCATCTTGAAACATCAAAATACTATCAAGAATAACTCAATTATCCTTCTCAGGTCACTTGTAGAACATGGTCAAACACATTCAACTGTGGAGATCAATATATGTAACTATAAAAAATTAAAATTTTATAGATGCACTTGAATTAATTTACAATTTTTCCTTTTACATCGCCTTCAAATTCATCCTAGATCAAAATATATTATAAAAATATCGTAGACTAGTTTTTCCTTTGCTAATTCAAATGCCAATGGTTGTTGTCTAATGTAAACATTACAGACACATGTGTTCATCTTGTGTCCCATAGAAAATTTATCAGATTATTTACATTGATTTCTTTATAAGTCTCTTGAATTTAAATCTTTAATGCTCACCATTCATCATTGATCTGTGCTTCCATGATTAGTACACTTGGCACCCTTGTGTGCTGTTTTGGTACCCTACAGTTAGTCTCCAATAAACTTCCACCACTTGGTAGTCTGAATTCCTTCTGAGTATCCTTTGACCTATTAAATTAATACACACTATTGGATCACTATCTGATAATATCATGCTCTCCATTAGAAACTTATCTGATCAAATTAATTACTCATCGTAGATATTTGATAATGCAAATTTGGCTAAGTATGGGAACCACTACAATGTGCTTGGAAGGCCAACTTTGTACATTTATAAATTTATATAAACTCAACCTCATCACCTAAAAATTGAACCACATGATCACCTTTCATAGGGGAATCCATCCATTTATCAAATTACTCTTGAAACTTTCACATGTGTAAAATATGATGTCATCAAACTATTTACTTAGCCTTATCTATCAAGATGACTAATTGAACCTAAACACTCATATGACTACTCTAATGAATTCATTTCATTTCCATAAGCACCCCAAGAACTCATAACACCCCATAGGGTTTCTGAAACATGTCCATACCACCAATTACTTCACAAATAAAACACTCTATAAAACATCAAACACAACTTCTTTGTCATTCATGCACTAGTACCTCATGCTCTCATTGACATCAATGACAAGCTAAGACATCGATGACCATGCTCAATAGGGGGAAAGGAGTGGGGTTGGGGGGGTGCTGGGGGTTTAATTTGAATCTAGTTATAGGGGAGGAGGGAGATGATGAGGATCATGTGGAGACGTAGGTTTTTGAGGTATCTACTGGTGTGGAAATTGTACAAGGTGGCCTTTCTTTCTCACTAATTTCTATTTTTTAAATTTAACTAGTATGGGTAGTTCCAGGGAAGTTTAGACATGTTAATGGGTCATTTATTATCTATCAAGTTCCACAAGTTTTTGAGGGAATTTTTAGTTTGATGATTTGAAGGATTCATTCAGAGAAAGAAAAGGATGGATTTAAGTCCTATATGATGACTTTCTACTTGTGCTTAGGAAAAAAGTTCTACAAAATCAATGTGTGGAGGAAGATGAGGTCGAACATTGAAGTAAAGTACACCAAGACAATATAGGGAGATCTATTGAAGTTACTAAGATTCTCTAGTTTGTGGCCAAGATTAGGTGTGGGTTTGTTTAGGGAGATCATTTTACTTCTAAATGATAAGCTTGAGCTATTATTTACCAACCTTTCTATTTTCTTGTCCTTCTCTACCTGCAAGATGGAGTTGTCTCAATTTTGTCAAGGTATCACCTGGTTTTAGTTCCTTGGCTATTGTTTTTTATCCTAGGTGATTGACACTTTGGAATGAATTCATGACCACTTTTAGGTGAAGCTTCATTGGAGAGAGATTAGGTGTCACATTGAAGGATTATTTTTTACACTTGCTAAGATGGTGTCTTGGTCGATTTCCCCTTGCATTCCCAATTGATTGGTCCTCCTTGTATCTTATTCAAAATCTTGATATGTATTAGGCCTTATTTTGGGGATTTTTTTCTCAATCTACAATCACTTTATTTACATAGGCTTTAGATTCATTGACACAATTATGTTTTTTCCCTATTTTGCTTTATTATGGTTGTTTAATGAATTTGACGGGCCTCTTGGGTGGATAAGGAAGTTTAATGTTGTTCTTAGAGATTTAACTAGAATGACTAATTTTTTTCACCTTGATATAATGGATAAGAGATGTGTTTATAGTTATAAACATTCAACCCTCTTTTAAGCAGTGAAGGGCATTATTTGATTCTAGATCTAAATTATTCTATTTCAGCTTTCAAGGGAGAGGGTTATTTGTAAGAAGGGTTTAAGCTTCCCTTAGACGCCAAGTATAAATTATTTAAGGATAGTTATTAGATGGAGATTCATTTTTTAAATGATGAAAATTGTAGTATGGAGGTTGTGAATTATGCCACTTATAGTGTAAGAAGACTTTATTATCAAAATGAAAAGTTTCATTAATTATTTTTAGAATCTTTCTCTATAATGCTTAGTAGATCTCAGTGAGGATCCTTATTAATTTGGATTCCTTAACTGGAATTCCCTCAGATTCTCTATGGGAGACGTGCGCCTCCCATTGTGCCTAAGATGGCTAGTTTATCAAAGTAAAGGACTCCACTAGGGAGACCAAATTGTATCCTAGGATGGTTGAACTTGTTTAAAAAATTCAGTTCTTGATCTAGTCAAAATTAGACTAGGGTCCACCAAGGATCCCCTTGAACATTCTACTAGAGATGTTTCTTTGTTAATTTTATTTTGCATGGGTCCTTAGGTGACCCCGAAGGTTCTTTCCCCTCATAATGGTGCTTGGGTGATTGAATTTTTTATTTCTCTTCTTTGGGTGAAAGGGTTGTTGTCTCTTTGATGGGAGACCTAGGCCTCTTTCTCCACAAGTCCAAGCTTGTTTCTAGTCTAGCTAAAATTGGTTGGTTCTCGCACCTACCAAATTTAGTTTTTGCTCTTTTCACTTTTTTGTTTCTTTTAGATGAGTCCTTTTGGTCTTCCTTGTGAGCTTCACCTTGATTATCTTTAGTTAGCTAGGAGGAGACCTAGATCGTCGATTGTGTCCGAGATTGATTCCATACCAATTTAAAACTAGGTTTATCTTAAAATATGAACATTTTTTTTCATATTTTTATATATTACATGTATAAAAATGATAAAATTTAATAATATTCACACTGAAATAAAGATTCACCAAAAAAATACATAGAAAAAATATGGTAGAGCGTGCACGCACGCACGAATGCACGCGCGCACGCGTGCGCACACACACACACACATTCTTAATGTAAAATATCAAAGTCCAAAACATAAGAAATATAACTTATCAATAATATGTTAAATTAAATATATTTTTTACGGACATCTTAAAACTAATCAATAATATCAAATATGTGAAATTCATTATTTTCAAGAGCTTGGCTTTCTTCTTAAACATCATTGTGATCTTCCATTGAGTTTCATATATCTACAAGATTTCAAAAGTGATCCTTTCCAAATAATCCTACCAATAATGTTTGATTATCATTTGATATTTTTCCACATATGATACACTAAAATCTCCTTTTTTTTAAATGATAATATTAATTATCTACTTAATATGACAATGCAGTTTTTGCTTTCAAATGGATATGTAATTTTTTAATTTATATAAGTAATTTGCTAATAGTGTATCTAATAATAAAAATAAATAAAAATAATTAAATAAAATAAGATAAAAATGTATAAAGAAAAATAAAGATTAAAGTATGTTTTCATTTTTATTATATGATAAATCTAACATGAATTTGCAAACAAATCCAAAACTTAATCTAATTCAAAGCTTTGGTAATTTGATTTTTTTCGAGGAAAATGATGGTAGGAAGGGAAGAGGAAATTACATGAATCACCCCCTCCTCACTATGTTTAGAAATTTTTAAAAATATAAAATTTAAACATTATAAAATAATAAATTAAAAAAAATAAAACATAACCAAAAAAAAAATTGCGATTATATAATGAAGTTTAAAGGTAAATAAAATTTGGTTCCTTATTATTTTGTCTATAGGATGATGGTTTATGTAATAGTTTATAGTTCGCCTACATTGGGACTCGACTATATAAACATTCACTTTATCTTTTTACCTATAAGAAAGGAGTTTTTCAGAAGTCTTTAAGTTTTGTTTTACAAGGCCCCTTTTTGTACCATGTCACTCTCTATATGAAACCCTGGGAGAGATTTTCTTACAACAACATGTTGACTATTTCCCCTATTTAACCTTAAAGAAATGTTGTATCTAGCCCTTATTTATTTCAGTATTAAGGGGGTATTATCTTCATGCCTAATATAATCATTGTCTTCTAATTGAGTAATGTAAATTATGATGATAAGAGGAGGGTTAAAATCAAGAGGGCTAAGTGTTATAAATTCAAGGACAAAATAGAGCAAAAAATAAAGAGATGGGAAAATAAATTTACAATATTAAGAAATATAGTATTTTAATGGGAGGAGATAGAGTTAGAATTGATTTTTTTCTTGTGAAAGTGGGTATAAATTTTTTATTGTTTGACATATATTAAAATAAGAAGTGTAATGAAATTATTTCAAAAAAAATCGAAATAATAATAATAATATATCACAATTTGATTGAAATAGATAAAAATACATATATAAATAACAAGTCATTTAAGGAAGAAATGTTCACAACTTTATAATAATAACAAAATTTATAATATGATGATGATACACTAACCACTACTTCTTATATATACTATAGTTATACTATGAAAATATCTCTGGCTAATCCTACCACTAATATTAAGCTAAACAAATGATCATGTGACTTAATTAAATGTTATGCTAGCCACAATTAAGCCGCATATATCCCAATACATATTATAGGTTAAGAGTGTTATACACCTCCTCCCTTAAAATAAGCATTGTACTGAATGTTGATGATCATTAGATTCTTTAGTATGAACTTTTTATCCTCCATTGTCATATCCTTTCTTAACATGTCCTTCCACTTGGAAAGAGTCTTGGTGGTTTCCCTTGTCTGCATTGACTTGAATTGAGTCAAGAAAATATCTTCTAGTTCCAAGATGATTCCTCCTTCTTCATTAAGCACTGATAACTCTATTTAGATGGGAACCTTCTATCCAAAAATATGAAACATGAGAAAATAGATATATGTTTATTAACTGAGAAATCTCTAGTTAAGGGTAACCTTGACTACTTAGTGTTGAGGTTTTACTATTAAGAAAATTGTGTTAGATGGTGACTGGTAATCATAAAATCATCTAAATAGGTACCTTTTGGAATAAGAACCTCTCTTAGGTAGCCTTCATGGTGGAATATCTTTAAAAATAAATGAATTCTTTTCTAGCCTTTCTTAAAAATCTAATGGTATTCACACATTTGACTCTTTTTCTTCCACAAAAAAAAATTATGTTTGAAACCATGATGTAATCATAATTGTATTTGATTTTCTAGAATATCCACCATGATTGGGATGTGCATTGGTGAACAATGGATGGTTTTTATAATTATTCTTCGAGGCCATCATGATATTTTCTAATTCTACCATGATGTTTATCATGTCTTTTCATTGTGCTCAATTCTCTTTTGATGTTTTCCATATCTCCCTTGTTGATTATATTAGATTGTATGTTGTTAGTGTGAAAAAGGTTTTCACCCAAACTAGTTTTATCTTTAGACCCTTTCTAAACTTCTTCACTTTAATCTTACTTAAACTCCTAATTATTTACACATATGATTATTTTCTAATCTTATTTGCACGTGTTCTTAGTTTATGATAGGTCGTTGTCACCCTTAAGTGGGGGATAAGGGCCTCTCCACTTAAACCCCAATGGAGTTCAATGTCCAACCCACTCACCTAATATGAAGGCCACCTATTTGTTCTCCACTCTCCACTTACTCTTATATATAATACACTTATGCATTTACAAATATAAAAAAGAGATGAAATTTTAAAGACTTCTCATTATATTAATTTATTTATATAATATATAATTTACTTATGCAATGTATTAATACCATGGTTGTCATAATACACTCTTAGAGAAATCTTAGAGTGAGATTTCATAACTCCATCATAGTATCATAGCTTGCTTTGTAACCATTATCCAATTAAATGCTTCGAATCTTTTTTTAATTTTTCTTAGCTATTAAAGGTTGTACGACACCTATTGTTACAACTTGATATTTGGTTTTGAATTTTTTTAACCAAGTTTATTTTTGGCCATACAGCCGTACACCTAATTTAAAACTTTGTTTGTCTTTTGTGGTTATTGGTAATGTAGACGTCTTGGCAATGTTTGTCATTTGTCTAGAGGCACTGGAAAGGTCGAACATTTTTCTATGTGTAGGACGTGCATTCTGTTAGTTTTTTTAATTTTAGGGCTGTATAGTTTTTGGCTCTGTCAAAAGGGTTCTTTGCTTTTTTTAAGATCTGAATGGATTTTACGATAGTGTTGGTGTCCACCTTGATGATCTTGCTATCAAAGTTGTCCTTAATTTATTCTATTCTCCAGACATCAACATTGTACCTTCTCTACCAGTTGGAACCTCCTACTGTTTTCATGACAATTGTTCACTTGAGAAGCATTGGCAAAGTTTTTTGATAGTGCACTTATGGGACGAAGGCCATGGGATGAAGGTCGTGGGGGGATACTGCTAAGCTTTCTGGGCTCTTGTAAGAGGAGGCACGCCATCAATGAACTGTGTACTGAAATTAATGGCAGTGTCCATTCCCACCACACTCGATCCGTCGGGATCCTTTTCCACCACATTGGGATCCATTTGAGTGAAATTAATGGCAGTGCCCTGACATGTCTAGCTGATTCATTGTCATAGCTGGGAAGCATGCTTGTTTGGTTTTAAACTTCTCAAAAATCACGTGACTGCTTTGTTTGTAGCGAGAACATACATATCTTTCTTCATATGATTTGGAGTGCCTGAAAGGAGAGATCCTCTTGAGATCACTATGATTCATCTCGGAGAGATTTCGAACGAAAGCTGTAAGCCTGTTAGGTAATACTAGGCTTCGTGACTCGCTCATTTAGGTAACAGTTGGCTTCGTGACTCGTTCATTCAATGAATGTATTTTTGGTAAAGTGGCTTGTTGTCCTTATCAATTATGACCTTCCTTCGCCATTTGTGTCTCTCAAAACATGGTTATGTTAACCGTCACGATTGACCCATCCTTTGCTGCGTTAGTCTGCACCGTGCCTCATGCCTCAAGTCACCATCCAGAATATTCCTTGCCACAACGACACTATCACTCCACCAAAGCCCATGTCTCGTGCCTACACCAACTCTTTTTATCAAACAAATGTTCACCTTCTTTTGTTTGTAGTGGTGTACGTTTAGAAAGTGGATTTATTTATGTGGAAATCATATTAAAGGGAGGTCGATTTCATTACATGGTGGGGTTTACTATAAGTGGTGGATGATTAGACATTGGAAGGAGCTGGTTAAAGTTATTGTATTAGTGGTGGACATATTTTGGTGCGGTAGGATTTCACGGTGGGTTATTTATAACTAGGTGGCCATTATTGCTTTTTAGTGGTGGAAGACAATATCTCGGTGATTTAATCACTAAGAGGGTGCTTTCCTTTTATATAAAGTAGAATTTCTGCATTGACTTTTAAAAAAAATTAATATATTTTATAGGAGTAATAAGGAGATATTAAAAAAGGAATAATATATTTATTTTTTTGTATTTATTATGTCATCAATTTTGTATGTTGGAGAATAGAGAGTGAGTCTTAGTTTGGAAGATAGTCAAACCCCTTCACAAGTCAACAAAATTTATCTTCTTTTATATTGTATTTGTTTTCTTGATTGCATTTTCATAGATGTATTTTTAATAGAAGTCAACGTCTAACATTGAATTTTTTTTGTAGTTTTTTCTCACACAAAAATAAAATTACACTTTAAGTTTTTTTCGACATTTTTTTTCTTATTGTGAAAAAATAAATTGCACAAGTGGCTACCTCTTTTGATCACCCATGGTGGCAAGTATCCCTGCACTCTGTGACCCTTTATTTCATTGACGAATCCTGATGAGTGAGGCCGATCAAACAGGCCCCTTCATGGAAAAACTATTTTTCCACATCAGTGTTCATGTTTAGTTTGCATGCCTAGTTGGCATTGTCATGAATTTCACATGCTCATGTTCTACTAGACCATCCTCCCTTCAATACAATTTTGTAGAGTGCATGTATCCTTTGGGCCCCTTTTTTGGCACCCGCATTCTTTAGTGAACACAAATTAAGGCCCCTTTATTTTTTTAGATCGATTTTAGGGTTTATGGGTCCCCTTCCTAATACCATAAAAGTACAAAATTTAATGTCCATGTATATGATGATGAAGTTGTTGATGAAGTTGAGTCTAGTACGCAAGCTACATCCAAGGCATTCTAGACTACATTTCTTGTTGGAGGGTTAGTATATAATTTTTCAAGATTAATTGAGGTGGAGATGCATATTGGAAAATATATAAACAAGATGTTGTGTAAAGCCTTTGCAATGGACACATCATGTTTTATTAGAGATGCCATGGCACTATGATCATGAGATATTTTATGATGGGAAAAAAATAATATGCATGTAAAGACATGGATTAATTTATATACTAAATCAATTAAATAAGAAAGAGGATGAGGCTATGCACCAAAATTAAATTGTCTACAAATAGAGGCGAGGACTTGATAGGGGAAGAAAAAGTAGTGGGCACATAAGCAGAGAAAAAATATACATAAAATAAGTAAAGTGAGAGAATGAGAAATTATAATCCTAAATTTATATCAATGGATAGTGTCACATGGAGGAGGAATGGTGGATTTCCTAGTATAAACATAGTGGTTCACCAAAAAGAGATACGGAATTGGAGAAATATAAGTACATTGTATAAAGTATAGGTACATTTAAGTTTTGATGGAGGATGGAATGTGTCTAATTTCATATCCAAGTTAATTGCAAGGTATAATCCATTACTCATGGCACAATGGTGTGCTGAGGTAATTTGAATATATTTGGAATAATGGTTATACCACCTAGCCTGAGTGTTAGAGCACCATGATCATAGAATTACTTTCCCAAGGTGAATGATGTAGGATCATTTGGGTTCACAAAATATCTTGCATCAAATAAAAGTATAGGTAGGTTGATATAAATAAAACACATTGAAGTCTCCCATTGTTTTAATGGGTTATGTGATTTGTTCAAACATTAGGGTGTTCACATAAGTAATTTCACACTATGTTTGTATTCGACAATCGAAATGCATGGATATGTTATATCATTTCTGAGAAAAGTTTCATTTTCATTTAAAAATCATTGTGGTATACTAAGTTGAGCATAAAACTTGGAATTGACATCAAATAATGGGATACCAATGAAAAACTTGACTCCAAGGTCTTGAAAATCCACTTCTTCATGATGTGTTATGTCTTGATGTGTTACTTTTTAATGTGTTATGTGTATTTAGGATTGTAATGATCATTTAATTATTGTGACACGTGGAAAATTTTAATTAGAATTTACTGATTATAGTGAGTTTTTGAGTTCATTATTATAAGTATGTGATTCATGTGTGTATACAAATATACCCCTAGACCTATGAGAAGGCATTCAAGACAGCCCCTTAAGGAAACAATTCAAAATGTTTCCATTTGGAGAGGGATTTTATACACACACACACACACACACACACACACACACACACACACACACACACACACACACACACACACACACACATCTAGGGAAGATTTTATGGTTTGAATCACATCCTTATGAAGACTATGTACTATAACATTACATTGATTTTTAATCTTGTAGGTTATGAGTATAATAATGTGGGACTAAGTGTGTAAACTTTTAGTTTTATGAAATAATTTGGTTTTGGTTCTTATTCCATTGATTTATATTTTGATATGAATTATATACACACTAGTAAGAATCCCACAAAAATTCTTGTGAAAGCCATCAACAACCTAATATAAACAACTAATTTATTAACAAAAATTGTATATATAAATGAATTATAAGACTAACTATTTCATTTGTTAATGTTTAACTTAAAAAAACAATATAATCACCTTTTTTCTCACAAAAAATGACACTTTATTATTTGTTTTCCTTCTCACTTCTTTTATCTTATTTTCTCCATACTTTAAAATGACAATTAGCAAAATTAAAATGACATTATTATATATATATATATATATATATATATATATATATATATATATATATATATATATATATATATATATATATATATATATATATATATATATATATATATATATATATATATATATATATATATATATATATATAAACAACTAATAAAGTTGATGAAAATGTAACACAATTTGTGTTTGGACTTGTGGCATGTTTTCATCATATTTGTTGTGCAATTTGGATTGACTAAAGGAAAAAAAATCATTTAGCAATGCAAAACCAACCCAATTAGTGGCACAAATTGCATATCATGTAATAATGTTTATATCCACCTTTTTTTTTTTTAGATGTGTGTGTAAACACATGCACAAAACACCCTCCCCCACTCACCCCAACACCACACCCCAGCGCCCCCCCTCCCCCCCCCCCCCCCGTACCCCACACACACACACACACACACACACACACACACACTAAGGGGGGGGGGTATTTTATATAAACTTAATTTTGGTATAAGACTAGTTATTTATTTAGATTTTGTAAATTGTTTTATTTTAATTGTGTGTTTGTCAATTATTGGTCCATATTAGGTTTTTATTTCCAAATATTTCATGTTTTTGTAATTTTTTTATATTAGGTTTTTATTTCCAAATATTTCATGTTTTTGTAATTTTTTTATATTAGGTTTTTATTTCCAAATATTTCATGTTTTTGTAAATTTTTTATATGTTGCAATGTATTATTTCCTTATATTTATATATTTTCCTTATATATCTCCTATTTTATCTCTCCTCCCCTATTTTTGAGACTTTATGGTCTTTTTTATAAAACTATACCATAAATTCTAGTAGCCTCTCTCGTATGGGTGCTTTGACCCTTTTTTTTGTCCCTAAAATTATTTTTTCTTATTTTTTAACTTTTATTTCTCGTGTGATGAAATGAAAAAGGTGAAAAAGGTTTTAGTATATTATTGTCTATGATTGCACTTTTATACAAGCAAACTATGCATTAGATCTAAAAATTTAGGTTTGTTCACACATTTATATATGTGACCTTTTTCTATGTGGATCTTGATTTTATATGTGAAGGTCCTATAAAATCAATTACCTATTCTTGAATAATCACACAAGAGATTTCAAATACAAAAGGGATAAAAAAAGGGGGGATGTGGGAATGGTTGAGTTATCCTTGTAAAACCCATTGTTGAATGAGTGCTGTCTACATAGCCCAAAGGCCTCTGGTTGATGTAGTTCTCAATTTAGGTAAGATATTTTGAATTAAACTAATAATATTTTATTATAATACTTGATAAATGATGCCCTTAACTACAATAAAACAATGTTAGACTTGGATAAGGACTATGGTATTACAGTAGAATTACAATAGCAATATTTAATAAGAAGATAGATGCTTTTGAAACATAAAATAGATGCCTTCAATCATTGAGAGATTGTTATCTTCAAGTGTGACCCTTGATGTGCTTTTCTATGGTAACATTTTGAATATTTCCAATAACTGACCTATGGTTTGTGTAGGAAGGTTGATATAAATCATGTCATTTTGAAAATATGACCATTATAACAAATTGGACAAGGCCATACTACTAGTTGAGGATGTAGTGCACCCTTATTTGCCTAACACAATCTTGTCAAATAAGAATATAATATTTTGAAACCAAAGTGATAGTGACTTATATATGTTGAATAGGGATGAATAGAGGTAAAATTGGGAAGTCTAGGAGATATGTATAGTAATTGTGAGACTTTTAAGGTTTTTTTAGATATCATTGTCTAGTGATGCATGAAATTACTAGAGTAAAGGAAATTTGATACCTGAGTTAATACACACACTTTGTCTTGGTCAGTGATTTGCACATACCCCCTTATTGAGGCATGCGTAGAAGTGTTTAACATGTGTCAAATTGAGAGTGATCAAATCTTGATTTGAAGCATCAGTGATTATGATTAAATTGGAAATATTATATGCTCCAACCTTCATAGAGTGATTTGGAATGCTTTTGAAGATGTGTTAACCAATAAAGTGGTTCATTAAATTGAATCAAATATGTTGAGCATCATTAAACTCAAACGTGGCTCACATTTTAAACTAAAAATAAGATGTGGAACTAGTATATGACACACTAAAGTGAAATCAAGATATGAATTATCACTAATATCAAATGTGGTCCACTTGAAAAAAATGAATTATGCTACTAAAAACAAATCTTGATTCAAACTATAATTTTTTAAATCTTTTATACTTAAAAAAGAGAAATCTGAATTTTGTAGATTAGTAGCTTAGACATGAATGCATATCATGTCATCCACACTCTATAAAGTGTTAATATGATATTATGAAAACTATTTGACATCCTTTAATTGTCTTCACACAAGTGTATCTATGCTCTATTAGTTTTAAGAGTAGAGTTCATAAGCAAACCAAGTGCCTCCAAAGTCTAAAAATAATGATTTTTGTATGTTGTAAACTATCAAATCTAAAATGTATTGCTTTTGAAATTCAGGAGATAAGACCATTATGATGTCCCCATTTTGAAAAGAGGTAAATTTCTTAAAAATCACTTGTTTCAAAATAAAAAGCGAGAAAATTTGTGAAAGAATTGATCACTTCATATCATCTAAAGATTTGAATTTCATTAGAATCTAAATGATGTAACATTGAAGAATATGAAAATTTTAGATATTTTATTTCATTATTATAATTAAATGTAGCAATGAACTATTGGATGAAGCATATAAATAACTTTCAATTATTACATTATGTATTGAAAATATAGTATTTAAATAG
>JARHVA010000018.1:8397500-8502500 GCA_037957365.1 Torreya grandis
TTAATCACTTATTATTAACTAAGGAATTTAATTAGACCATGTAGGTAAAACCACATAGTGGGAGAAAGCCTACACTAAGACCCCCTTTAAGCATAACTTAGGTGGGTTGAATAATCGGGTTTAGGTATAGAGCTTAATGAGATACTCAAGTAAAAATATATGATCCCATAGAGGAGGAAGAAGATGGAGTTGCATTAAACACAAGAAGAGCCAAAAAATGAAGATACTTACTTTTAATAAAGGGTTTGGTGAATATATTAGTAAATTTATCCATTATCCATGTGTAGCAAAGACCAATGATTTGTTCATGGATGATCTCCCAAATGAAATGCATGTGAATATCGATAAGTTTTATCCATTGATAGAGGACTATATTCTTGTATATTTAGATTTTACTTTAGTTGTTGTAGAAGATGATTGTTGGTTATCAAAATTGAATGCCAAACTTAGTTAGAATATATTGAGGCCAAATAGACTATATGGTAGAATTAATAGATCCTCTATATTTTTATTATATAGAAGATAAAATAATAGCATTTTGATTCTTCTTTCACCAACAAATTGAACCTAAACTGAGAGAAAAACTATGTCCAAAATTAGACTTATGATTCTAAATATCATTAGTCCAACTTGAATTTGTATAGCTAATTAAGTTGATGTCAATTCCTACTCCATAGTGAATCCTGAGACTATGAGTAACCAAAAGGTAGTGGATATGGATAGATTCTTTTTGGTGTAACTCATGTGTTTCTTTCATGAATCTAGAGACCATGCCCACTACAAATGAAATATCAGGTCTAGTGTGCATAAGGTACATGAGACTACCAACAAGCTGTCGATATGAGGCAAAATCAACTAAAGGAGTTGGGAAATAGCCTTAAGCTTAAAACTAGATAGAAAAAGAATCAAAGCTAGCTTATAGTCAACCATATTAAACCATGCAAGAAAATAAAGAGCATACTTGGATTGTGTAACGGTGATCCTAGAGTTTGACTAATAAATTTCAATCCTAAGGAATTAGTGAAACAAACACAAGTTAGTCATTGAGAACCTATCAAACAAATTAATTTTCATTGTTGTGATGGTGGATGAATAACTCCCTATGATAAATAGATCATCCACATAGATAAATATAATAAATAGTGAATCATACTACCATAAATGTAGCCATTTGGACAAAAATGTCATTTGGTGAACCCAATATAAATAATAAAGGAGTCCATTTTTGCATACCAAGCTCGAGGAGATTGTTTGAGACCATAGATATATTTTTCAAGTTTATAAAATACGAGGAAATCTTCCAAAAGTCCTTGTGTTTATTCCATGTATATTTTGTCTTTGAAGTCATCATGAATAAAATCATTCTTCACATCTATTTGATGAACATCCTAGTTAAGTGTTGTGCCAATGGAGAGAGTGAGTCAAATTGAGTTAATTTTGGCAATTAAGGTGAACATCTTAGTATAGTCAATGCTAGGTATTTAAGAAAAAACCTTTGATACAAAATATGTTTTGAACTTATCTATGGACCCATCTACCATAAAAAAATTTAGTATATCTATCTATATCAAATAAGTCCTCTTCCCTTTAGAAGTGGGATTAGATCCCAAGTGTTGTTCCTTAGAAAGGAACCATACTCCTCTTCCATAAAAATATCCCACTCAAGAATGATTGATGCCTCATAAAACAATTAAGGATCAAAATTAGATGCAATGAAAGCATATGGGACATTCTAGAGTTTTCAATATGTTTTCCTAGTGTCTAATGGATCTCCAATCCATTGTCTAGCACTTTGCATTATTTGTCTAGGATAAAGAATACTAATGCTTAAAGAGTTAGGATGATATTCCTCATCCTTTAAAGATATTATTAGAGAAAGAGCAGGGGAATCCTTATCAGTACTCTCATCATCAGGACTAGAAGATGAATTTAGATCATGAAGAATTTATTTAGGTGGATCTTAATCATCAAAAATATCATCAAATCCCAGTGCATCTAAGGAATGGGAATGAGTGTCATGTGTAGATTCTTAAGGAACCTCTTGAAAGTGAACACTCCTCTCAATGAAATCATGAGTGGTGAAATGGATAAACATGTATCCATTAACACCCTTAGGATATCCAATGAAGATTTAAGGTTGAATCTAACATTGTATTTCCTTAATTTTATTCTTCAGAATGTAGCCATAACAAGATATCCAAATACTCAAAAGTGATTTGTTGTGAGTTCAGACCACTCCAATATTCAAAATGAGTGATTCCCTTCAATATTTTATGAGTAACTTATTTATAGATATAATAAGCATAATTGATGAACTCAGCCTAATACTAAGGTGTAACAAACTTGGAGTGTAACCTACAATTTTCCATTTCATTCAAAGACCTATTATTTCACTCTTTAAGACCATTATGTTGAGGAATATAATTAAATGTACATTTGGTTCAATCTCATCCGATGCATAGAATTATCTAAAATGGTTATTAAAATACTCACTAGCATTTTTAGTGGGTAAAATATTGATGGCTTTAGATAATTATTTTTATATAAGCACCTTCAAGTGTTGAAAATGATCAAGCACCTCTAGTTTATACTTTAGAATACACCCAAGTATACCTCAAAAATTCATTGATGAGAGTAAGCATGTATTATGTCCTGTTGAATATAGGTTTCGGAAATGGGCCTATAATGTCATTGTGGACAATCTCTAATATCTATTTATCTCTACATGATTTTCCCTTGTCATAATTATCCTCAAGATTCTTACCAAGTATGCAACCCTAACAAACCACATCATAAAATTTGATTCATGGAAACCTGAAAACCATGTATTAATGATTGATTTTATCCAAGTAGCGATAGTTGATATGGTTGAATAAATCATGCCATAATTTACTCGCCCCATTGGAATGAGTGATAGTATAGTATAGGGTTGATTAAGAGAAAAAATTGAAAAAGTGTACAATCATGATTGGTGATCTATTTCCTTATGCAAAAATAGAGTCATTGTTTTCTTCCCTAATGACCATGGAATTGGGAGTCAACTCAATTATCTTATGTAAACTGATGTGAATGATCTAATAAAAAAATAGGACATTGGTAGATAAATAGGGAACACATATTACATCATGAAATGTCCCATCATTCACTTTAATAGATACATCCTACTAACATTTAGGAAAGTATCATCACCCAAAAAGATGGAAGACATAAAACACAAATCCAAGGATGAGAATGTGTCATTGATAAACCCATGTGGTGTGATGCACCAAAATAAAACACCCATGTAGAAGGCTAGGATGTAACTACAACAAGTGCTTTACCTTTTTATTTTCTCTTATTACAATCTTTAGCCTTAGAAGATTCATGTGCTAATGAATTTTGATTAACTGACTTAGGGACACTTATATTATGCTTCTTGAGCATTTTGTCAATTACTCAATCTGTTTATTCATGATTTTAATTATTCATGTCCAAACTTATTACAATAGTTGCATGTGATTCACACTTTCTGTGGTTTCCCTTCTAAAGAGGAGTCTTTTGATGCATTGGAATTAACATCATATTTTTTACCCTTTCTTTCCTCTAAGTACTTATTAGTTTTTTTTATTCTCCTTGATTTTGTAATCCCTTTGGTTGTCATGATTCAAAATCAAAGCATGTAATTTAGATGACTTCAATGTACCCATTTGAATGAGCTTGTCTTACTCCCAAATCCAGATAACAATAAAGTCATCTAAGTATGGCATGGTCCATGTAACTCCAAAGGCATGTTTTATGGCATTGAAGGTATAAACATAGATAGAATAGTCAAATCCCAACTCGGCAAGGATGGAAATAATCAATTGATCATCATATTTGTCAATGTCATACAATTTCAATTATAACCTAAGCAATTTAAACCTTTTCAAAAAATCTTGTATGGTATAAAAATCACCTAAGCTCAAAATAATGAACTCATTCTCCATCTTATGACCTCTTGTTATGTACTAATTCCCAAATATATTTTTAAATATGGTCAATACTTCATTAGGAGTAGTGGTAGATTAAATATGAAATAACAGTTTAGGAGACATAGATAGGCATATAAGATTGTAGACCATAGGATTTATCACTTATATTGTACCACTTCACCTTATATACCTCATGTATCAATTATTTTATGTACCCATCATGATTCAATGTAAGAATTTTCTCCTCAAGAGGGTTTTTACTTTGACTTTACATAGGTGATATTTGAATGGTGTAACAAATGGAACATAATTGAGATCCACTATGTAGAAAGGAACTGTATGTTGAACTACATGTGATGAAAGATTAGGAATATATAACCCCCTAAATATGTATAATTTAAAATTTAAAATGCATAATAATATTGCTAATGTGTATATATTGATAAAACTTACGCTTTCATAAAATGACACCTAAAAGAGAGTAGTAGATTGAAATTTATGCACATTTGAAGTTTTGGATGGCAAGGTTTATTTCCACTTTATAAAATTTGTAAATTTTGGGTGTGAAAAAGTTTGTTGAAAATTTGTGGAATCAACATCCCATAAAAAGACTTATGCCCTTTTAGACCAAAAGGTAAACATTTTTAGGTTAGAAGTGACTAAGAGTTTAACTCCCATATGACCAAGGGCTAAGCGCTATTTTGGGTTCTCCCACTCTCTCAATTTAACTAACATCATCCCAAAAATGCCTTAATTTTTAGATAAATAATTTCACTCCTCATATCTTAAATTTCATAGCCTATAGGACGTCACTATGCATGCAAACAAGGTGTGCAAAACCCAGAATGTGTTTTTGCAAGTGTCAGGATCTATAGGGTGCCTAAAAGGGTGGTGGAGTCTGAGGTGTGTCTAAGTAAGGGTCACAATTAGATTGTGTTTTAGTAGGAATCAAATTCTAATGGGTGTATGAGGAAACATCAAAACAAGAAAAGTGTTCTTATAGGTGTCAGAACCTGACAAGTGTTTGAGTAGGTGTTAGAATCTGAAAGGTGTTTGAACAAGTGTCAAAACTTGATAGGTATAAATGCAGGGGTCATAACCTAATAAATGTAAATGAAGGTGTTATAACCCAATGAGCATGAAAATAACCACTTAAATGTCTATTGAGGTGGAATTTTTTGATGAGGCTTGTTTTCATAAAAATAAAATTTTGACAACTGTCAAAATTTCCAATGAGTGGTCAAAATCTTGTCAAACTAAAAAACCTCCAAAAATGTGGATTCTAAGTAACTTATCAAAAAACTAAGACAGACCCACATGGTTTATTGATAAACCTAAAAAATAATAGGAATGTTTTTTCCTCAAAGTCAATGAAAACTATAGATTTTTTATAGATAAAAAATGGCCTTGAAACCTTCCAAAAATGACCAAAAACAGATTATCATGAAACTAGGTCATGTTTATAGTTGTTCTTAGGGTTTTAACACCTTTTAAATATAATGTCACTATTAATTTTTCACATATAGATTCAAGCTAAGAAGATTTACATAGATTTATGAGAAACCCCACCAAACCCTAGAAAATTGAAATCAATGAAACCATTAAGAATGCAATATCTTACAAAAAAATTCATTAATTCATCTACTAGTGTAGCTATGATACCATTTCAAAGTGAGCCACAATCAAGGATATAATAGATAGGGTTGAATGCTCGAAGTTGAATCTGTATGGATTAAATAAATTTGAAGAACAACTCATAATTGAAATAAGTTTGTCTTCACAATAAATAGTTGCAGTAACACTCATTCATTAGCATTAGCCAAAAATTACATATGAAGGTATATTATATAGTGATGAATTAAGTCACCCAAAAAGATAATTAACTCAATTCACAATCAAAAAATGAATTAAAGTAAATATTCCTTAATGACATATTATTAACCTAAGCAAGATAATTAGACCATGTAGGTGAAACCACATAGTGGGAAGAATCCTACACTAACATTAAACCCTTCACGCCACAATGCCTTTAAATAGAACAAAGCATGGCCCTACATGACAATATCTAAGTAGTTTTATAATTATTAGAACATAGTTTTTTAAAGTAATTAAAATCAAATTAAAAATAAAGTGAAAAAAAAAATTAAAAAAAAAATTTGAAAAATGAAAACAAAAAACTTCAACTTGATGTCAAAAGAAAGAACCTATTTGTCAATGTTTATCTAAGGTGACAAGAAAAACTTTTTTAGTGTCAAATTACTCCAAGGTCAAAAAAGTTGAATTGTTATGTTACAGATAATATCCTATCTTGAGGACTTTATTGTTTTAGTGTCTTTAATTTAAAGAATTGAATTGAAGCCCTAAGCCAAAAAATAATAAACAATGAGTAGTGTTTGAATTAAAATGTGGGTTCACCAAAATGTTTAAAATAGAATTAATTATTAATTACAATTAACTCTAATTAAAATTTAAACTATTCAAATATGATCTAGGAGGTTATATAAGATAAAATAAAGAAAATACAAAGATCTAATTTTTTTATAAAAGTTGTAAATCATAAAAAATAGAAACTAAGGCTACAATTATAAAATTGTCCTTGCAAATATATTAATTTCAAACTATGTAAACTTTTTATAAGATATGACTATTTTAAATAGCATAAAAACATATATACATCAAAAATAGTACTTCATTATATATTAGGATAAGGCCACAAAAGACAAGCAAGGTCACAATGCAATATTATCTACTACTATGGCTTTAACAAGTTAAATTGTACATTAGATATAAAAATATGGGATTGTTTTCCCATATCTATAGGAGAAATATAGTGCATAGCTCCATTTTATGTGTGTAAAACATTTAAAATTAATTCCTTAGTCTTTCACAATAACACAAGATAGATCAAATGCAAAGGGGTAAAATGTGGGATACGGGAATGGCTGAGCTATTATCAGAAAACTCTTTATTGACTGAGTATTTTCTAGTTATCCCAAAGGCCTCAAGCCACTGATGTAGTTATCCATTTAGTGAAGATTTTATGAATACAACTAAAAATATTTTATTAGAATGCTTGGAAAATGATGCCCTTGAATTTTAATAAAATAATGCTAGACTTGGTTAAGGACTATGGTATTGTAGTAAAATTACAATAACAATCTTTACTTAAAAGAGAGATGTTTTAAAATAATAAAATAGACAACTTTTGTCAATGAGAGTTAGTTAGGTTCAATTGTGACCCTTGGTTTTATTTTATAGGAGAATATTTATAATATTTCTAATAGCTGACCAATTGGTTTGCATAAGAAAGTCATGATGAAGTGTACCATTTTGAAAAGATGGTCATTACAACACTATGGACAAGGCCAAACTATTGGAAAAAAAAAAGAATGCACCCTTATCTATATAATGTGCTCTTATCCAATATGCATAGAATCTTATGAAACCAAAGTGATAGTGAAGCATATCTTGAGTAAGGATGAATAAAGATAAAATAAGGAAGTCTAATAGATATGCACAATAATTACAAGCATTTGAAGGCTTTCTTAAAAATTATGGGTTATCAGAATGGTGAGTTGACCAAGCAAGGTGAAAATGTCAAGGAAAAGAATTGTTAATCAATTTTTATTAAATTTCATTGTCTACACTATCTCTCACTATTGCTTTCTCTTTTATTTCAACCTCCCTTCACTAAATTTTGGTAATAGATTTTGGCTGATTATCCTTCTTATTTTGCATAGTTGCTTATGAATGATCTATTAATTCCCTTGTTTATAGTATTTTTTAATTAGTTAAAAAAAATTATTCCCCCTAGTTGATATAGTGATCTAGCTATTAGATTAATTATTTTATAACGTGTCTAGGCCAAGTTAGTAATTGATTATTCAAATGCAATTATGCTACAAAAATACCAGCTAACTAATTTGCTTGTATTTATGTTTGGTCTTCCACCTTTGATGCTAATGCTATCTAATTCAAAATTTCAAAGTCTTGTGACCCATTCAGAGTGATTAGTCTTCCAATTCAAAACATGTTGATTTTATAGTAACATCATTTCCTATTTATGCACTTGTGTTAAAAAATGTCCCTTTATGTGCTAAATAGGTGTTTGTGTACGACCAAGTTATGTGCACAAATCCTTCCATAGACCACATGATATCATCCTAAAATGATTATAATTTTTTAGTTTTGGCATACTCAAACATTTATCTTCTAAAAATAACACTAAAAATCCCAAAATTATGTAATAATTTTTTTGCACCCTAGATTTTACGACATCATATACCTCAAGTAACTAAAATGTGATCCCGAAATTACAAGTTTAAATTTATGATATCATCAATGTAATTCAAATCTCTATCAGATCTAACCATGATGCATCTTCAATCACATGATTTTTACACTTTAATAACTATTTATTTTTTCTTTTCCATTCATCCTTTTAATAATATTAGATTCTAAAATTGCCTTGATTTAATAAATTTTATTTTCAAGAAACTAGGCTCTATAGTAAATAATTTTAAACTCTTTCTCTCCTTATTCTCCTTCCTCTTGTGCCATATGAAAGTTATACATGTATATTATATTAAATATAGGTGAGATATCCATTCCTTCTAACAACTTATTTTTTATGCATTTTATGAAAACTTACATAACACTTTGTACTATTATCTTCGTTAGATTCAAATTTAAATAGTTACATCATGGAAGAACCTTGTACAAATGTGTTAACACTATGTCTATCACCATAAATTATTTCTTTATGTGCCCCTTATTTTCACACCTTGTAACCAAGGCTACTCTATTCATGTTTCCTATTTACTTCCCCATGTGTTTTTTGCATGTATTATACATAGTCTTTTATTTTTATATTTTTTCATATCTTTCATCGATTTTTATTAACTCAATTAATATCTTAGGAATAATTCAAAAAATAACCTAAAAATGTGTTTTCTTGTGTTGTGATTCACATAATTATTGTACATAAATTCAACATTCACTAACACCATATCTCATTGCATCAATTTTTATCCTATTATACATCTTAACATATTTACAAGGATTATTTTAACAACCTTAGTTTTTCCATCAGTCTATAGATGGTACATGGAACTAGATATTAATTTAATTCAAAACTTCATCCATAGTGTTAACTAAAAATGGACCACAAATTTAATATATCTATCTAATATTATGCTATGTGAAAACCCCTACAGTCATATAGCCTCTCTAAATTAAAATTTATTAATGTTCATTACATCGTTGGTTTTATTGAAAAAAATAAAGTGTGGCATTTTATAAAATTGACCCTCCAAAATAAAAATAGAGTCATTGCCTATCTTAAATCTAGAAAATCCAAGCAAAAATTCCATGTTGATATCCTCCATGACCTATTTGGAATGGTTAGGTTTTGATCCAAAAACTATATTGACTCCTCGCCTTTGTCAACCATCAAACACAACATATTTTCACATATATTTGTACATCTTCACCTATATTTGGCTAGTAATATCTCTTAGTCAAGAACACCAATGCATTATCCACATAAAATTTCTTGTTATTCCTACACCATGATTCCCTTTGATTATAATTTTGTCCATTGATCCCTAGGTATACATAACTTTACTCTTTTGAAAAGTATTTTATATTTAATCACATGATCTATCCATAGTGTTTAATCCATTCTTATCATATGTGTGCAATATCTCTAATGTTCAAAAAATCCATCGACATCTATATGCAATGCCTTTATTGAATCAAAATCCATTACTTTTATCCTCATCAAATTTATCACCAATACTCTTCTAATTAGCGTGTATGTGATATTTTTATGATCTTACACATTTTTATTTAGCATGAACATGTAACTCTATAGATATTACACCCATTTTATATTCCTTTGATTTAACTTTCTTTTACCATTGTTGATTTCAAACACCTAGTATTGTGTGTGTGTGTGTGTGTGTGTGTGTGTGTGTGTGTGTGTGTGTGTGTGTGTGTGTGTGTGTGTGTGTGTGTGTGTGTGTGTGTGTGTGTCTATTAAAAAATATTTAGGCAAGAAATAATGCATCTATTTCTTGAGTTCTTTCAATATTGCATATAACTCCTTGATCATATATTGAATATTGGTGCTTCACATCATTTAATTTATCACTAAAATAGGATATAGGCCTTCCCTCTTGGATTAGTACTATGAATATTTATTATTCAATTTAATTTGTAATCCACATGGAATATTCCATTGAAATCAAGCAACACCAACACCAGTTTTTATGTCACTTTTTTCTTCAACTGTTACAAACTATGTTATGATCCTCCATCTAGAAAAATGCCTTAAAATTTCCTCTAATGTCAATGTGATTTTTACACTTATTCCACTAAATTTTATGATGAAATTACTATATAATCTTTCCATATCATGAGAGATTCATAATTAAAAATCATTTTTTGGTGATGGCTATTATACTATCACACACACTTTCTGATAGTCCATCTTTGTTCCTTCACTAGAGATGATAATGCCCAAATATTCCAGTTCTTCCTTCATGATGTTGAGTATGATTCCAATGTTATAACTTGATAAATAATTGTATATTTATATATTTTCATATTTTATTAATTTAGGAAAGTTATTTAATTCAATTATATCATAGATTAGTTATTTGGTTAATTTTAGACACTTTCTAGGAACTTTCTAAAAAATAGCTACAAGTGTTATTTAGAATGTAGATCATTGATTATGTTCTTAACTAAGCTCAAACACTTATCCATTCATCCAAAATAGGTAGGGAAAACTCTTTATATTTGAGTTAAATTAAGTTTAGTTAATTTAGTCAATTTTATTATTTTCTATGAACTTGGGGTTCCTAGCTTGTCTATAGTGCATGAGTTGCTTAATTTATAAGTAATGATTCTTGTATGTTGACCTTATATTATCAATGAGTCAAAAAAAATTTATTGAGAATAATTTTAGTTATCTTAGAGTCTATTTTTAGAAGTTTATTTTTAGTCTACTTAATGGTTATGTAAAATTCTTATTTTGAATTTGAATTTATGTTTTTTATTGCCATGCAAGTTTCTTGAAATTGGATTTTTTTAGATTTTATTATTAATAAAATATTATGCACAAATAATTATGGTGAAAAATATCTTCTTAAAAATTATCTTTGTAGATTGTTATCTCTATATTTTTATTGTGAGTATTCATAAATTAAAACCAACAAGGATATGTTTTTTAATATGAAGTTATTTAGTGTATTTTTTGTCAAAAATAACATGTATAAAACTAATAGATTAAAAATGAGTAATTATATAACATATATTTTGATATATAGCTTCAATTCCAAATTAATTTAAAATTGGTTTTCATTCCCTTGATATATCAAAACCTTCATTTAGAAGTGAAATATAAATTAAGATGTTTATTTAACCACTAAGTAGACAAATAAAAATAGACTATAATATAATTAATAGTATAATCAAGAAAATAAGGTTGACTCATTGATGATATAATGTCAACATGCAAGAAGTCTTTCTTATCAAGTAAGCAACTCATGTGCACTAGACAAGCTAGGCACCCGAATCCCTATAAATTATGAAATTGATTAAAATAAATTTACTTTTAGTTAAATAAAATATA
Source organism: Torreya grandis (assembly GCA_037957365.1). Lineage (NCBI taxonomy): Eukaryota > Viridiplantae > Streptophyta > Pinopsida > Cupressales > Taxaceae > Torreya > Torreya grandis. The sequence continues at coordinate 8,409,090 of JARHVA010000018.1, forward strand.
AAAATCCCCCTAATTTTTAGGGATGAATGGATAAGTGTTTGATCTCACTTAAGTACAATTTTAGTGAACTATATTGTAACGTTCACTTCTAGCTATTTTTAGGAAGTTCCTATAAAGTGTCCAAAACTGATCAAATAATTAATCTATAACATATATAGATTAAATATTTTTCAAAATAATAAAAATACAAATTAACTAATTAATCTAGCATGAAAAAATGGAATCTTGGGAAATTATGTTTCCCCATTGTTATCAAAACAAAATGTGTTGATTTAAGTTCAGCCTCTTTGAAATTAGTCAAGAATATTTTTATCGATAATATTTATGTTAAAACTAATGTAAGGGTTATATACTAATATTTAGTAGAGGATAAATTTTTAGAGAGGATTACAAAGCAAGTTAGTCAAACTTTAGTCTATAAATAATGAAAAATGCATAAAGAACTAACTAACTAAGCCTATCTATTCCTATGGGAATTACAAAGGATAGAAAGAAATAAAATTAAAGAAAGAAACATCATATTACCTTCCAAAAAGGATTCATCATACCCATGTGGCTCAAAATCATGTTCTCTCTTCATCAAGCATCCTTGTCTTTGTCAACAAAGGTGGCAAACTCCTCCAATGTCTCAAGAACACTCCATAAAACCTAGGCTCATGATTCCAAAGCACTAAACCATCCTATAAATGAAGCTTGAAAACAAAATCAATGATAAAATTCAAAGGATTATGGAAATAATTTAACATTATAGCTTTGTAATATTCAAACATAAAATTCATGTGGATGGCCTCTCTATTTATAGATTTTTGAGATTGGTCAGGATCAACCATGACCATCCATCTCAAGATTGAGATGTGTGGCCATGGATAATCCTAATATTTATAATTAAACTCATAAATATCCTTGAGATAAATAATCATTAAAGAGGCATGGGAGGCATTAACTAGGCATGGGTGACACATAATCTTGATATTGTATGTACTTATGGCTTGATGAATGGCACCCCATAGATGATGTCACTAGGTGATGTAGATATTCAAAATCAATTTCCAATAATGAGATATTCAAAAATATATATGGAATTCTTACTAATCTCTTAAATTAGATTAATTAGCCTAAGTAAGTTTAATCAAGTTTAGTGCAATTCTTTAGAAATTGGTGCACAATTAATGAAAATGGTCAGAAAGTCATATTACTAGACGTAATTTGACTGGAGAAGAAATAGAAGGTGATGTTAAATGAAATTGAGTTTTATTCCTATTTAGGATATTGCCAAAAACAAATAACAAAGGTGCATGATGTGTACCAATAAATTATAAGAATAGAGTGGTTCGAAGCACTAAATAGCAAAATTGTCATTTTGACTCGAAATGATCTAATCAAATTTAGCTAGCCCATAAAATACATTACTCTATTTAGGGATAATTTGACCTGAACTATCACTTGTAAGTGAAAAGTTTGAACCATTTATGGAATTTTATGGATCTTGATCTAAAATTTGCATTTGAGTGCAATTCGAGTAAGATTTACAATTTCAACACAAATGGTGTGAGGAACTGGATTTCTACAAATTCAACTATAGATTTTTTACTTTAAGACCAAAAAACTAACCCACATCCCAATTTAAAATAATAACTTGAAGTTGACTTCTTATCATTAAAATATCCTCCTCATATGAATCTTTGTATGTAATTAGACACTATCAAATTCTTAAAATTCATTTTAAGATTTAGGATTTTTACATCTCTTACCCTAATAGAGTCTCAAGATATGAAGTTTTTAATGTATTTCATGCCTCATGGCTATTTTTGCATCCAAAAATTATTTGATAGATGTTTGGGTCTGTGGTACTATGGTGATAGAAGAAAGATTGTGTATTGGCCTTTTCTTCATCATTTTTTGTTATTTTAAGATCTTGAGTAAAAGTATTCAAATATTTAGGTGGTGTGCACCACTGAGAACATTTTCCCAAAATCCCTTCCAAGCATGTGTTCTATCAAATTGATATCTCCAATATTCAAAGTTATCACCTTTGAAAATGTAAATATTCTTAGAATTGGAATGCATAGAAGACTTTATTCTCCTTATAATGGCTTAAAACCTTTCTAATTTTTTAAAAATGAATCTATATTAAGGTAAGATAATTAAAACATTAAAATTAATTTTGAAAATTTGAGAATGTCCAAAATCCAAACACTTCATCTTGGTATCTGCCTATCTAAAATATCACCATTTATTTTTCATTAGATAGAAGTTGTTGACTCTTTTTCAACCATGAAAATTTTTAAGGGTTTGGGTAATCTAATTTATTCATTTCCAACTATCAACCATTTTAGTGGAGAAAAAATTATCTACGCTACCATTATCTATTATCATTTTACACAATTTATCTCCCAAATTTCATATAGTTTTCAAAAGATTCATTTTTTACATCATTTCCTTATCTCTTCTCAATACTTTAAATAATACTCTCTTAAAAATCAAAGTTTATTCATGTTTGGGTTCCTATAAATTCTCAATAGATCCAATAAATTCCTCATCTCCATACACCATATGGACTATTATGTTTATCTTTTTACTACCTTTACTCTACTCTCGTATGAATTAAAAGGTTCAATGCCTTGGTTTTCCATATTAGAAACATATCTATGGTAATAATATTACCATTACTTATCCAAATATGCCTCTTTATTGAGACTAATATAAACATAATTCTACACATGTCCTTTCTTATTTAACTTGGTACGACCTACTTTGGTTCTAAATATATCAATCACTCTAGGTTAAAGCTTCTATGCCTTGACTTGACTAGTTTATTTGAGAACCTCCTCTTCCTCCCCACATGGATTTTATTATGCATCACACATATGTATGTTTTATGCATGATAAATTCTCTTCCACCTAAGTGTTAATTGATAATCTTCCTCGATGGTTTGTATCATAACCAAACTTAATTCATCTTAGATCCCAAAGCATAATATGTTTATTTATCATGCATCCTTATCATTATTAACCTCAATATGGAAATATTAGATGGTAACCTTATATAAATATTCAATGTATTATTTGACTGACATCTATTTTTACTTGAGGTTCTAAAGTTTCTCTAATGGCTCCATTTGATACTCTAAAGGCAATAATTTTCCCTTCATTTTCATAACCATCATATCCCATCTCATTATCTTATATTTTCCTATTTTACCTCGTTCACATTGGACTTCCATCCACCATAGTGACACACATTTTAGATTAGGAATCCAAAAGAATTTATTCAATTAATAGTGAACTAAAATTCAAAACAACATAAAGACATAGCTTCTCAAGCCTAATTCCTAGGTTGACTTAGGGACTAAAAATAAAAAAAATTAAATTAGAATATAAAGACCCATGATTTTTACCTTCCCTGAAGATTCTATTAAAGCCTAGTCTAAAGAGGTTGAAATCAACTTGTAGATATAGAAGTCTTTGGAATTGATTAAAATCTCACATGAGTAGCATCTCTCCTTGGATATACATGATTTGGATTTGGATTGGAATGGGAGTGAGAAATACCTTTGTGAAATTTGGTATCATAAGTTTTCATGGAGAAGCTTCTTGAAATGAGAGGTGTGAGGATTGCATTTGTAGATTTCTAGAATCATTATGGACCATTCACATCATTTCAATATAGAGGGTTGAGGATCAATCCTAAAATCCATGATTACATGCATGGAGTGTGTAAGATAGGACTTTTACGGCCTTTTTTAGTATGGAATTCACATTGGAATAAAAGGATAGTCATTAATCCTATTGAGTGTGTAAGATGGGTGTAAGAGGAAGATTGTGTGAGAGAGTTCTAAGAACTTGTCTTGATTGTGTAAGTAAAATGTAAGACATGTCATAACCTTTTATTTATTGCACACTTTGCCTATTGATGTCATCTTGGGTGATGCAATAATATAATTTTGAATTTAGAAAAATAAGATAATTCCAAATCCATGGATTTTCCTATTAGAGAAATGTTAGGCTTAACTAAGTGGGAATAATCAACAATTAGAATAATGGTGGTTTTTACAATGTTTATATTTTTAATAAAGTGCTTACTTAAATGTTTTGTGTAAAAACATGCAAAGGGTTGATCTAACTCAAGATGTACTAGACAATATTAATGATGAAATATGATCCATTGCCCCAATCAAGAATGTATCATTGTAGTTTTAAGTTCAAATGATAGTTATACAAGTAAATTAGGTCTAGTGGTAATTTCTAGTTAAATTTGTGTATAACTATGGAAATTAATTCTAAGCATAGTTTATCCATGGAAATGGTTAAAATTAAGTGCCTACATTTCCCCCTATTTGAAAAGGAATTATGATACACTAGGTACAGTAAAATATTTTCAAAGAAAGAAAAATGCATCAAGAATGAGAACACTTGAAGAATGATGTCTTCACTCTTCTCTTTTTAAAATTTTGTGTTAATAAATTTCTATTGATTCCCTAAATGGTGCATTATTATCCATTTATTACATCTCAAGGGGATGGTTGGGGAATAGGTTGAAATTAAATGGGCCATCAAAAAAGAGAGGAAGAAAGAAGAATGAAATAAATTAGAAAAAAAATAGATGATGAACATGTCCCTAAAATTGGTGATCTTGGTTGAGCATAATATTATTCCCTAGTAGGGTACATGTGATTACCGATTCAATGAGTTACCCAAGTAAGATGAATTTGATTATTGATAAATCTCAATGGTTTTCCCTATAAGGTTAGAATTTCATTCTAAAAAATGATGATTAATTGGTTAGGGGAAGTAGATAAGGATAACTCTTGATACAACAGTAATGATTATACTTCCAACACCCTAATTTTTGATATAACATTGAGTATTATACACCATGATATAAACCATCATAATAACCAAGCTTTAATGTGCATAAGGACTGACCCTCGATCTAATAGATAATTGAAAACAAGGCAACAATGATAACAATCATGATGATAATGCTAACATATACCAATAGATGAACTCAAATACAACTGTGTTATATTAAGCACCATGATGATGACCCCATCAACATATTGGACTAAGTCATAGTGACAATAATAAAAATGAAATAAATAATCATGTAAATAAGTAAGAAAACACAAAGTGAAAGAGAAAATCAACATTAAACATCCATTTTCTTAATGAAACATACCAAAAATAATCAAACATAATCATGATAAACAAACACACCATAATATAAATAATTTAGTGATTCATTGGTGTGTGTGTGTGAATGTAATGCATTAATCTTGAGTATATTTCCCCTAATATCATATAGGACAACTAATAGGATAATATGGTAACCTAGATGAAAGGGGGGAATATAATAAAAAATAAGGGGTGGCCAAGGTGACTCCAAATTCCCCATAAAAGTGGAGACTACCTACATAATATTATGGACTTCAATCCACATTTAGCTCTCCCAAGGATATGTGAAATATTAAAAAATATGTTGATATGTAAGCGATTAAATTATAGAAGAAGATTAGGAAAAGTCAAACTCATAAAATGGTGAGAAATGGCTTAGGTTACTCATAAAATGGAAAGAGTGTGGCTTAGGTTGATCATATAATGGAGAGAGAGTGGCTTAGATTTTTCTCAAAATAGTGATAACATGAAAAAAGGATGCTTGAGCTAACCACATACACTAATTATTGCCTACATAGTCTAATTGAACCTTAGGTTATTATAGTTCAACCCTAGAAGAAGTTACTATGAATCAATAGTAAGGTTGAAAATGGGAATGGAAAATTAATATAATAAATGGTACATGATTTAAAAATATCCAAAAGATTCATTTTAAAATATCATCATTCATATAAATCATGTGTAATCTACTCTAAGACACTACTTATCCTAGATGTACTAATGGTGACAAAATATGAATAATTTGCCTAAACTTTTTTTTAAATTCTAACATTTAGAATAATTTGTTTTAATAAGAAACCAAACTAAAGTTCAATAATGGTAGTATGATGAGGTAATAAAATAAATATGGATTGATTTAATGGGAAATGGACAAAGGAAGATGTCCTTAAGTTCTTCCCTAAAAGAGGTTAGTCAATAATTAGTCAATAAAATTTAAATAGAAGTTAGTCAATAGTAGATCAAGAATCCAAATTAGAAAATAAGAATCCAATAAAGGTTATTAAATTTTTAGTGATTTCAAATAAAAACAAATTAAATAAATAACTTCTCAAACCTAATCCCTAGATTGAGCTATATGGAATTCAAATAAGAAATGAAAATTGGAAGATATAGAACTATGATATTTATCTCTCTTAAATATTTATTTCAAGACCAATATAAAGAGTCAGATTCGATTTGTGATCTATAAGTCTTTGTCAATGCTTGAATTCTTGTCTGATTAACATATTTCCTTATCTATAAATCATTTGGATTTGGCTTGGTATGAGAGTGAGGAAGCTCCTTATGTAATTTGGTAGCATAAGTTTGCATGGAGAAGCTTCTCAAAATGAGAGGTGTGAGGCTTGTATTTATATATTTATTAAATTATTATGGATGGTTCATATCATCTCAATATGGAGGGTTAAATATTAATCCTTAAATCATGTATGACACTTTTGGAATATGTAAGATAGGACATTTAAGGCATTTTTGGAGTATGAACGGCACATTAGAAGACAATTGAAGTCATTACCTCTTAAGTGTGTAAGAGGGGTGTAAGAGAAGGAAAGTGTAAGAGAGGCGTAATAACTTGCCTTGAGTGTGTAAGTAAAATGTAATACATGTAATAACCTTTTCTTTCCTTCATAATTTTCTTGATGAAGTATTCTTTGGTGAGACAATAATCTAATTTTGAATTTATGAAAATAGGATAATACCAAGTCCATGTATTTTTTAATTAGAGGAAAAATTAGGTTGAATTAAGTGGGATTAATCAACAATTATAGGAATGGTGGCTTTGCACAATGTTTATATTTTTCAATCAAGTATTCACTTAATTATTTTATGAAAGCACTAGTAAAGGGTTGACATTTTTCAATATGCACTAGATAAGTTTAATAAATACAATCTAGTACCCCAATTATAGATGTATCATAGCGATTTTAGAATAAAATTTCATTTATGTAAGTAAATTGGGTTGAGTGTTAATTTTTGGTTAAATTTGCATATAATTATGGAAAGTGATTTTGAAACTAGTTTGGACATGGAAGTGATTAAAATGAATTATCTAATTTTTTATCCTATTTGAGAAGGTGCTATGAGACACTAGGAACAATGACATATTTTCAAGGAAATATGAGGTCATCAAGAATAAATTTAATAACTCTTAAAGAATGTTTTATTCACTCTTATCTTTTGGAAATTTATGACTTTGTAAACTCAGATTGATGCCCCAAAGGGTCCTTTATTTGACATAAATGTCCTTCCAATTGGGGAAGAATTTTAAATGTACATGTACTCAAAAAAAGGAAGAAGCAAGCATAGGATAAATCAGAACAAAAATTATATGATGTAAATGCCCCCAAATAAGGTGATCTTGGTTGAGAATAATAATGTGCCCTAACAGAGTAGATGCGATCATTGATTCAAGGAGCTACTTCATTAGGGTGAGCTTGATCATTGATCTATCTCATTGGTTTTCCCTAGTAGGGAGGATTTTAATTATGATAAATGATGATTAAGTAATTTATTAATTAGTTAGGGGGGAGGGAGAGTAGGCAAAGAGATCTCTTACTGCAACATTATCAATTAGACTTATGAAATATTGATTTTTGATATAACATTAAATGATATGCACCATGATATAAAATACCATGATGACTAAGTTACAACAAATGTCTGGATTGACCCTTGATACAATAGATAATTGAAAAAAATACACCAATGATAAAATCCATGATGATAATGTTGTCAAATGCTAATGTATAAACTCAAGTACAACTTCATGATAGGAAGCACCATGATGATGACCCCACCAACACAATAGACTGAGTCTAGGTGACAACAAGAAAAGGGAAATAAAAAACATGTAAAGGAGAAAGCAAACATAAATTGAAATAAAATTAATAAAAATCATCATTTGCTCAAAGAAATACACCAAGAATAATCATTATCAATAAACACACAAACACACCATAAAATAATCAAGTACTAAATCATTTGTGCATGTGTGAAAATAAGGCATTACTCTTGGGTATTTGTCTCCTAGGTTTTAGAGCACCACTTATAGGAAAAGATGATAACCTGGATGGAAGGGAGAATAAAATAAAAATGAAGGGGTGGCTGAGCTAACTCCAAATTCCCCTTGTAAGTGGGCACTGCCTACATAGTCCTATGGAATTTAGGCCAAATTTTGTTCTCCCAAGGATATGGTAAATATTAAAAATTATATTAACAAATAGATTTTGATTATAGAAGAAGAATAGGAAAAGTTATAATCATAAAATGGTTAGAGTGTTTTGAGGTAAATCAATAAAAATGAGATGGTCATGATACTAGATGAGCTAACTCAATATGCCCCATGTATCCAAGCACTACCTACATATCCTATGTGTACCTTATGCCAATGTAGTTATTCCAAAAATGGGAGTGAATGCAATTAAGAATGGAAATGGTAAATGTGGATTATCATGGTTGGATAATGGGTTCCCATATAGCAAATGTAGCAAACTGCACTATCCATAATAAATCCAATGGACACTAGTAAACAAGATTACAAAGATCAAGAAGAAAAATTGTGGCTTAATATCTCTCATGGATGTTTTAATCCCTTTTTGGACTTTTTTTAATTTTTAGGTGTTTTTTGGTATTTTCAAGTTTTTATAGTTTTGAATGTTTTTAGGTTTTTGGGCATCTCAAATCAATAGAATATTATGATATTAAAAATGGTTTAACTCATAAAATGGTGAGCTCATGGCTTAGTTCATTCATAAAATGGTGAGAGTGTGGCATAGGTTTCTCAAAAAATGGTGAGATTATGGCTTAGGTTGCTCATAAAATGGCTAGAGTGTAGCTTAGGTTGCCCATAAAATAGTGAGATCTAGAAAAGGGGTGACCAAGATGACCTCATAAACTAATCACTACCTACATAGTACAAATATACCATAGTTTAATGTAGTTTAACCCTATGAGAAATTAATTTGAATTAACGATAGGGTTGAAAAATAGGAATGGAATACAAACATAATAGAAGGTACAAGGTTTGACAAGAGTTTAAAGATGCATTTAAAAAGATTGCCTTATATTAAAATCATGTGTAATCTAATATGAAATACCATTTGTAATGGATGTGTTGATGGTGACCAAATTTGAATATTCTATTGAAAAGTTTCTCTAAAATCTAGCATTTGGAATCATCTAATGTATTAATAAACCAAAATCAATATCAAATAATGGTAATAGGATTAGGGAATAAGACACAAATGAATTGACTCAATTAGAAATTGGGATGAAGGGATGGTGTTCCTTGGTCATGTCCCTAAACATGGGTCCTCATAGACAATGTTTGAGAAAATTAAGTGTAGAAATGCTTGAGATGCATAATAATCATGAGATCATCCATCTCTTCTCCATTTGGTGTATCCAATCCGTATGATCCAAATCCATAATTTATTGTTATTATTAATGGTCCTAGACAATTAGGCTCAAATTTTCCCTTTTTTCATGGGAGGAATTGGTATTTTTTTTCATTTTATTTCAAGACTAGATCATCAAGTTTAAAGTCTTTGTGTTTCATGCACTTGTTATAGCTATGACACAACCTATTCTGATAGGCTAGAGGTTGTTCAAAGTAGCTACCCATTTTTCATCAAGTAGTTCTAGTTATTGAAGCTATGAAACTATATATTCTTCCTCATCAATTATATTCTACAATGATATGTGCAAATAAGTTAACGTGATATCAATAGGGATAATAGCTTTCATGCCATAAATAAGGGAGTACAATGTGTCTCTTTTTTGGGTGTGAGTTTTGGTAAAGTAGGCCTAAAGGGTAAGAAGTAGTTGTAAATTCTAATCATGGCCAAAAGCATTAATGATAATTTTATGAATTTTGATTATCATTTTGTTAGATGGTTCAGCTTGTACATTGTTTTGAGGAAAATAGGTAGATAAAAAGTTTTGTTTGATTAGGTATTTGGAATAGAGGGCTTTCACATACTTATTTTTAAAGGATCCACCATTATTGTAAATTAGATTAGATAAAATACCAAAGTAACAAATGAGATGGTTGAGGATGAATTTTTAAATTTGCTTCTCAATTACATAAGTGAGTGGAATGGTTTTAACCCATTCTAAAAAATATTTTTTTGTAGTAAGGATATGTTTATGGTTGTCTAATAAAGCATGATTGATTTTACTAATAAGGTAAACTCCCCATTTGTAAAATGGTCATTGTATAGTGATCAACTAATATAGATGATATTTTGCATGAATGAGATTGGCATGCTTTTAACATTCCACACAATTTTTCACATATGCACATGCATTGACCTCCATTATGGACTAGTAATACAATATATGCAGGAGTTTATTGGAAAGGACCATGCCACCAATGTGGGCACCATCAATCCATTCTTTTACTTATTTAAATATTAATATACACTATATCGAAGATAAATAGTGAAGTAGATTTCCATCATATCCTATATAATAGAGTCTAGTAATGAGAATGGTATAATGGAAGTGGTATGAATGAAGGATTTTTATTTTTTATGAGAAAGTTTGGAAGGGAGACTATTACCATGGAGGTAGCAATATATATTAGAGTACCAAGGCAAGCTGGGACCAAGAGTATCACATACCATTTCAGATTCAGAATGTTCATGAACTAGCCTTAAGATATGTTCAATAAGAAATTGGTAATCTATAACATGATTTTATTAAGGAACCAATTTTTTTCATTTCCTCAATTATTATATGTTTGTCTCTTAGAATCTATTCAAATTGATTATACTCAAATCTCTATTTAAGATGGTCCACCATATTCTTGTAAGGAAAAAGTTTATCATCTTTTGTTTAGTATTGCTTAGTTATTTACTTAATAACTAGATGAGAATCTCCATGAATATATAATTTATCAATATTCCATTGTACTCCTAGACTAAGTCCTACAATGAGTTGCTAATATTACACTATATTATTGGTATAAGAAAAACCAATGTGAAATAATTTCGCAATGAGATCCTCTTGAGATATGATATATAAAATATCAAATCCTAATTTATGAAAAGTTTAGGAACCATCAAAATAAAGGGTCCAATATTGAGGCAAAAATAATTTTCCTCTAGAATCATGATGGACTCCATGAAAATTGAAAATAAGTGGCTTGGTATCTAATAAGTTTCTTTCAACAATCTAATATACAAGTGATTTACCCTTGATGGCCTTTGATTAACACATTCAATATCAAATTAACTCAATATCATGATCCACTTGGCCATACTACCGATCAAGGCTACTTTAGAAAGTATATATTTTAGTGGGTCCACATTGGTAATGACACTAGTCTTTTTGTTGAACATTTAATGGCATAATTTTTGTCCTAAAAACACCATGGCTAAATAGGCCCTTTAAAATGATATTTAATTATGATCATATTAAACCAATGTACAACTCAAATATTTTTTTACTCATTCTTTCCCCTGATCATTATGTTGTGCTAGGAGTTAGCCTAGGGCACATTCAGTTGTGGAGACGCATAAAAGTAATGAATTTCTAGGTGTAGGTGGATCTAAAACATGTGGATTTTATAGACGTTCTTTTAATTATTTAAATACCTATTGATAATTGGTATTCCATGTTAAAATGGTCCCTTTCTTTAGGAGATTAGTGAATGGATGGCATCTATATACAAACTAGGAAATAAACCATCTAATAGATTAAATCTTGCCCTATAGGCTACATAGGTATTTTATATTAGAAGGTGGTGGAATTTTTTAATAGCCTTAACCTTGTGTAGATCGACTTTAATTCCTTGATAAGAGATAAGGAAACCTAGAAATTTACCTAAATTAACAAAAAAGACACTTTTTTGGGTTAAGCCTTACTTTGTATTTATGAAGTCCTTCAAAGATTATTCATAATACATCTATATTTCTTACTCTAGTCTTAGATTTTACAAAAGTATCATACATGTATTCTTCAACTATATCATGCGTCATGACATGATGGTATGTGGCATCGACTTTCTTAAATCCAAATGACATCACTTGATAATAGAACATTCCCTATGGAGTGGTGAAAATTATCTTGTGTTGGTATTTAGGTATAATTTTAGTTTGATTATATCCTAAGAATCTATCCATAAGATATGGAATCTCATACGATATCATGGAATCTAAAATCATATCAATAGTGGGTGAAGGAAAGTCATCCTTTGGGGATGTTTTATTGATATCTTTGAAGTTGTTACATAATTAGATTCCTTATGGATTTTTATTTACTATGACTATATTAGATATCCACTCTAAATAATCAATAGGATGAATACACCCTACCTCCAATAAATTTTATAATTATTTTTAATAATTATGGCTATACGAGGGTGAATTTTTATTAACTTCTACTTGACTAGCTTGGCATCAAGGTATACAACAAGGCAATGCACAATTAAATCAGGGTCTAATCATAGCATATATATAAAAAACCATGTATAAATATCAATAAAATCTTAAAGGAGGGTGGTAAGAATCTCACATTCTTATTTATTGAGGGACACACCAAGTTTGATCTATTTGAGATCACCAAGTGTTCCAAAGTTGTCTTCAGTGGTATCCTCTACAAGTATTGTTCAACCATCTTGTAGAATAATCATAAAGGTGGTACATTGGTCTTCATCATCATCTAGTGGCTTGATTGGCTCTTAAAGTTCACCTAAGTAGGAAGAATATAAATCACAAGGTCTGGGAAAGGCCATTTTTTAAAGGCACATGGAAAATATTGAGCTAATTGATCAAATAATTTATGATCCTCTAAACTCATTCTTGAGTGGCACGAATTTATTGAACCTGAGGGGGCCTAGGATTATTTTGAAAGAGGGTGAAATTCCTTATCCAATGTCACCTAAAATAAGTTTTCATTATGGGACCCATCTTTTTCTTTAGTTTTACCTTGACCCAAAAGTTACTCAAAGAGGTTTTCACTTTGGGACCTCAATGTTTGATTTTATTTTTATTTTTGTTAATAACCAAGGAATTTCAATTGATCTCCAAAATAGGTAGTAAGGTCCAGTGTAATAGAAAAAATCTTTGTTTATGATCACCATGTGGCACATTATCTTCAAGACCCATAAATTCATAGATTTCCACATCATTCTACAAATCATGTAATGGTATATATGAGTATTGTTGGTCCCAATATATCAACTAGGGATGATAGAGGAAAAGATAGAGATTATATGAAAAAATAATAATGGTATATATGATATTATGGTGAAATAAATTCATACTAGTCAACTCATCATAGATGCTATAACAATATTTTTTGTCACTATCAACATCATTCATGTTAGATGATAAATTAGAATCACTCTTGAGATCTAAAGGATCACACTCAGGCATCTTGTATCTAATACAACAAGTTTATTTGTGTTAGTAAAGTTATATTGGCTCAATACATCTTTATTAATTTTCCCACAGGAATTCTCCCTTGTAGGCTTGACTATCCATTATCCTATTTGGAATAAGACACTTTGTATTTTGATAGTAGGTGGAAATATCATCATTGTATAGCCATGAGTCATCATCAATCATGATTTTGTCTTGCTCCTAGGAAGTGGTTTTTACTAGATCATTTTAATGATGTCATGAAGGTGTCTAGGTGAATGGATTGTCCTGATCATCTATGTGAAAATTACAAAGTGTGCAATGTGTTTGTCTTAATATGCTTGAAGTATGCTTGGTTGATCTTTTGTTTTGGCATGGTTATAGATGTTTAGGGATGAGTATGGAGTATTGATCATGTGTAAAAGGTCCCTAGGATGTTCTCTAATATTTTAGGATTTATGTGAATGAGTGGATTTCATCTAGTTGATCATTTTTGTCATCTAGACATTTTGGATTTAGTGGTAAAAAATCTAAGTAGGAAGTTTGATGACATCAACATTACCACATTGGATGAGTTAGGGGAGTTGGTCATATGTTTGTGATAATATTAGTCCCTATTTTATTTTCACTAAATTTTAGATCATGTACTCAAACATGTCAAAATATATTCAAGTGCAAAGTTGGGCTCCCAAGCATTTTGACAATTTTTTCCAATACTTAGCCAAATTAGAAATATGTAAGAAGAGTCAAGTAAGCATGTTGATGGTAGCATATCTCAAACATGTGGATGTTTTAGGAGAATGTGATAATATGGGTTTATTTAGTTTTGCACCTAGTTGATTTGTGCTAACATTTAGGTAAAACATATACATGTTCGAAGTTGGCCTTCCAAATAAGATTTTGACATAGTTGGTTGTGGCAGAAAAAATTGAGTGATAATTTTAATTTCGTTATATCTCACACATGTGATGGTTCCAAGAGAATTTTTTCACATGATTGGATTATCCTATGTGAGGAGATCATATGGTCCAAATTTGAGAACATTCAAGTAAGTGAGGTAAAATATATGATTGTGCAAAGTTTGCCTTTTGGGTAGATAAGCAAGGTCGCCATACTTTTTTTTTCACAAGTTAAATTTTGATCAACATAGATAGAGTGCATTTCTCTAAGATGTGAGGAAGTATCAAGATGGTGCCAAGTGTTCTATGTTTAATGTTGAGAAAAGATAAAGATAAATCTTCTTCCAAGGATCAACATTGAGAAGGTGATCATACAAATAGAGATCAATGTTTATATTAAATTAAAGAGGTCAAAGTGACATCTATTTATCTTTGTTAAAGACTAAGATACATATAAGATATTGATAGAGCACATGAGGTCAAAGTTGCAAGAGTGCATGAGATAAGGTCAACATGTTTAAGGTTCAACTTTTGGCATTAGTAAATTATGTGTTAAAGGTCAAGTTAATATAATAAGATTGATAGTGTGTATTTAATCAGATTAGTGAGGACTCGAGATGATAGCATGGTGTTTAAGGTTTAACTGTGACTATTTTCATTTGAATATTTGAACTTACAAAGGAAAAAACTAGTGATCTCTATTTTTTCCATATCTTTCGATCTAAATGGAATTTTCTCATGGTGTTAAAAATGAACTTTTAGACGAATCCAAGGCATAAATTGTAAATGACCTGAGAAGATTATTCAATCTTGTTTTGATATTGTATCAACATATCTTGATGAATTAGCTATTAGTAAGTGTTTTAGACTATATGATGATGATTTTTGTGTAGTATTAAGGTTTTAATAATCATATGCAATATAAAACAAGGTTTATAAGTCAAATATGTGTTCATTCATGGTCACTGTGTGCATAGAATGTTGTTTGAGAAAATTATGCTTAAGAAGAATGGTACTATATTGGTTGTTGGAATTTAAGGGGGACCTATAGATAATATATAATGGGTCCATGCATTTATTAGTGGTCCTATGTTCTTGTTTTTTTGTTGATGTGCTAAATGGGTGAATAGGTCTCCATGAGACCTATAATAGCTACAAGGGCCTTAGTAAAAGGTGACCCATAGATGCTATGGCCAACCTATGAAGATTGTATTGAGATATGTATTAGTGAGATAGATGCATTAAGTGTTAAGGCATGCCTAATGGTTAACCAAGATGGTGATGTTGAGTTGTGGAGCTAAAAGCTTCATTGAATGTGAAAATGTGGAGTTACTACGTTACACAGTAACTGACATCAGTCAGAGCCAATCGAAAACGATTAGGGGTTGACCAACATCGGTTATCTTTAGCTATATAGTAACCAGCATCAGTTATGGTCAACTGGCATTGGTCAGATAGGAACTGACATCGGTCACCTATGTGTTTTTAGAACTATTCTAATTTTAGATGAACAGTTAGTTTGCATGTAAAGACTAATTTTAGTCTTGAGTCTGCTTTTATAATTATTGTTCACTTTGGGTTCTATTTAAGAGACCCATGGGGTTGTATTGTAATAAGAAGTGTAGACAACAAAAATTGGGTTGATTATCACACAAGGAGGCAACAACAATTGGGTTGATTGTCACTAGAGGGAATAACTCAATTATTGAGTTGGTGTAATTGATTGAGAGAGAGAACTCTTGAGGGAGAATTACTGTACACCCAAGCGGTGTGAGGAGAAAGAAGTTTCTTCATTGTATTTCCTTCTGGAAGAGTTTAATATAGATTGGTTGTTTCTCGTATCTCCTATTATTTGCTATTGTTGAATTCTAGTTACTTATTACTTCTAGTTTAATTCTATGTTTAGTTGCTTATACAAAAGTAATAAATTATACTCTAAGGGATCCTAACAATTGGTATCAGAGCTAGGATCACTAAAAAGTGGTATCAGAGTGTGTTAGTGTTTGTTGATTACAGGTTCACTCTCAGGGTTTTTTGATTGAGTGGGAGTAAAGTAATGGTAGAAGAAAGTAAACTAAGAATGGAGAAATTCAATGGAAAGAATTATCAATTATGGAGGATGCAGATAGAAGATTATCTGTATCAAAAAGATCTATATTTACCATTGGCTGGGGTTTTAAGAAAGCCCATAGCTATGCAAGATGAAGAATGGAATGTTCTTGATAGAAAGGCTTTTGGATCTATAAGGTTGAGCCTGGCATCATCTGTGATTTCCAACTTATCACAGGCAAAGACAATGGTAGAGTTAATGGATACTTTGGAAAATTTATATGAAAAACCCTTAGCTTTGAATAAGGTATTTCTTATGAAGCAATTATTTAATTTGCAAATGCGGGAAGGTGGATCTGTATATAGTCATCTTAGTGATTTCCATGGATTAGTAAATCAGTTAAATTCAGTCAAAATAGTTTTTGATGATGAAATTAAGGCTCTCTTAATCTTATGCTCTTTACCTAAAAGTTGGGATAGCTTGGTAATGGCAGTTCGTAATACTGCATCTGCTTCAAATATCTTGAAAGTTGATGTTGTTAGTGTAATCTTGAATAAATAAATTCACAGGAAAAGCATAGGGGAAACATCAAGTAATGCTTTAAGTGTTGAAAGTAAGGGAAGGCAAAGAGAGAAGGGCAAGCAAGGGAAATCAAGGTCAAAGATGGGAAGTAGATCCAAATCTAGAAATGGAAGGTTAACCTGCTAGAATTATGGAAAGAAAAGACATGCAAAGAAAGATTATTGGTTGAAAGAAGATTATCATGAAGGTAATAAAGAAGCAAATGATGCAGGTATTGTTGCACAAGATGCTCTTATATTTTCTTTGGATAGTCAGGTAGAACCATGGGTTTTAGATTTTGGTGCTTCTTTCCATGCAACCCCAAATAGAAAATTTTTCAATGATTATATCCATGGAGACTTTGGAAAAGTTTATTCAGGGGATGGTGAGCCTTGTCAAATAGTTGGCAAAGGAAAAGTGCAGTTGAAATTGCAGAATCTCAACACATGGGTGTTGAAGGATGTCATGCATGTACCCATCCTGAAGAGGAATCTAATTTCTGCAAGAAAGTTGGGTGATGAGGGTTGCACAATAACTCTCATAGCTGAATCTTAGAAAGTTTCCAAGGGTGCACTTGTATTAGCAAGAGGTAAGAAAGTAGGTACACTTTATCTATCTACTTGTATTATTGATTCTCCTTTTGTTTTATCTACTTCAGATGTAGATGCAAAGATGTGGCACTATAGGCTTGGTCACATGAGTGAGAAGGGAATGGATATTCTTAAGTCAAAAGGTAAGATTTCAGATTTGATAGATCTATATTTTTGTGAGCATTATATTTTTGGGAAATAGAAGAAAGTGAGATTTCTCAAAACTGGGTCAACAAAGAAGGAGCACAAGTTGGAGCTTGTTCACACAAATGTGTGGGGACTAGCTCAAGGAGCTTCTATTAGAGGATCATAGTAATATGTTTCTTTCATTGATGATGCTACAAGAAAGGTATGGGTTTATTGCATAAAGAGGAAATTTGATGTTTTTGACACATTTAAGAAATGAAAAGCCTTGGTTTTTAATGAGAAGGTGATGTAAAGTGATCAGCTCAACAGGCTAAATAATTTTAAGCAGGGCAATCTTGATTTGGATGAGGTTATGATCTAAAATGAGCTCGTGAGTAAAAATCATCACTCATAGGAAAACACAGACACCGACATCAGTCAGGTAGAGATCGACATCGATCAGGCAGGAACTGATGTCAGTCAGGTGAAGATCAAAGTCGGTGATGTCAGTCAGGTGGAGACCAAAGTTAGTGATATTAGTTAGGTGGCAATTGATGTCAGTCAGGTGGAAACTAATGTTGGTCATGTTGGTCAGATAAAACTGACATCGGTTGGGTGCAGACTGAGAGATGACCGGGATCAGTCACTATCAAAAATTTTGGGTGGACAGCAAGCTGTCAATGAGTCTCAAACACCCATAAGGAGGTCTGAAAGGGTAAGTAACCTCCAATTCATTATTCCCTTTCTTTATACTACTTGTTGCTCACTAATGGTGGATAACCATAAAATTTTGATGAGGTAATGTAGGTAGAATCCAGGAAACAGTGGGAGCATGGCATGAATGAGGAAATTGATTCCTTGAAAGAGAACCAAACATGGGATTTGGTTGAGTTTCCAGCTAGAAAGAAAGCACTAAAAACAAATGGATTTACATGTTAAAGGAAGGAGAGAATGGACATATGAGACATAAGGCCAGGTTATATGGTCTTGAGCAAGCTCCAAGACAATGGTGTGACAGGTTTATGACAGAGCATGGCTTTAGTCAATGTCAATCTGATCATTGTGTTTATTTTACCAGATTGGATAATGGTAGCTATATTATCCTATTACTACATGTAGATGATATGCTTGTTATAGGTTCACACATGCAGGGAATTATTGAGCTAAAGATAAAATTAGCTCAGACATTTGCCATGAAGGATTTATGAGCAGTAAAGAAAATCCTTGGCATGAGTATTTCTAGAGATAGGAAAAATCATAGGTTGATTTTGTCTCAAGAGGATTATGTGAATAAGGTGTTGGAGAGGTTCAATTTGTAGGATGCAAAACTGGTAAGCACACCTATGGTTGGATAGTTCAAGTTGAGCTTAGAACAGTGTCCTAAATCACATGATGAGGTTGAGTACATGATCAGAGTTCCATATGCTTCAACAGTTGGGAGCCTGATGTATGTAATGGTATGTACTAGACCTGATATTGCCCAAGTAGTGGGAGTTGTCAACAAGATTATGGCCAATCCAAGAAAGGAGCACTGGAAAGCAGTTCAGTGGATTCTTAGATATCTGAGAAGGAACATCAGTAGGCATTTATGCTATGGAGGGTCAAACACTTCTCTACATGGATATGTAGATTCGGATATGGCAGGTGACTTGGATGGAAGGAGAAGCACCACAGGATATGTGTTCACTGTTGGTGGAATGACGGTTAGCTGGATTTCAAAGTTGTAGAAGGTTGTTGCCCTATCTACTACAGAGGCAAAATACATTACAGTCATAGAGGCTAGCAAGGAAATGATTTGGATGACTAGGTTCATGGAAGAGTTGGAAAAGGAGAAAGAGAGTTACAAATTGTACAGTGATAGTCAAAGTGCAATTCATTTGGCAAAGAATTCAGCCTTTCATTTAAGAACCAAACATATACAACTTAGGTACCAATTCATTAGATAGGTATTAGAGGATGGTCAGTTGAAGCTGGAAAAGATCCATATGGATAAGAACTCTGCTGATATGTTAACAAAGTCGGTAACAAAGGAGAAGTTGAATCTTCATTCAACTTTTGTTGGTCTTCAAGATTGAACTTGAAGATAGAGAAACAAGCCAGAAACAAGTTAGAGGATGTTGTTGTATAGGTACAGGTGCAACTGTTTATCTCCAAGTGGGAGATTGTTGAGTTGTGGAGCTAAAAGCTTCACTGAATGTGCAAATGTGGAGGTTGCTAGGTTACATAGTAACTGACATTAGTCAGAGCCAACTGATATCAGTTAGGAGTCGATTGACATCGATTATCTTTAGCTATACAATAACTGACATTGGTTATGGTTAGCCGGCATCAGTCAAACAGGAACTGACATCAGTCACCTGTGTGTTTCCAGAACTATTTTAATTTTAGATGAATAGTTAGTTTGCATGTAAAGACTAATTTTAGTCTTGAGTCTGCTTTTCTAATTATTGTTTGCTTTGGGTTCTATTTAAGATACCCATGGGGTTGTATTGTAATAAGAAGTGTAGACAACAACAATTGGGTTGATTGTCACACAAGGAGGCAACAACAATTGGGTTGATTGTCACTGGAGGGAACAACTCGGTTATTGAGTTGGTTGTAATTTATTGAGAGAGAGAGAGAGAGAACTCTTGAGGGAGAATTACTGTACACCCAAGCGGTGAGAGGAGAAAGAGGTTTCTTCATTGTATTTCCTTCTGGAAGAGTTTAATATAGATTAGTTATTTCTCATATCTCTTATTATTTGCTATTGTTGAATTCTAGTTACTTATTACTTCTAGTTTAATTCTATGTTTAGTTGCTTATACAAAAGTAATCAATTATACTCTAAGTGATCCTAATAGGTGATTATCATGATTGATCTATAAATAGTGAAAACAAATGTGCTAGTTTTTATGCTCGAGTGAAAAACTTTGGAGAGATTTGAGAGAGGATTATGTGTGTGAATTATGGAGTGAAGGAGGGTAGAGTTTCCTATAGATGAGTTAAATAATATAACATATTGAGGATTATTTTTATGATATGTAGGTCATAATTTTGTTGGTATAATAGTGCTCTTTCAGATTGACGATAAGCAAAGGTGAAGGGCGATAATCAGAGGTCCATCATCAATTTTTGAAGATAACAATTAAAAGGTGTATGTGTTCATAGGTATTGTTGTGTTAGCTCAACATCTAAGGGGTTTATAGCATCCTTGCAAGGTGAAACTTGCTAAAGGTCTTATTGTTGTGGTAGCTTATCTAAATAGGTGTGGTATCACATTTTAGGATTATAGTCTCACTAAATAAGGGATTTTAGTTCCTTGATTAGTTGAAACTATTTTAAATTGGTTCTTGTTATTAAAGGATAGTATTCCAATTGCAGGTTCTAGTGGATTTTATCCCCTAAAAGGGTTTCCCACATATGTCATGTGTTATGTGATTGATCTTGCATTGTCTCTATTTCTCTTTGTTATGAATGATGTGTATGCTTCATGAATGCTTATGGTAACTAGTTAAGTGTTTGTAAATATTGAAATTGAGTTTAGATTATTTGGGCTCATTGATTCACCTCACCCCTCTCAACAATATACCTCTAAAAATTGGTATCAAAGTATCTCCTTTGTGCAAAGTTGAACCACTTGAAGGTATCAAAGTTACAATGGTTGACAAAGAGGTTATGTCTTGTATTCAAGACAATATAGTTTTTGATATATCAAAAGTTAATAGCTTGAAGACAAAAGTGCAAAATATAGAGGCAATAGTCAAAAATATGTAGGCCATGATGTCTAAAAATCTTAATCAAAGAATGGAACAATTGGAAATTAAAGTCATGACTTACTTAGATTTACTCTTATCTAAGTAAAAAAGGGATTCCATCTCCACCAAAAGGGTCAAGAATGAAAATTCATGGATCAGTAATGATCAAGAAAAAAGGAGGTTAAATATAAACAATGTCATCAATGGGTATTGCTTCTCTTGCAATAATTTTGGTCGTAGATATAGATACTAGACTCTTTCACTAGAGATCAAAAGGATCTGATATGCTACAAATATAACCAATAAGGTCATGTAACAAAAAAATTCAAAAGATATTTAAAAAAAGGATATACAAGTCATTGAAACTATCAAATGGTTCAAGGAAACTAAGTCTAAAGAAGAAAAGAAGCAAAATCCAAGCATATCACCAAAGTAAGAGTCATTGTTTGTTCAAGCAGCCTTACATATTCAAGAAGATGAGAAGAAGAGATGGTTCATAGATAGTGGATGCTCAAATCATATGACAAGAGATAATAATAAGTTTATCTCTCTCAAAAAGACAAACCCATGTGTAATTAGATTTAGTGACAATAAATATGCTAAGATAGTCAGCAAAGGTGTAGTGAATTTGGACAATGGTCATACTAGGACTAAGAATGTCTTATATGTAGAAGGTTTCAAATATAATATTTTAAGTGTGATCCAAATGTGTAAACAAGGAAATTTTGTAGCTTTTCATGATGATGTATGTGAAATAAGAAAGGAAAAATATGGTAGATTAATTGTAAATGTTCATAAAATAGATAACAACATGTATGTATTCCATGAATCTAAGAAGGAAGAATGCTTCATAACTCAATTGAAAGAAAGTTGTCTTTTTCATAAAAGATTTAGACATATAAATTTTTATAATATGATAAAAATTAGAATTAAGGGTTTGGTAAGGCATATGCCTAAGAATTATAAGATTACTCATTCTCTTTTCAAGACATGTCTTCATGGGAAGCAGACCAAAAGAAGATACAAAACCAAAGAATTTTCCACTACATAGCCATTGGAGTTCATCCACATTGATTTATGTGGACTTATGAGAAATCAAAGTATTCAAGGTCATATCTTATTCATGCTTATCATTAATGATTTAACTAGGATGACTTGGATATTCTTTCTTTAATAAAAATAAAAAGTTTTTGCAGAATTTTTGGCATTCAAAGATCTTGAGGAAAATGATAAAGGTTAAAAGATCAAGTGTGTGAGATTAAACAAATGAGGTGATTTTTGGTCTCATAAGTTTGATGTTTTTTTTTAACATGGGATAAGAAGACAATATTTTGTTTCTAGAACACCACAATAGAATGGTGTGGTTGAAAGGAAGAATATGACTACTATTGAGATGGCTAGAACCACAATTTGAGATGTAAAACTATCATATGAATATTGGGAAAAGGTAGCCAACACTTATGTTTACATCCTAAATAGGTGTCAAATTAGAGTAAATGGTAATAATACTCGTTATGATTTATGGAAGAATAAAGTAGCTAATGTCAAACATTTCAGAGTGTTTGGGAGCAGGTGCTTCATTAAAAGAGATGAAGAAAATCTTTGCAAATTTGAATCATGGTTTGATGAGGGCATATTATTAGGTTACTCTTCTATAAATACTACTTGTAGGTGCTTAAACAAGAGACTTTATAAGATTTTTGACAATTTAAATGTAAGGGTGGATGAGAATAGTAGAGTTAAGAAGACAAAAAGTGTAAGTCACTCAGTTCATAATTTTGTTGCAAACAATGATGAGTTATCCATTCAAATAGATTATGATTATGAAGAGGAAGAATAAAGATAATATTCTAAAGATCATTATAGAAGAAATAAAAAGATCATCTTATCTCTCAGGGCATGTGCATGGAGTTGGGGAATAATTCAATGGACATAACCTACTACACATATATGTTATAACATAACACATACACATTATTGTTATAACATGTTTGCATTATAAAAATAATGCGTACACATTATGTTAACTAATAGAAAAATGTATGAATTATAAGAATGCATACACATTCCTATAAGTTAACATAACACATATGAACTCTTTAAACTATTACAAAAAAAAAAACACTTGACCTCTATCATTATTTCCTACTTCAAAATCACATTTTGGTGCTTTCCATTTGTGTTTTTTCCTACAAGATAATGTTTTTCCCTCAAGCTCACTTTTTTGCCTACAAATCTTCCTTTTACCTTCCATTCACAAGGTCAACAATGTCACCATGAATAAGAGGCAGATTTTTTGTAGATTAAATATTTTTTTCGAATTTTTTGTGAATGTAAATTGCATCTAGTTTGTTTTTTATTTTTCTCTAATAGGATAGCATGTATAACCTAACCCTCCACCTAACCTTTTGTGCAACCCTCGTATAGTTCCCCTATATCCCCTAGGTAGTCAGGAGGATATAATTGCTCATATACTGGAGAATAAAATTGAAATTGAGTAGATAATTAGGAGAATGAGGGATCCCATTTCCATGAAGACCCACCACACCTATTTGACCACTAACCTAGAGTTAGTATTAGGTCTAGTTAACTCAATAACAAGTCAAATTGATAGATGGAGGTCATATAGGGATAGATGTAGGACTTACTATGCTAACAAATTATCAACATCTAAGGTGAAGGATAAAAATATAATAAAAGATCAAATGTGTGTCTTATTTATCAACCTGACCACCAATGCCCCATTTCCCATAATGACCAAACATTTCCCAATCCACTTATGTCAACATAATTTTATTAGAGCCAATTTTTAGGAGCGATGATGGATGGTGTTTGAATATCCCCCTTATAATAACCATGAGGTCCATTTGTACTTTTTTATAAAACTCTATTATGATTTTGACATGAATCAAATTCCAAACTACTTTTACTATGGTGAGTTTCAAGGTTGAGGGAAAGGTTTCATGCAAGTGTAAACACTAAATTTATACACCTTGTATTAATTTTATGTATCATTATGTCATAATGTCCCCCCCCCCCCCATGCATAATTATTTTTATAATTACATTTTACCATATTTTTTCCTTTACCATCTAGGTTAATAAACTAATTATTATGGTTAAATAGTAATTGCCCTTTTTACTTTATCTTTAAAACCATAAAATCTAAAAAATCAAATAAAACCTAAATTTTCTCTCCCTCCTAAAAAAATTACTCCATGGTTAAAACATATCGAACAACCTCAAAGGTTATTTTAACCCTCTTTTACCCCATGCAAACCTATTGGAATAGATTTTTTTTTGAATTCACCTAGTCTAGGTAAATTAACATCGATCCTTCATGATTGACATTGATTAGTTAAGATTAACATCAATCCATAAATACACAGTAGACCTCCATTGCTCAAGAGGATTGTGATAGTGTTTTTGACTTCAAAAATCTACCAAAATATCACTGTAGTTTGTGTATAGACATTGTGAAATATTTTTTATCTTGTAGAATATCCACTTAAGGAATCATCAAGAGGATTTTATGAAGATTCTTCCCTCATCTCGTCAAGTTTTATTTTCAATCAAAAAGGTTAGTGTTGCAATTTATTTTTTTCTATCTTTTTTGTTTAAATATCATCATTTGACATTTGGTTTTATCTATTTTATTATTTTTTTAGGTCATTATTATAGTCTAATCAATATTCATTTTTCTCATACAAAATTGATATCGATTCATCTGAATCAACATTGATCATGTTAGATCAACATAAATCTCTATCAGTTTAATTAAAGTAATTTTAAACATCTCGTTTAACTCTTGAATCTCTATCAAAAATGTTTTGTGTATAAACCTCTATTTCTATCTCTTTTTCATTCTGTTTTCATCGTTTATCAAAATACAAAGTGTTATTATGGTCTATTTTTACTATTTAATAGTGTTTCATAAAATCGATGTCGATTCATCTCAATTGACATTGATCTTATAGAATCAACATTGATCCCTATTAAATCTTTAAAATATTAAATAAATCTATAAAAAAAATTCTAAATTTTTTGTCTATTCATGTATATGAGCTTGCTTGGTTTAGTGCATGATTTAGTTAGCATATTTGATCTTCCCATAGTCCCTCAACCTCTCTTTGCAGATCAGATTGATACAAAGTTTGAGCTAGGACTTTGTCTTATGATGCATATATTGATGATCTATTGGCTATAATTCAATAAGACATAGACATTGCTAATGAATTTTGGGATGCATATTTTGATCATATAAATATTTTTATTAATTAATTATCTTTGGGATTGTCTACTTCTATCCATATCTTTTTTTTTAATTTTATGTTTATGAATAAACTTGAATATTTAAATCTGGACTGACATCTATTTGAGAAAGGATGCCACTTCTCGAGACTAGTTTATACTAGGTAACCCACCCATCTATCTATTAATCAATTTTTATTTAAGTGTGGTGAATTGTAGGTCATTCCTCCCTAGCCAAAGAGGATTTATTACAATCAATCTTGATTGACGGTGTGCAACCAACCATCCATATCTCTAGGTAATCTTAAATCATGCTTGTACTTTGTTTTTAGTGGCTAATTAGATTGCATAGAAAAAACATAAAAACTACTCAAACATTTTGGCATGCCCGATGGGATTCATAAGGTCTCATTTTCTTTATTAGAAATTAATTATTGAATTTTAGAATCTCTTCTCCTTTTCTTTGTTTGTTGCATTCATTCAAAGAAATATAAACTTTTTATTTTATTTCTTCTTAAAATTTAAAATAAATTGCATCCATTTTCATTGCTTAGGTTCTTTCACATAGAATAATCTAGGTAGTAATCTATCATAGTCATCACTTTATCCACACACAAACCAAATCACTATCATAATTAACACATCTAAATAATTGACATAAGGAAATCAATGAGAATTTCATCACGTCAAAATAAACTTTTTCCAGTGATCTTATTTGGATTTCACCACCAAGAAGAAGACCAAATCATTTATCTAGCTGAGTATAATCTCTTGACCATTGATACACCATTGGCTAAGCACCCACACTGGCTATAGGATTATGAAGTGAGGGGAGAAAGCCCCAAGTACCAGGCCATGTATCGATACCAGTGTAGACTTTATTGAGTGCCAAAACAAACTACTTGAAACCATCCTTAGATTTCCATTTCTTATCACCTTTGTTATCCATTTCCTTTTTGCCTTTTCTTTCACATCATAAAAGTTAAAAAAGTGATTAAAAAAACTTCTTTAGAATGAATTTTATTGTGTGTATCTTTCATTCATACTTAAAATGAGATAATTCAAAAAGAAATTTTTGTTTGATTTGTTTGTTTTATCTTCACTTTTATTTTTTATATCATGGTGTTAACTTGACAATAATCAAAAAAGTAAAAATCTGAGGAGGGTGTTACATCTTATCCTATGGAGCATATACCTAGTTCTAATTCTTCCCTTGAATTCTTTTAGAATTTGATGTTTCCACAATAATAGCCTCAAAGAGATCCTTCCTTTATGGAAATACTAGACAATAACCATGTTGCTCTTAATCATTATTTCAATAGTCAAGCAATACATATTTCTCCTTGCCCCCATGCCCAAAACTCTCCACATAGTTTTGGGATGACTTTCAAGGGAACTAAGAAAATTAGAGAATTTACCATAGCCATAGTAACATTTTCCACTGGATCTCCTCCACTAGGCTCTAATGCTTAGATTTCATAACCTTTAGAGATCCAACTATTCATAGTATCTACCAATTCTTCAACCATTAGACAGGTCCAAAATACTGCTCCACCTATATCTACCATACCTTGACAAACATTATTAGGGTCAACTCCTATAAATATCCCTCCCATTAGAAAAAAATTAGCACACAGATCACATCAAATCCTATACATTCAACCTTCCCAAAGTTATTTTTCCTTAGCTGCCCAATATGTAGCCTCATCACAAGTAGCCATAGCTTCTCAATTATAGTCCTTCCCATAGTATAATGTTCTATTACAAATCCCTCAATATTTTGTGGCATCTCAACCTATTATGGATACCATAAAAAGATATTTTCCCTCACAACCCATGTCCATTTCTTTACCAAATTACCAATCTGCTCAACAAAATGTTTTAGGAGGTGTACCTTAGAGTAATACTCAAATAGACCTTATGAACATCCTTATGAATAGGATGGATAGTTTGGAATCCTCCACCTCTAGAAATAACAATATTCTCACATATAAGAAAATTTTTAATGAGCCAATACATCCCTCTAGCCCTATTCCACCATACCCCTCATAGTGGGAACTTCTTAAATTCACTAAATTTTAAAATAAAGAAGATCCCCAATAGCATCTTAGAGAATTTAAACATGCATGTTTTCTTATATCACACAATGATGCCCTCTTACTTAGGACTTTTCCCATATTGTTAGCATGATTTTCATTAGATTGGTATAATTCCATTCCCCAATATTCCCTCTTTTCCTTTGGATAGTTAGCATAAATTTTTTTGGAACACTTATTAATTATTATTGCTCAAAAAATGAATATCATTGATATTTACACTATTAGATAGTTTGAGGATGAATCCCTATCATACTTTGTAGCTTGGTGGCATAATTTAATCAACCAACTAACTTTTCCCTTGCCGCAAATAGAATTAATTGAATTATTTTCATGTTATTGTACAAAACATATATAATCCATGTTACAAATTCAAACTTTTAAGACATTTGATGAAGCATTTACCATGGCCAATAATCTTGAACTATGTGGAATTGAAGAGGGAAAAGTTAAATTTCATAATAAGAACTTTAAGTCTGACCCATCTAAAAGTAATAACAATAACCCTAAAGCAAAAGGGGCAAAAAATGAAGTTACTGTAAAAACTTCTTCCCCTTTGACATCCAACCAATCTAGAGATTCTGCCTCTCAGATGCAGTAACCTATGGGTCTTAGTCATTTTTCATATAAGAGTTTACTCCCTATGAAATATACCCCTATAGGAGAAACTTATGCTTAAGTATCAGATAAACTCCTACAAGAAAATGTCATTGAACTCCCTCTGATTAGACCAATCAATGATATGCATCCTAGACCCACTTGGTACAAATAAAATGAATTTTGTAGTTACCACAGGGTAATAGGACATGAAATAGAGTGGTGCCAATCCATCAAATGATTATTGTAAAACCTTATTGATAAGGGGGACCTTCGGCTAGACAATCCCAATGCTCTTCCTAACCAATCTTTAGTTATTTTCAAGAAACCATTTCCTAACAATCCATCCACATCAAACACCATCAAATATAATCCTAGGGAGACACCAAATCAAATTTAACCCTTGATTAATACAATCCATGACTAGTTATTGCCTAAAGAAGTCCCAGAAGAACCTTTGGTCTTGGATCTCCTTACAAGAGATGCTTTTGATTTGAGTCAACTTGAGGTCATTAAATCTAGTCCCATAATTACTATAGAAATCCATAATCTTATTACATGGGACTATTCACATGAACCATCTGCTTCACCCTCATAGTGAATCTCCTAAAAAGGAAAATGAAATTACTCCTCAGGATGTTATAGATAAACATCTTGACATTTCTAAAGTTGCACATGTCACCCCTTCAATCCCTAACAAGCCTTGTCATGGTAAAAATATATTAAGAGTCAATATTTTTCCCAAAACCTTGACACTTCAAAACCATCTTCTATCATAATACCTCCTTACCCTAAAGGTATCAAAGGAAAGAGTAAAGTCTCTTGCATTGATAGTTGGGATACTTGTCTTGGCATTCCACAAAAGAAAGTTATAGTCATCCTCAAGTTAAAGTGGATCTTTTTCAAATGTCAAAAAGATACAAATCATAGTATAACTACCCCCTCTATTATTAACACCTAAAATAACAAAGGGCCTATCCCTTTTATACCATCTCCATCATTCATTTTA
Organism: Torreya grandis; assembly: GCA_037957365.1. NCBI lineage: Eukaryota > Viridiplantae > Streptophyta > Pinopsida > Cupressales > Taxaceae > Torreya > Torreya grandis. The sequence goes on from JARHVA010000018.1 coordinate 8,438,543, forward strand.
GGACATCATCCATCTTTTGCCTTGGTCATAGGTTCTTCTATCCAAACACATGGAAGGACATGAATTAATTTTTCATTTATTACACCTCTATATCCATCTTTCTCCATTAAGGGACCAATACAAAATCCTAAAATAAAAGAGCTTAAAGCTATCCCTCTTGTAAAGGGTAAACAACAAAACCAAACAAGTAATACTTTACCATGAGAACCTATTATCAAAACCCCTATAAAACCACAACATGACACTTTGAAAGGATATTATGATATTATTTTGAAATAGCTTTTGGACACCTCCCTCATTATCCTACCACCTATATGAAACATTAACCTTCACCCTAAAAGACCTGCATGGTATAAAAACTGAGAAATATGTGTGTATCATAGAGTTTCTAGGCATGCTATGGAAAATTGCAAAGCCCTTAAGACTATAATCTAGCAGTTAGTCTAGGATGATGACATCTTTAATTGACGATCTCAATGATCAAAATCCTAAGCCAAAAGTTGTTATTCCATCTATTCCACCCATTCATGATCTTACTAGTCCCATAAGTGATAAAGAGTTGGTGGCCTCTTCAAATCCACCTCTATTACACATTAATGTTGTTTATGTAACTACCCACTCTCAAAACCATAATTTTAATAAAGCTAAAGTTATAATTATAGTATCCTCTATATCTAATATACCTAAACCACCTAGCCAAAAGCCTAAATTTTTTATTATAATAACTACCTCTATTGAAGCTAAGGAGTTAGTATAAATATTTGTATTAAAATATCTCTACCAAGCACCTATTAAAATGTCATGATATGAACTCATTAAGAACTATCCACAACATCAATAGGAAATGATAGAGGCTCTCCAAGCTATAGAAGTATGACCAAATGAAGCATAACCTTTGTTAGCTTTTATAGGATCCCTTTGAATGGTCTCAACTCTTAGTTTTACTGATTCTGAGATTGTTCCTTTATCACTTGAAGATCAATATCTTGCCCTTTTTATTATAGCTCAAATAAATCAAACTAAAATTAGAAGAGTTATGATTGATAATGAGACAGGGATTAATATTATCACCTCACATGATTTTTAGTGATTATAATTACCAAAAACCATTATCTCCCAATCTATAGTAATTCTTTGCACATTTAATGACATGGTAGTACCCATAGTAGGAATAGTCATCCTCCCCATTTGTGTGGGTCCTAACACCATTCATGAGCTCTTTTACATTATACAAGGAACATTTCAATACAACATTTTATTAGGGCATTCATGGATTCATGTGATGCAATGCATACCTTCCATCATTCATTTATGCCTTAAGTACAAACATGAAGGTCAGGTACACATCATCCCTATTGATCCTCACCCCTTTAAATCATGCAACTTCACCTTTAGGCCAAATGATGTCATAATACCCTCACCTGACATAATTCCATCTCTATCTTTCAATCAATCCTTTACTATCATGACTATCTCTACTTTAAAATTACCTCCTGTAGAGTCCATTGTCTCTATGATGCAACAAATTTTGATGGTAGAATATCAATGATTAACTCTTAATACTTTACCCACTCCTAGAGAATATGGTCATCCTAATAAGAAATGTAGGTATTCACCTAGTTTAGGTGAGACCATTCCCTTTGGACCATCTTTCTTACGTATTCACTTAATATATGGTGGGATAAATCAAGCTACCTTAGAGCATGATTACATTGTTTATGAAAAACCATTTACATCCAATTTCTCTTTTCTTATTAGTCCTCAATTTATTCAAAACTATCTTCATTTATATGCCTGAAAGGGCTTCGGCATGGGTAAATATGAGCATGGTGTTCATGATGTCGCATTAGGAAATTCCATAAAGCCACACAAAAATCATGGCTAAGGCTTTAAGAATGATTTTAAGTCTACCCTAGAACCCACTCGTCTACCATCTTTAGAAGAAAAAGAACCAACTTCCCCATTTGATACCTCTTCCTTGACTAGTGATACCATATCCACTCCTAACCTTTTTTTTAATCAATTCTATCTTCTCAAAACTCATATTTTATCATGATAATGAGGTCCAAACCATCCCCTTAGTATATCCTCATTTAATAGGATCTGATACACTAGTTATCCCTATTTTCTAGTGTCAGGATGATGAGTCAATCTTGACCAATATAGGTGCCAAAAAATATTTTTTATGTAATTATCTTCCATCAAAAATTTCTAGATTATTAAGTGAAACTACTGCTGATATTAATATCAGTTCCTAGGAAGTCCCAAGGATTATTAAAATTATCAAAGCTTTAAATCTACCATAAAGTAAAGATTTTACCACCTTTTTATTAAATCATAGTAAAGCCTTTGCCTAGTCTTATAGTGATATACCTAGCATTGATCCCTCAATCATTATCCATAACATCGTAACCTTTCTTGATGCTAAGCCAGTAAATTAGAAGCTTTGAAAAATGCATCCTTGCATTGCACTCATTGTAAAAGAGGAATTACAATGCCTTTTATATGTTAACTTCATTAAATCCATTTATTATCCTTAGTGGATGTCCAACATTGTTCTAGTCACCAAACCCATAGGGGGAATTCACATCTGTACCGACATTCATGACTTAAATCTTGCTTATCTAAAAGATGATTTTCTCCTTCCTAATATAGTCTAGTGAGTGTACTTAATAGCTAGCCATGAAATGTTGTCTCTTATGGATGGTTTATATAGTTATAATCAAATTCTTATTACACTAGAAGACTAACATAAAACTACATTTATTACTCTTTATGGAACCTTGTACTATCATGTTATATGCTTTGGCCTTAATAATGTAAGAGCCACTTATCAGTGGACCATGACTTATACATTCCATGGAATAATCCATAAAATTGTTGAAGATTATGTAGATGATCTCCTTATAAAATAAAGATTGTGTAAAGATCACCTATCTATCATGAAAGTTATCTTTGATCATTTACTTCATTATCATGTACGTCTAAATCCTAAAAAGTGCATTTTTGGTGTCTTGATGGCTAAAATTTTGGGTTTTATTATTTATATTCATGTAATAGATGTAGATATTGCTAAAATCAAGGCTATTTTAGATATTCCTCCTCATTCCAGTCTTAAGAAGCTTTGTAGTTTACAAGGCAAGCTCTAGTTTATTCATCATTTTATTTCCTAGCTTTCTGACTATTGTCAACCCTTCCACCATTTGTTAAAGAAAGGTAGTCACTTTCTATGGGATTATAATTTTCAAGAATCCTTTAATGCACTTACAAACTATATGTTATCACCTTCTATCCTAAATTACCCTAAGGAAGGGTAACCTTTCTTCTTTTATATCTCAGCTACAGACCATGCTCTAAGTGCTATGCTTGCTCACCGAGATGAACATCCCAAAGAGTAGGCTATTTATTATATAAATTATACTCTCATAGAATATGAAACACGTTACTCACATGATGAGAATTTATGCCTAGCTTTGGTTTTAGTAGCCTCTAAGCTTCTTCATTATCTCCTCAACCATAAGATGTATGTCATTATGACTATCGATCCATTTAAATTCATGCATTTTAGGCCATATCAAAATCAATGAGTGGCTAGATGGATCATGTTGTTAGCAAAGTTTGATCTAGAATTTATCCATAAAAAGGTATATCAAAGGTCACTCATTTATAATTAGTTGGATGAAGTACCTCTTAGTAATAATCAACCCATTAATTATGAATTCCCTGATGAGTCTATTGCATCCACTTCCCAGTTAGTCCTAGCATATCAAATGAATCTATTATTTGATGGGTCTAAGAGTGAACACAAAAGTGGTATAGGGATTGTATTAATCCCTCATAAAGGTACCCCCATGCCTTTGTCTTTTAAATTAGACTTTGATTGCACCAGTAACATGGCTAAATATTACAACGGCTTAAACCTCATATTACAACAGCTTTTTTCAAAAATTGGATTGATGATAGGGTCACTCTACATGACATCACAGTGAATCTAATAGAGGAATTTATAGTAGAGGTTACGGGGCTGCCTACGGAAGGAATAAAATTCTCCAAGCAGACTAGCATTTCAAATGAGGCCTTTTGCAAATTCCCTAAGACGGACGTTGAAGAGCAGAAGCTAGAAAAGAATGGGGATTTCTTTGAACTGGAACAAATTAAGGGCATTTGGAGGGATGTCTTATGCTTTATTCAGGAGTACTTCATCCTCGATGGAAGAAGCAAGAGAGTCCACAAATTCCACTTTGTATTCCTAAATCATTTCAGACACAAAGTAAGAATTTGCTTTCCCTTTTATCTACGTTTCTCTTTGGTCCAAAGTTTATTCGCTCACAGTAAGAAGGAAACACATCCTATTCTGCATGAAGGATTAATTCTGATAATTGAAGGCTATTTCAAGAACAAGGCCATGGTTATGAACCCTTATTTAGGGAAAAACAAGGATTCATGGAGTAACAAGAGTGAAATTGTTAAAGGAAAAGATAAAATCAAAATCAAGCCCCCTAGTGTCAAGAATTAGAATGTGGACAAGGACACAAAGTGGGAGAGAACTGATAAGTCTGGGGAGGAAAGCTTGGAGGAAGAGGGAGGAATAGAAAGTAGGAATACAAGTTCCAATGAGGAAGAAGAAGTTCAAGAGAAGAATGAGAAAGAAGGAGTCAACATAGAGGAGTCTAAAAATAGTGAAGATGACTCTAAGGAAAACCAGCAAGTGTTTGAGGATGATAAAGTCCTGGATGACCCTATTAAGGACCCTGTTTCGATAAATGAGAGGGAAAACATAGTTTAGGATGACAACCAAGAAATGGACCTAGGAGTTCAAGCTGAAACTAAGGAACAGAATCAAAGGGGAAGAGAGGATCACATTGAAGAAGGCGGGAACAGTCCTAATAAGAACACAGAAGAGTGGAGTGATAAAAGGTAGAACGATGGAAGGCACACACCTACAAGATGGGTTAATTAAAAAGTAGAGGCTATCCTCTAACTCGATTCATGGATGTTTAAGGAGATAATGGATCTCAAAAGGAAAATGGAAATTATGGAAGACAACCAGAAGGTAGTTTGGAACAAAATCAATAACATGGAAAAATAGATGAGAGACATCCCCATCAAGCTCAAATACTATGAGAACAACCTAAGGGAACTCATCAAGGAGAGCAGAATGAAAATGGAGGAAGTTACATCTAACATATGTGCTGCAGTTGTTAATATTGGAAAAAGAGCTAATGAGGAGATCAAATCCTTGGAGGGGCCTAACAAGAGGATGAGACAGAGCTCAAGAAAGAAAGCTATGCAAGAGGGAGCCATGTCAGTGGCTACTGCCATTCAGGATACTACTGTGAAAGGTAAGGAAGTAGTGAAAATGATTTTGAAACTGGAAGAATAGCCTGGTTCTTCTAGTTGGTTGTGTTATCTGGTCTTATTTCTTGGTTTTTTGTAATCTTTTGACTATGGTGTAGCCAGGTCTATGCAAAACCTGGGTTTTGATTTGTGGTCTTTTAGGTGGTTTCAGGTCCATAAAAAACTTGTTTATGTTACTTCTTTGTAGTAGGTTTTAGGTTTTGCCTATGGTCGTAAATGCTTCATCTTTCTATCTTTGTTTCAAGGTTTTGGGGTCCCTTCAAAACCTATTTTTACCTTAAACTAAAACATGGCTAAATATGAAGCATTGATTATAGGACTCCAAATTTCTCTTGCACTAGGATTCATATCACTTAACATCTATGGGGATTCTCAGTTGGTGGTCAATTAAATTACCAGTGTATATCAATGTAAGAATGATATCCTCCAAAGATATAAAACTTTGGTCGATCAAATTTTATCTACATTCAAATGTTATGCCATCTAAGTTACTCCTAGGTTTACTAATAAGTTTGTGGATACTATGGCCTCTCTTACTTCTTCTATCCCAACCTCATCTTAGGAGTCTAAGTTATTTTTTATCATACATATACTTAATTAGCCTTATTATACAAGGTCAGATCTTCCATCCATCCATAATATTGAGGAAAATCTGTAGGAGTAATGGTATATACAAATATTTAATTATTTATCTATGGGATTGTCTCCCCCTCATCTATCTAAAGGTGTTAAGCATGTATTTTAGTAGAAAACTACCTGTTATGTCATTATAGGGGGAGTTATTTATAAACATGGTTTATATAGTATTCTCCTTCATTATCTCCAAAAGCATCAAGCTACCTTACCTATCTAGGAAGTCCATGATGGCTCATGTGATGGACATTTTAATGGTTGCACAATAACCAAGAAAATCTTACACCTAGCTTACTATTGGCCTACTTTGAATTAAGATTATTGCACCTATGTTAAAAGGTGTGTTAAATGTCAACATCATGTAAATTTATCTCATGTCCCTAGTAAAGCTTTACAAGCTGCAAGAGACTTTTGGCCATTCTCCTAGTGGGGTCTCGATCTTATAGGGTAGATTAATCCTAAATCCTCTCATTATCATAGATTTATTATCACCACCATAGAGTACTTCACTAAGTGGGTGGAAGCTATGTTACTTATCTCTACCAAGGTAGAGAAGATTGTGGAGTTTATCCATTTCACATTATTTGTCATTTTGGAATTCCTTATAAAATTATAAAAAATAATGGACAATCTTTTAAAAATAAGAAAGTCTAGGCATTATGTGACTCATTTAAAATAAAATTAAGTTTTTCCTCACCTTACTATCCTCAAGCCAATGATCAATTCAAAGAATCTAATAAAACCTTAGTCAAAATATTAACCAAAGTCATTAATGAAGTTCGTAAAGATTGGCATCTTTGTATCCCTTTCACCTTATGGGCATATTGAACTATTATTCGAACCCCTATAGGTGTTTCTCCATTTTCTCTAGTTCATGGTTCATAAGCGGTACTTCCTTTGGAAGTCCAAATTCCCTCCCTTCAAGTCTCTCTTGAAGACATTATTTATGATGAGGATTTCCATTAGGAGAGTATATCCTAGCTTGAATTCTTAGATGAGCATCGAGCAACAACCCTTGATCACCTTTTTATATATCAAGAATGGTTAAATGAGCATATAATAAAAATGCAAGAGAGTGTGAATTTAATATTGGAGATCTTGTGCTTAAATAAAATCAACATGTCACTAATATGGAATGAAATAAAATGGGTAAGTTTGCTCCTAATTGGCTTGAACCATACATCATAACCCACAAATATGGATTTGGAGCATATCATTTAGCCTCTCTTGATGGTAAACTACAACATGAACCTCTTAATGCCTTGAATTTACATCCTTTCTATAGTTAGTAAATGTTGGCTCATCTTGAATAGTTATTTTTTCTCATATCCCTTTATACCTAATAAAGATACGAGAATTATGTGGTTATTCGGTAGTTGTTGTAATCCTTGCCTTGAATATGAATACCCTGGCTCTATTCATAACATTCTCTCTTTGATAAGTTTTGCTTATATTGGGAGAAACCCCAAATCATTATTTCCCTTATCTCTTACACACCCTTATTTTTCCAAGATAACATAATCATTTCATATAATGGAATCATGGAAATTATATTAAAAGGATCTTTTTATGCCAGTATTATTATTATAAAAAAAATAAAGTATCAAAATACAAATCGAAAAGGGAAAAATAAATAAACTAATCCCTCAAAGGATAGTTGTAATAAAATATAAAAAGGTAAAAAGAAATAGACTTTTTATCCCCAAAAAAATGTCACTCATTTTTGGGACAACATATGAACTATTTTTGTCTTGCAAGACCAAAATTGTCTCTTCCCTTTTCAAAAATTGTTCTAGGCATTCAAATTCTCCATTTTTTCAAGCTTTTTCATTTCTATGAACTCTATAGGCTTAAATCTATGAACTCTGCAGGCTTGAATCTACGGACTCTATAGGCTAAGTTCTATGGACTCATTTCTATGGACTCTATAGGCTTGAAACTATAGACTCTGTCAGTTCTATAGACTCATTTCTATGGACTTTGTAGGCTTTAAATTACAGACTATGTCAGTTCTATAGACTCATTTCTATAGACTCTGTAGGTTCATTTCTACGGACTCTGTAGGAAAGAAACAAGCTCTCAACACTTAGGTGATTTCAAGGGTGGTTCAATCAAAAATGTCCATCGGCAAGCTTCTAGGCAAGGATTGAACCATTGAATTGTTAAACCTTGAACCATTTTGGTTCAACGTGTTCAATGGGTTCAAAGGTTCAACATCATCAACAAGAGTTAAGCACATTTGTCAAGGTTCAAAGTTGAACTGCTTCAAGGTTCAATGGCTTCAAAACACTTATCAAAGAGAAGAAGGCTTGAACCATTGAACCATTGAACCACTTTGGTTCAAAGGTTCAATGGGTTTAATGGTTCAAAAGGTTCAACAGCATTTGGTTCAACACCGTTTGGTTCAAAGCGTATGGTTCAACAACGTTTGGTTCAAGTGGTTAAGTGAATGAGTGGAACACAAGAAAGTGATTGAACCATTGAACCATTAAAACTTGAACTAACAAGGTTCAATGGGTTCAATCAGTTCAAAGTGATCAAAATACTTAGACAAAAACATGGCTTCAAATGCAAGATTGAACCATTGAACTATTGAACCAAAGTTGGTTTAATCAGTCGGTTCAATCAACAGGTTCAAGGGGTTACCCCAAAGCCAAGGGAAAAAGTGCCCTTATGGAGGGCAGTGAACCAAGCTGAGTGCCCTTGCCGAGGGTAATGAACCAAACTGAGTGCCCTTGCAAAGGGTAGTGAGCAAAAGTGGACAAAGTGAACTCCTTCAGAAAAAATGAGCAAGGCAAATGGCAAAGTTGAGTCCTTTAGACAAAATTGTCTGAAGGAATTCCTTCGGACATTTTATCCGAAGGAATTTACCCATGAAGAAAGCCCGACCAAAAAGGAAGGAAAAGAGTGGCTAAGGAAAAAAAGCTTTCCTTTGGACATTTTGTCTGAAGGAATTCCTTTAGAATTTTTGTCTGAAGGAAAAGCCCAATGAAAAAGGAAAAACTTACAGAGGAGAAAGAATCCCAAAGGCCATCCGAAGACCACCCAAAGGATAGGTACCCTTGTTGGAGGCTCTCACAAAGGAAAGTGGACCGTTTCTCAAGACCCTAAAGGGTAAGTTCCCTCTAGGAAAGATCAAACCTAAAAGTCTAACAAAAGTTGCCATGTGTCCCTTATAAAGTTGTAGCAGAAGCCACCATGTGTCTCTTATAAAGTTGCAGTAGAAGTTGCCAAGTGTCATCTGCTAGGACATAGTTTCTAATAAGTTTCAAAGCTACAAAATGCACCACATGTCTCATTATAACTCAATAGATACTACCATGTGTCCTCACCTATTTCATTGTGAAACATGCCATGTGTCACTTGTTAAGATCAGTGGAAAGTGGCCAAAGCAAGCAGGAAAGACACGAAGGAATTGCTAAGGAGGATGATCAGCCCGTGGCCGTCAAATTTAGGGCAACCAAGTAGCTGTTGGATTTTAAACAATGATGAAATTGAACACGTCAAATTTTTGGTAATGAAATAGCTGTTGATATTTATAGGCTTAAGCATAGACCTAAATGCATTCAAAGATCTTCAAGGTGAAAAGAAGAATCATCAACATAGACCCTGTGAAAAAAATTTAGTGTTCAGCCAAAGAGATAGCCTGAGAGCTCAAATCACACAGAAAAGGGGAAAATATAGCTAGGAAAGGGGGAACGATCAAGAAAGATCAAAAATATTTGTGCATGGGATATGTTTTTAGAAGGTGAAGCAATCCACCAGGTGGACATCAGAGAGTGAAAACATTTAATGGCATAACTTGTTTTCCTACATCGAGTAGAGTGAATAGCTATGCACACATAAGGAAACACATCAAGTGACCCATATTAAAAAATGATGCTCAATTCAGACATAGCCCATGGATAGAATTTAAAATGCATTAAAGACATTAAATGCATCATAAGCCATTTTTGTGAAATAAAATGCCCAAGTCTTTCTTGGAGCACTATATATTGGACTCTCTCTTATTATTTTAGGAGATCTCTCTCTGTTATCAAAAACAAAACTCTATCCAAATTGAAAGGCATTACTGAGACTTTGAGCTCAAATTGTTGATCATATTTCATTATTTGAATAAGAAAATAAGTGACTTTTTAAATTTTGTGATGGAATAGCTTGGTTGTTGGGGAAATTGTTCTTATATCTGTTTCCTTAATACATTTTTTGTCCACTTAATTAAATAAGCAAAATTAGTGAAAATAATTAGAAAGGTGTCCTAAAGCCAATTGTGGAGAGACTTTGTGCCCCCAAAATTGCCTTTAGTGTGTTTTCTTTCTATTCTTATGTAAAGGATCTTGGGACAAATTTGTGCACTCATTATCCTTCATATTTCACTATTTGGTAGTTGAGGTGGAGACTTTGTGCTACATTTCATCCTGTTGTGTTACTGCACCCTGTTACAGATTCTTGTTACCACCCAAAAGGCTCTTTTTGTCTGCTAAACAACACTTTTGAAAGAAGAGGAGTGCCTTATATCATTTCATCAGGATTTCTCCTTTGATTTGTGAACATCATCTTTGAAAAAAGAGAGATGGATGGTTTATCCTACCCTTGATTGTTATTTTTTGCTTATATATATATATTAATATATATATATATATATATATATATATATATATATATATATATATATATATATATATATATATATTATATAGCTCCTGCATATTTACAGGGAACCTACCCTTGATGAGAGGAGAGATTTGTCCCCTTTTGATGTTGTAAACCTACACATCTGGCCAACTGATTTCCCTATGCTATGGTTGAAGAGACCTATTTTGCTCATTAGTTAGTTGATTGACAAAATATTCACCAAATATTTTTTGGCGACTCTGTTGGGGATGTTACATGTAATATGAAGCCTCAAGTTTTAGATTGAAGCACTCCCTACCCTTATCCATTATAGACTCTAGTGACTCCATTCTGTGTCTTACCAATTATCATTATAGCCTTACCATCTCCCTCCACCTCCATGCCAACTGGGATAGATTGCACAGTTTGAAGCCTCAAGATTCAAGCTAAAACAAGGCCAATTCTTTCCCATTTTTTGTTCTACAATTTGGAAAATCCATGCTATACTAGAGGCTAGAGAGCCCAAGGTGTTATTGATCCTATTTTTTAGTTGGTGCAGTAGGGTAATTTTGACTTGTTCCCTCCCCAATTTCAAGTTCAAAGATCCAAGAGTGCTCCTCCTACCCATACCAGGCCACCAACACAAGGTAGAGCTTTGCCTATAAATACTCCACCCAGATTTGTTATCCCTCATTTTCATAAATCCCATTATGGCATTTCAAGGCCCTTAGTGTAAGTAATTTGGCCCACTTAATCTTACTCCACCTTTGCATGAACTTCCATGCAGCTCAAGGAAGAATTTCCCCAAAATCTTTGGGGATGGGAGAGTTCACCATGATGAAAATATTACAGCCTTCAGCATATCCTATGGCATAATAGGAGTGGAATTTGAGGATGTGGTAGTTAGGATTTTCATGGAAACACTACAAGGTGCTGTTGTAGACTAATTTTACCATTTGCAAGCTAGATCAATGACTAACTGGGACACACATAAAGCTAAATTTGAAGCCAGGTTCAAGCTTGAATAAGATGCACATGCTTTGTTGGCCCAACTCACATAGATGAATAAGGAACCTCATGAAACTATGAGAGATTTCATAGTAAAGTTTGACAAGCTGAAGAACCGAATCCCTACTATTGCTCAGCTGACACCTAAAAACCTCAAATGCTTCTTCATCAACTCACAGCTACCTGAAGTGAGTTTTTGGTTAAGAATTGCTGGCCACATAGACCTCGAGGTTACTCAAGACTTGGCTATTGAGGTAGAAGATGACCTTATATTGGTAGGAAAGATAAGGAGAGATCCAAATAGAGGTAAATACTCTTCATCTTCTAAGTATCTATCTACATGCACCACAAATCAATTGGTGCAAAAGCTGGCAAATGAATTGCTAGTCTTGAAGAGACAAATGGCCTAAGGTATGTCTACTCCTCCTAATCGAGATATGCCAAGGAGGACATTTCAAAATCAGCCATATCAAGGCAATGCTGCCAAGAATCAAGGGTAACCAAATCATCTTCCTCCCCCATAGGGGAAACTTACCATTAAAGCACCCCCAACCAATTCAATAGTTAGATATCTTGAAATAGAATCTAATTTCTCTTTCCAACTTGAATGGAACCAAGAAAATGACACTAATGTCCTTGCAAAAGGCCAAGAAGAATTAGCTGGTGACTCTAACATTGGTTTTTTGAGTTACCAAGATGAACCCAAAGGTAAAGGTGAAGCAGTTGATGGATCATATGTTGTATTCACCTAGTCTAAGAACAAATCAGCCTAGAAAACTGATAAAGAGAAGACAAAGGAGCAATCTCAACCAAAAATTTCAATTTCTAAGTGTGGAACCACTCTGCCTTTCTAGCCAAAAGACCTGGTGATTGTATGAGAGGTAATTACATCAAACATCTTTGCACCTTCAACTTCAATTCTATAGACCAGTACCACTGCTCCTAAAAACTAGAAAGATGAACTCCTATCCTCTCTTCCTAGTCCATTTAAGTCATTTGACATAATCGACCATGTCAAGAAAACCAAAATTTAAATGACTAAATTTGAATTCCTATAATCTAATCCTAAGTAGTTGGATAGGTTAATTCAGTGAGTGAAGAATAAAGCCGTCACTACAAGACAAGAGATTAAAAAGGTAACTCATGATCCCCTAAGGAACATGCCCATCCCAAACAATCTTGTCATTACTCCTCTAGCTTCCCCTAGGAAAATAGAGCCTTTCTATGTTTCCCCATTGATAAACGGTCACAAGCTGAGCAACTACATCATTAATTCTAGTGCTTCAGATAATGTCATGTCTGTCAATGTAGTAGAATCTCTTGGACTCACGTTGACCAAAACTTTTGGGAGATGTTTCTCTATGGAGAACAAACAAGTACCTCTACTGGGAAAAATCAAGGATGCCCAATTTACATTTGCAACATTCCTAGACAAGAGAATCAATATGACAGTTCTAGTGGCTGACATCCCAACATCCTATGGCATTCTGCTTGGATGAAATTTATACAAGGATGTGGGAGGAGAAATAAGCATGGACATATCTGAGGTAAGGATCCCTGTAAAAGGAATAATGAAGAGATTGCTCTCTAAAAAGGAGGGAAAATACGTGGTCACTCAGACATCAGCACCTGAAGCTCAGATTCTATTTGAGTCTTCAAATAAGGGTAATTATTTTTTGTCCACAGAGGATGTTCATGTTTCTATAGATGAAAGTCCTATAGGTGGCAATCTAAAAATTGATTTAAACAAGACATCAGAAGAATTGGTAGGGTGTAGTATAGATGAAAAATCATCTTCCACTTCCAATGAAGAGAAATCTAATAGAAGATCAGTTTTTGATGATGTTTGGATCCTAGAATCTGATGGTGGCAATTCTTCTACCAATGCTGAAGCCGAGATTGTCTTGATATCTCCTCAAGGAGATGTTTTCCCTTCTTCATGCAAATTGAAATTTAGCAACACCAACAACATAGCTAAATGTGAATCTTTGTTACTTAGATTGAAAGCTGCTCAAGACCAAGATGTCAAACTCCTTTACACCAAAGGAGATGATAAGCTGATGGTTTGTCAAGAGTTTGATGCTGACAATCAAAACATGTGCTGGACTAAACTAGCAAAACAACAAGCTATGGTAGTGGACCATACTGCTATACTCCAAAGTCAACAAAAATAACTCTTCGCCAAGAGAGCAAGGAGTTACAGTTTTCAAATTGAAGACCATGTCTTCCCATAGAGTAAAAAGAGAGAGCCAAAAGGAGTGCACAAAAAATGTGACTCCTAGTGGAGAGTTCCATTGGCCCATCACCAATTTTAGGGACAAAATGGTTTCCTACTGATTTATCAGAATGGAATGCCATATTCATTATCTCATAAAGGGCAACATTTGAATCACTTCAATTCTTAAAGTATCAGATGAGTTCACTTGTGCGTATGTATATTTGTAGTCTTTATTTCTATTTTATGTTGTTTATTTTCATTTTTTGGATCCTTTCTTTTTGGGTAGCATGACTCCATAGCCCAATGGCATACTTCAAGGCACTAGAGATTCTGGTTACTACTCCCCTTAGTTGTTTCAATTTTTCAACTGAAGGATGTTCCCCAACTAGAGCCAGCTATTGTCCCCAAAAAATTGTCACTCATTTTTGGGACAACATATGAACTATTTTGGTCTTACAAGACCAAAATTGTCTCTTCCCTTTTCAAAAATTGTTCTAGGCATTTAAATTCTCCATTTTTTCAAGCTTTTTCATTTCTATGGACTTTGCATGCTTAAATATATGGACTCTATAGGCTTGAATCTATAGACTCTATAGGCTAAGTTCTATGGACTCATTTTTATGGACTCATTTCTACAAACTCTATAGGCTTGAAATTATAGACTCTGTTAGTTCTATAGATTCATTTCTATAGACTCTATAGGCTTGAAACTATGAAATCTATCAATTCTATGGACTCATTTCTATAGACTTTGTAGGTTCATTTCTACGGACTCTACAGGAAAGAAACAAGCTCTCAAAACTTAGGAAATTTCAAGGTTGGTTCAATGAATTGGTTCAATCAAAAATGTCCATCAGCAAGCTTCTAAGCAAGGATTAAACCATTGAACCATTAAACCTTGAACCATTTTGGCTCAATGGGTTTAATGGGTTCAAAATTTCAACATCATCAGCAAGAGTTAAGTACATTTATCAAGGTTCAAAGTTCAATCGCTTCAAGGTTTAACAGCTTCAAAACACTTATCAAAGAGAAGAAGGCTTGAACCATTGAACCACTTTTATTCAAAGGTTCAATACATTTAATGGTTTAAAAGGTTCAACAACATTTGGTTCAATGCTATTTGGTTCAAAGCATATGGTTCAATGCCATTTGGTTTAAGTGGTCAAGTGCATGAGTGGAACACAAGAAAATGATTGAACCATTGATCTATTGAACCTTGAACCAATAAGGTTCAATGGGTTTAATCAGTTCAAAGTGATCAAAAGACTTAGACAAAAAGATGGCTTCAAACGTAAGATTGAACCATTAAACCATTGAACCAAATTTGGTTCAATCGATCAGGTCAATTGGCAGGTTCAAGGGGCTACCCCATAGCCAAAGGAAAAAGTGCCCTTATGGAGGTCAGTGAACCAAGCCGAGTGCCCTTGTGAAAGGTAATGAACCAAACTGAGTGCCCTTGTGGAGGGCAGTAAGCAAAAGTAGACAAAGAGAATGCCTTTAGAAAAATGAGCAAGGCAAAAGGCAAATTTGAGTCCTTAAAAAAAAAAGCCTGATTGAAAGGAAGGAAAAGAGTGGCTAAGGAAAAGAAGCTTTCTTTTAGACATTTTGTCTAAAGGAATTCCTTCAAAAAAAATTCCAAAGGAAAAGCCCAGTGAAAAAGGAAAAACCCACTAAGGAGAAAGAAGCTTGAAGGCCATCTGAAGACCACTCGAAGGATAGGTACCCTTGTGGGAGGCTCTTGCCAAAGAAAGTGGACTATTTCTCAAGACCTCAAAGGGCAAGTTCCCTCTGGGAAAGATCAAACCTCAAAGTGCAGTGGAAGCTACCACATGTCCCTTATAAAGTTGCAGTGGAAGCTGTCATCTATCTCTTATAAAGTTGAAGTAGAAGCTGCTAAGTGTGGTCTACCAGGACACATTTTTTAATAAGTTTCAAACCTATAGAACACGCCATGTGTTCCATTATTATTTAGTGGTTGCTGCCACATGTCCTCACCTATTTCAATGTAGAACATGCCATGTGTCACTTGTTAAGATCAATGTAAAGTGGCCAAAGCAAGTGGGAAAGACACAAAGGAATTGCTAAGGAGGATGATGGACCCATAACCATCAAATTTAGGGCAACCAAGTAGCCATTGGCTTTCAAATAATGATGGACCTGAACACGTCAAATTTATGGCAATGAAATAGTTGTTGATCTTTATAGGCTTAAGCATAGACCTAAATGCATTCAAAGATCTTCAAGGTGAAAAGAAGAACCACCGACATAGACCCTATGAAAAAATTTAATGACCAGCCAAAGAGATAGCTCGAAAGCTCAGATCGCATAGAAGAGGGGAAAATATAGCCAAGAAAGGGGGAATAATGGAGAAAGATTAGAAATATCCATGCATGGGATATATTTCTAGAAGGTGAAGAAATCCACTAGGTAGACTTTGAAGAGCATGAACATTCAATGGCATGGCCTATTTTCCTACATCGAGTAGAGCAAACATCTATGCACACATAAGGAAACACATCTAATCACCCATATTAAAAATTGATGCTTGATTCTAGCATAGCCCATGGATAGAATTTAAAATGCATTAAAGGCATTGAATGCATCGTAAGCCATTTTTGTGATACAAAGTGCCCAAGTCTTTCTTGGAGCACTATATGTTGGACTCCCTCTTGTTGTTTTAGGAGATCTCTCTCTATTATCAAAAAAAAACTCTACCCAAATTGAAAGGCATTACTGAGACTTTGAGCTCAAATTGTTGATCATATTTTGTTATTTGAATAAGAAAATAAGTGACTTTTCAAACTTTGTGCTATAATAGCTTGGTTGTTGGGGAAATTTTTCTTATGTCTGTTTCCTTAATACATTTTTTGTCCACTTAATTGAATAAGCAAAATTAGTGAAAATAATCAGAAAGGTGTCCTGAAGCCAAATGTGGAGAGACTTTGTGCCCCCATAATTGCCTTTAGTGTGATTTCTTTCTATTCTTGTATAAAGGATCTTGGGATGACTTTGTGCCCTCATTATCCTTCATATTTCACTCTTTGGCAGTTGAGGTGGAGACTTTGTGCTACATTTCATCCTGCTATGTTATTACACCCTATTATAGTTACTTGTCACCACCTGAAACGTTCCTTTTGTTTGTTGAACAACACTTCTAAAAAAATAGGAGTGCCTTCTATCATTTCATCAAGATTTCTCCTTTGATTTGTGAACATCATCTATGAAAAAAGAGAGATGGATGGTTTATCCTACCCCTGCGTGTTATTTTCTACTTATATATAGTATATAGCTCCTGCATATTTACAAAGAACCTCCCCTTAATGAGAGGAGAGATTTGTCCCCTTTTGATGTAGTAAACCTACACATCTAGCTGACTAATTTCCCTATGCTATGGTTAAATAGACCTATTTTGCTCATCAGTTAGCTAATTGATAGAATATTCACCCAACAAGACTGATCCCTTAAAGGATAGTTGTGCAAAACAAAAGTCATGTTGTCAAAATCAAAATCCCAAGAAAGCTTCCCGTCTCGATCGACTTTCTAATAAAAGACTTCCTGTATTGATCAATCTACTTGCTGGCATAAAATGATTCTCGAAAGAGAAATCTTAATTCTTGAAATATGAGTGACTATTATTCATCTCTTATCCCATCAAAATCATTTAATCCCAATAATATTATCTCTGATTACTCTAGGTCATGTTAATATTTATTATCCTTTAGTTAAGGATGCATATGCAATGTAGATGAGAGGTCCTCTTTTTGGTTGTGATCCAAGCCAATGTGGGATGGATTTATACTTTATGTTCATTAATAATCCATAATCCTTCAATCCTAATCCATTTAATATAAGCATGTGATCCATAAATATCATAATGTCAAATAATCCATAATCCATAAATCTATAAGAACATACAATTTTTAAACCCATAACATCACATAATAAACATAAACCATAATTTACATCTCATTAATGAAACATAATCCATAAACAAATCCATAATGTACATCATGATAAAAATTAAAACCATCCATAATACACCATAATTCATCCATCTAAATAATCAATGAATCTCTAAACACATAACATAATCCATAAAACATAAATATAAGTCTATATATATATACGTCTCAAATGTCTATAAAAATGTAATAAAAAGGCTCATGGCCTATATGATGTGCATATCTACTAGGTAAAACCTATCCTACTAAGATGAATGCTTTTGTCTCCCCCATCATCTCCTCCTCTCTCTCCTACAATGATCTCTATATTGATGTGGCACCTGGGGTCCTTCATGATCTTGTATGGTTAACCAAATGAGATGCAAAGTGAGGAACCTTTGATATCCAATCCTATACAATCCTCTCATAGTATTGTAGCTTGGAAGGTGCATACCTATACCTCTTTAGTGGTACCATATTTGTGGGAATGGACCTTAGATCTATAGTATCTCGAGTTGGACTCTCAGCCACAAAATCTCTAATCTACTCTAACTCATCCTTGTAGATATCCATTTCTTGAATGGATTGGTCTCACTACCATTTGACCCTATCAAGATCATCTCATAAACTCTATAGTTTAGCCTAGAATATCCCTTACTCATCCTATATTGGGGCATCCTATACTGATGCCTTATATATGTGCTCATCTTATACTGGTGCCTCTTGTACCACTTCTTATCGAGGCCTCATTAATTTATATTGTCACCTCACCATATCTCCTATAAATCAAGTGGAATATTCATTTGTATAGCCTACATCAACTACATCTTTTGTTGTTGGATCCTCTAGTGCTCTCATCTAGATGACTGTGGTGTTAGGTGCTGGCCACTCCAACTCTGTATCCTTTCACCTATATAAGCATAGAGCTAATGGTACATCCTATAGCAAGCCAAACTAGTGTTGAACCCTATCAAAATAAAATAGCTCCATATGGTCCATCTATCACCCATATACCCATCTCTCTCAGGCCACATCCCTTAGCTCTACCTCTATGTTAGGCCATGCTAGAAAATATACATATGGTCTCCAAATAATGTCTCTGATATGTAAGCTCTCAAAAAGATATCTATAGTATGTTAGATCATGCACTAGCCTATATGAATATGGTATGACTAGGTCATCACCCAATTGAAGGAAAATTACACTAAATGCCATGTCTATGAACCTAACCCATGGGGTCCCAAGAGGGTGAATCACTTGAATGTGCTCATATACCCAATAGTGAAGCATAAATGTAATATCAAGCCCTAGCTGGCACCCAATATGCCAACTCCATAACTCTCTATAAATCTTCCCTAGTATGATGGGAACCTAAGAAAATAATATCCTATACTCTAGCATATCCACTATGACTATAGTGAAGCTCCATGGAAACTATCCTTCACTAGAATTAGGCAATGCATAGCAAGTCATTTCTACCATAAGTATGGTCAATAATAGCTTCTATACTAGTGCCTGCTTGAATAGGGGTTATAATGAAAATGATCCCAAAAAAAGTCTAATATCTATGTCATCCTTTCCATATAACTATCCTAGTGCCATTGATTGATCAGCCTCACCCACCATGTACACTAGAGTTCCTTAGATTGGTAACCTTAGAATCTAGAGGATGTCCTCCATAGTAATCATCATCTCACCTATCAGAAGGCAAAAGGTGTTGGTGGTATAATCCCACCACTCCTATAGTTCCACTATCATGCCAATGTCTTGATGGATATGGCAGTAATAATGGATCCCTCTAAAACCCACTACCTCTAAGTGTGCCTAGTCATAATCATCTAGTTCCTCTCATAGCTCCTTTAGTAATGGTGGAACTCTATCCCTCATAGTTAGTAACTCATGGGCCTATCATAAGCAATCTTTTATTAGTTAATTTATACTCTTCTTTCCCTTATTATCCTCCCCTTGTAAATTGATGGACATCCTTAGGGATTGATGGTGATCCTTAGGGATTGATGATGATCCATTTTGGATCATAGTTGATCTATATGGGTTGACATCGATTCCCTCCTACCTAAAAAATTAATTATTTCTCTCCCATCCCCTCTGCATTCATAATCTCCTCTCCCCTTATCCTATTCCCCTTAATTTTACTCCTCTAACCACTCTCTTATGCTAAAAATTCCAAAAACATAGAAAATATTAAAAATGTAAAATATGTTAAAAAACATGTCACCTACCTCATAGTAACTCATCATCATCATCCACTCCTACTAGCCTATATCACCTCATTTGTGTGTCTGCACATTAGCAAACCATCAAATTTTTATTATAAAACTCTCCTTTACTTGATAGCTAAATGAGCCTTATTTTTTGTTGATGAATTATTTATAGCCATTTTTGAGATTGACATTGTTCTATTTGATTGATGCCAATTATCTTTAATCGATGTCGATTGTTTTTTATCGATATCAATTCTATTGAATCACCATTGATTATTTTTTATCAATGTTGATCCCCCCTGGATTGATTATTGTATATATTTTGGGTTGTTTTTCCTACTTTTAGTTTTCTTTTGATTCCATATTTTCTTGATTTTGTCATAGCTATCCCAGTTTGTCTCTCCTATTACCCTTTAGATTGGAAAATTTTGGCCCCTTGTCAGTTCCCTAATCTTTTTTGGCATACCCTTTATTTTTGGAAACTTACCCCCTATAAGATCCCAAGGGTGTCTTTTATCTTGAGTACATTTTCCTATAGGTACATCTACACCATACACACACCAGATAATTTGTTTTACTATTCCTATCTCTTGTTCTCTTGATTTGCCTATTATAAGCTTCCTTGTTTTAGCTATGGCATTTAACTTTTTGATCTAGTTTCTTGATAATTCCTACTTACATTACTTTTTGTTCTCTTTAGTGTAAACATGGACTTCCTTTATTTTCATGCATCATCTTTTTTATATATGTCCTTTAGTTATCTTCCATTTTGTCTGTACCATTTCATCTATTTTATTTTTTCATTCCATCTTGTTCAAACCTATCATCTATTATGTTTCACTTCCCATCACCTAATTTTAAGGGGGATACCTCCTCACCAAAAAAAACTTTGAGCATTAAGCAGTATCTAGTTTTTGTGTCACGTCACACCATTGTATAGCACTCCGAAAAAAGGGGCAAATGTAGATGCTAAATTTACAAACCTTGTATTAATTTTATGTATCATTATGTCATAATGCCCCCCTCATGTATAATTATTTTTACAATTACATTTTACCATATTTTTTCCTTTACCATCTAGGTTAATAAGTTAATTACTATGTTTAAATAGTAATTACCCTTTTTAATTTACCCTTAAAACCATAAAATATAAAAGTCTAAATAAAAGCTAAATTTTCTCTCACTCCTAACAAACTTACTTCATGGTTAAAACAAATTTAACAACCTCAAAGGTTTTTTTTAACCCTCTTTTACCCCATACCAACCTATTAGAAGAACATTTTGTTCAACTTCACCCATTCTAGGTAAATTGACATCAATCTTTCGTGATAGACACCGATCTATTAAGATCGACATCGATCCATAAATACACAACAAACTTCCATTACTCAAGAGGATGGTGATAATGCTTTTAGTTTGAAACTCTACCAAAATCTTACTATAGTTTACATTTAGACATTGTGAAAGCTTTGTTATATTTTAGAATCTCCACTTAAGGAATCATCAAGAAGATTTTGTGATGATTCTTCCCTCATCCCATCAAGTTTTATTTTCAATAAAAAAGGTTAATGTTTAAATTTATTTTTTCTATCATCTTCTATGTCTGATTGTCATCATTTGACATTCAATTTTATTTATTTTATCAAATTTCTAAGTCATTATTATAATCTAATCAATATATAGTTTTCTTATATAGAATCGATATCAATTCATCTGAATCAATGTCGATCATGTTAGATCAATATTGATCACTGTTAGTTTAATTAAAGTAATTTTAAACATCTTGTTTAACTCTTGAATCTCCATCAAAATTATTTTCTATCTGTAAACCTCTATTTTTCTCTCTTTTTCATTCTAAATACAAAATGTTAATATAGTCCATTTTACTATTTAATAGTGTTTCACAAAATCAATGCCAATTCATCTGAATCAACATCGATCTTATAAAATCGACATCAATCTTATTGAATCAGCATCAATCATTTTTAAACTTTTAAAATATTATATCTTTTCATGTAGATAGATTTATATAATATTTTAAAAGCATATTTGATCTTCCCATAGTCACTCAACCTCTCTTTGTAAATCAGAGTGATATAGCTTCTGAGATAGGACTTTGTTTTGTGATTTTTGTATGTAACTTTGCCTATATTGATGAGCTATTAGTTGTAATTTACAAAGACATAAACATTGCTAATGAATTTTGGGATGCATATTTTGATCATATAATTTTTTTTTTATTAATCATCTTTGGCATTATGTAATTCTATCCATATATATTTTTGTAATTACATGTTTAATAATAAACTTAAATGTTTGAACGTAGGCTGGCATCCATTTGAGAAAGTATGTTGCTTCTTAGGACTAGTTTATACTAGGTATCCCACCCATCTATCTATTAATGAATTTTTGTTTAAGTGTGGTAAATTGCAAGTCATTCTTACCCATCCAAAGAGGATTTCTCACAATCAAGTTTGATCGATGGTACACAATCAAACATCTATATCTCTAGGTAATATTCATCCCTACCTATACTTTATTTTTAGTGGCTAATTACACCATATCAAAAAAACATAAAAACTACTAAAATAGAAAGATCAAACAGGAGCACATCATGCACCTAATCAGCCTACAAGGATCCCTACCCAAAAGCCACTTCATCTACAGATTTCCTCTATGATGATAGAAGTTATGGAGATAGACACTTTACATGCACTTAGTGTGATTATTGATACACTTGTTCATCATATGAGTAGAATTTTAGAGATAGATGATTGAGATACTCCATCTAGTAGTCATACTTGGCCCCACCCATGTAGATGTTGTGGTGATATATGTACTAGACCTTTAGATGATGATGGTGGTGCCTGAGGGGGCTTAGAGAATATGATCTTGATTGATGAGTTATTGGCACATACATCTAGTTTGGATACATTTGGAGTCTCTAAACACATGCAGGTATCTTTTATATAAATTTAATGTTAAAGTTTTAAGTTGTATAAAAAGGTTAAAATTGATTTACATGTTTAAATTGAATAATATATATGTATTGTTTTATGTTCACGGAGGATACATTGCCTTTGTTATCATAACTATGTAGTGGGCCAACCTAGGATACTACATCTATTTGTGTTAGTATGACATCATACACATTTATAGAGGTAAAATTTCTAGTGAATCTTATATAATTTAGATGTACATTCATACACCTGAATTGCATCATTGGTAAATTTTGTATTAAAAATTTAAAATACCTAATATAATTTTGTTAGACTTTTTATTGTTTGATGTATTAATATGGATTTGCATAACTTGTTAAAAACTCATCCTCCATATCAACTATATTTTAAATAACCAAAAGAGTGAGTTGAACATTTGCTTGATATCTCACTATATGTAGTTCCCATAGCAAGTCAATCCTAATCAGTAGGATTAGATGTATATTTATAGAATTCATTTGAGAAAAATTGTTTGGTACAATATATTTCTATTAATTTCCCAGTCAAGCATAGCATGTCTTCATCAATATGCACACCACTCTTTTCTTTTAAATATTTGCCTCATAGCTAGGCACTTGATTCTTTGTTATCCTAATTAAATATAATGATTCAATCTTTATGATCGATATCCAAAATGGTCATAGCTAGCAATTCAATTCCCATCTTGATTCCATTGAGCATAATAATTTCATCTCTATCTATGAAGTTATAAATTTGGATGGCATAGCCTCTTGATCCCATTGTACCTAGTCAATTCCATTGGTTTCTAGGATAGATAGGATAAGATAGGATTTTAAGCAAGCAGGATAATATCAATAAGAAACATAAAATTAAAGGTAAGTATGATTTTAGGCAAGTAAGGTGGTAAGGTATATCCTTTCCATTCTAAGGGAAATATCCTAATAGTTGTGCATGTTTCAATTGTCAAACATCACTTTTGTTAACATGTTTTCTATTAACAAAACATATTGGTCTATATAAATATTAAAGTGCACTAGATGTTTCCTACTATTTCTTACTCTATTTTTTTAACTTTTAGGAAAAATGAGAGAAATAATAGATGAGGGGTGTGTACTTGGTAAACATTGTGCTTGTTGATGATTAGACAAAGTGAGAACTCCTTTTTGGTGAGGAAGGACTACCTAAAATAAGACCACTCTAAACCAACTTATTTGTTAGATGAGTATGAATGGTGCACTACCTAGCAACATACTAGATCCAAGAAGTGAAAGCTCCCTTGGACAACTGTCAATCCACTCCCATAATGATAAAAACATTTTGATGATAAAAATAAAATATGATAAATTGATAATAACATAAATAATTATGCAATAAAGTAAATAATGTACCTATTTAGTAGAAGATGTAGCACAGTGGGTCAATACCATGTATAAATGTATCAAGGTCAATTTTAAAGGGTGTGGGTAGGGTCTGTAGATAGGTCAAAAATAGAGACAAGGTTTGATTGGGTGTGAAAAGGAATAAATAACAATCTCTTATTTTCCTTGATAGTGATCATTGGCAGTCAGGTTGATTGGCTATAGCTGTTCTGATTGGTGGAGGTTAGATAACTGGCAATAATTGATGTAACTAGTGATAGTTACAATAACTGGTGATGGATATTTTTAGAAGGCTTTTGGTTAATAAAATAGAGTTGAGGTGGAATGGTAAGTGGGAAGAAGGCCAAATATGGGTTCTATAGGTGAGGGGTGATGTGTAGGTGACCAAATCAAGATAGAAAGATATAGTGGAAAAAGGAAATGATAAAAATAAGAGGAATAATACCTACATGATGCAAAGTAAAAGCTAATGACAAGTTTAATGAAATTGGGTAGAATAACTCCAACCTTTAAAATTCATGTGGATAGAGTTTTAGGATGCTTAGATGCTTGTACAAACAAAACAAGAGAGCTTGGATGCAAATTTTTGGATCCCCAACTCTTCTAAGAGGCTTGTATTTTTATCAAAAAGTTACTAAGGAGAGAGGAAGTTGGTATGTTGGTCTAAGATAAAGATGCCAATTTGAAGAAAAGGAAAGCTATAAGGTGTGCATGGGAAAGTTTCCATTTTGCTCTTGCTTATCTTACTTACAGCTGGATATTTTTGTGTTACAGGTTTGGAGACCTAACCATCGATGGTTAGGCTAATCATCAAGGTTTAGGTTGACCATCGATGGTCAGGTCTCCAAACCTGTAACACAAAAATATCTAGTTGTAAGCAAGATAAGCATGAGCAAAATGGAAACTTTCCCATGCACACCTTATGGCTTTCCTTCTCTTCAAATTTTATGGTCATACTCCTAAGTTAAAAAGGGTTAAAATGGGTCTAAAGTTGATATGTTCAAAATGTCCTTGGTATGTTAATGAATGTCAACATGTAAAAATCTATTTTTGAGGGTGGGTTAACTAGGTGAATAACTAAGGTTGAGGATAGGTCTAAGGTGATGTGACATCAAAAATTGGTGAGGGCATGTTTTTGAGTGTTTATATTTTTCTCCTTTTTGTTGTGAAACTTTAGGTCAATAAAACATAGAAAAAATGAGTTGTTGATTGATCAGGGTTTGGTTGGCCCAAGTATAAGAGGAGGGTATTCCCCCTTAAACTAGGATTCAATGAGGTAACACCAAAATTGAGGTAGGGTTTTGATAAAAAGGTAAAATGGAAGTTATGAGGTTGGTGATGAAAAAGGTGTAGGCATTAGAAAAATAAATTTGTGTATAAAATATGACTAAGTGTAAGAGTCAAAATCATGCAAATACTAAAGTTACCATTGTTGGTAATAATAAATTTAGGTTCTTAGATAAGTGATAAGGTAATAAATCCCCAACATTTGTCGTAGCTGATCAAGCCACACTTGTCAATTATCTTAGAGAACGTCGATGTCTTCTCAGCTATCTAGGGTAGGAAGTGCTCTTGATAAAAAAACAAATGGTTAAGTCATGCATGAGGTTGTGCATAATGAAAAATTTCAACAAGGCAAAATTGGTCAAGGTAGTCATCATTACCAAAGCAAGGTTGTCATAAGGTATGTGAATAGGTTGGTTCAAAAAGGTACCAACATCAAGGTGGATGAAGGTAAATATGTTGGGTGGTTAGTTGGGTAGGGAGTGGTTAAGCTGGCTCTTAATGCGCTAGTAAGAGGACATTACCTATATAGTCCCATGGATAGTAGATCCAACATGGAATTCAGGCCCAATGTAGTTATTGCTTGGTTGGAAGGAGAGGGTTACTCCCAAATAGGTCAAATTAGCCTCATTTATATGTGCTACAAGGTTTGTTTTAGGTAAAAAATATGAGAAAAGTGGAGTAAATAAAGTATAACCCTAATCATTGATGATTAGGGTTAACCAAGGATGGTTAGGTTACTATCATTAGTTGGGGTTAACCATTGAGGTGCATGAAATTATTTATGGTTAGGGTTAACCATCGATGGTTAGGAAACCATCAAAAGTTGGGTGAAAACCTCAAAACTATGGTAAAAAGGTAAACAATCAATCATTTATCCACATTTACAAACTTGGTGATTTGTGGTTTTGTCCTATCTAAGTATTATGTATGAAATTGTATATGAGTGTCAAAAATTACATCAATATTTGTGGTTTTGAGTGATCGAGTGCGATTGAGATGGATGATGGAGACCCTCATGGTTAGGTGGCTAGACATAGACTAAGACATCAACATCAATCACAAAATGAGGCCAGGTCCTCATGATTTTAGTTAATATGGATTATAATGTGTAAAATAGGCTTTATAAAATGTATATTGATGCATGTAAATAGTATATTATTTTAGTAAGACATGCCCTAAGGTTTGGGTATCCTAGGTTTTGAGGTTTTAGGAGAGGGTATGGGAATTCAGGTATAAGATGATAGTGGTAAAATGTATGTATGTGTGTATAGAGATGTTAAAAATGGTGGGGAGGGAGTTGTAAGGTATATTAGGATTTTGTAGAGGAGGTTTGGGGGTCAAATATCATCATTAGAGGTTACTAACAGTGACAATTGGTTGTTGACTTGACTGGTGATACTAGATCCTAGGGGTTAAAAATACCCCAAGGAGACCATCGATGGTTGGGGGATCTGTTGATGGTTAAGGGAGAATGGGTATGGTATATATATGTATGGTTATATAGTTATAGTTAGATAGTCATTTAGTGTGAAGTAGTTTTTTGGTGGGTAATGTGGATAGTGTATAGTGTGTTTAAATATTTATGGTTAGGAAGAGATGATCAGTGATTAAGAGTGAAAGGGTGAAGTAGATGAAAAATATTATCTATGGTTTAGAAAAGATTATATTAGTGATTAATAATCAAGATGTGAATAGGAGGAGTGATTAATCCATGGTATGATTGTGTTGTAGGCTTGAGAGTAGATTTAGATGTAGGATCAAGTGCCGAAGATTTTTCTAGAATTACAAGATGCATTGTTGATAAATGATTGGGGATATATAGAGGTAGTTGGTTTCAGAGCCATACATCACTACCAACACCTTCCTAGAGGTGTTGTGATGATAGCCACCCTCATTGAGATATGGGACTCAATGACTAACACATTATCATTAACGATAGGGTAGATGAGCATCCTCATAGAGGATGTGCATCAGATCACATGCTTGCATATCCATGGAGATCCCATCTACCACATAGAGGTAAGGAGATTGATGAGTGCATGGAATACCTAAATGGGGATGAAAAAGTAGATGCATAGTTTCATGTAGGTGGATTTAGAATTAGGCCATTATACCAATGGGCCCCAAGAGATAAGCATTTATTTATGATGATATAGTTAGTGGTGACTTGTTATGCTCTACCAGATTTAGCTGGAGGGAGGTTTCCTTGTGTTCTGTTGTGGTTACTTGTGGAATTGGTACATGAGACAATGATCTTTGGATGGGCTTAGGTGTTATTAGTTTAGATATATAAAGAGTTATGGGGCTTCAGAGCACATTGGCATTATGGGATCAATATAGGGTTTATACTTCATTGATCATCATATGAGCATATATGGGTGTTGAGACCATTGTGCCTACCTTTAGATGGTTAGTTTTTGATAGAATACAAAGTCAGGTTTTACAAGTGGAGGAGGGATGGGGTGATGATAGGCGTGGTGGTGGCGCGAGGAGTATTTATTAGTTTTGAGATTCCTTAGAGGGATTTCCTCTTAGAGATAAATTTTGGAGGTCATACATGACTTGGCATATGTGGATTGGATATAAGTGCCATATATACTCACTATAGAGCTAGAGATGGGTATATGGTAGATGGGATGGTGAGACTAAGTGCATCCCATTTGAGGGGGAATAGAGATAGTTAAAACTTGTATAGGGTATTCCTCTTGATTTTTCTTAGTATAAGATAGAGGATGCAACATTTTTACTACCAGAGCCACAACCACAAGAGGAGTTAGTTTATGAGGATATTCTTGATAAGGTGAGAGATGATGTGGGAATCACAACTAATTGTCTTACATGGTTATAGGGTAGGTATGTAATAGTTGATTTTGGTTAGGATGATGGGGGTCAGAGACCTATGGATATAGATCTAGGAGAAGGGCCTACACAGGGTGATCCACAAGCAAATGCAGGTTGTAGCCCAGGCTTAGATTGTAGCATTATAGGGGTAGGTGGCCATAGTATAGGGACAAATTATGTCTCTTCAATGATAAGTGGGGTTGTGACACTAGAGAGGGACCAGGCATAGGCCTAGGTCATTATGTTATAGGGATATGTAACTAGTTTGTAAGGCTAGGTAGGTGCATTATAGGGGTATATTGGTGTGGGTATGGAATCAAGAGTAGCAAGAGGGCCAACATATTTAGTGTCATGGGCATGTTATTTAGCAACTGTAAAAAATATTCATTATTATGAGGTGATGGTATTTGATTAGTTTCCCTATGCTATGATATTTACTGAGTATAGAGCTAGCATGGGTGGTGGGGTCATGCTTGGTACCCCATGTTAGTGGGATACAACATTGGATCAGATAGGGGTCCTAGGGGTACCACTACCATGTATACATACAAATGGGGCTAGTGGTAGTGGTACTCTAGGTACAAGTCTATGATGAGATTGGATACATATTTAGTTTTTTGGTGATATGTAAATATTATTTTGATACCGGCCTATGCACTATTGATGTGAGATGTATATGAGTGAGAGAGATATATACATGTATTGACATGTTTTTGATGTATATGATTTAGATGACTTATATGAGAGGATTCAGATGTTTTTATGGTGATTTATATGTTTTTATGAGATGCATTCATTCATGGCTAATGATGTGATGATTTTATGACTATTGTTGATTTATGATTTAGATACTTTTAGATTTTATGGATGACAATTGCTTATGAACTTATGATTATGATGTTTGATGTTCTTAACATAGGCATGTGATGATATATTGTTTGATGATGATGGGATTTGGATTATATGGATAGTTACTAATGTGTGGTTAATGCTTATGATGTATATGCTTTGATAAATAAGGAGCAAATATGATGTAAATTTTTGAAATAAAATGGTTGGTATAATGTGTTTATTTTGATTCCAAGATTTTGTTCATTGAGGACTATATTTTTATTTAATATTTGTATGATGAATATAGATAGGATTAATGTAAGTGTAGGTATAAATGTCCTCATGAAGAAATATAAAAGAGAGTAATAAAAATGTGTGTTGGGTTCATTGGCCTAAACCCTATTAAACCCAAAGTGGATTGATCTTAACGAAAATAAACCTGTCATATAGGCCTTGCATTAGGATATTTATAGTGAAAAGGTATCATTATAAAAATAATGTTGCCAAGTGAGCTCATAGTCCATTGATTTATAGAGGGTATATAGGAAAAGGAGATGATAGGTAAATGGAGAGAAAAAGGGATAAGATAGGAACCTAATGTGGATTTAATTAGCCTTTTTATAGGTGACCTAAGATCTGGAACATACAAGTTCATGTCTTTACAAGTTGTAGACTGATCAATGTGGGAAGTCTACAAATATATATTTTGTTATGAGAGAACTAATTTAAGACCTTTTACAAGATAATAGGGTCATGTATTTCTTATTTTTATAAGAGAGGTAAAGCTGATCAATGCGAGAAGCTTCAAGTGCTTTGATTGAGCTGATTTTGGATTTTATGATTAGATTATTTATGACATTTTGGCTTAGCTATCCTTTGAGTGAGTTGTCTAAGTATGAATAAATGTTTGATATTTGTTCTTTGAGGGATTAGTCTATCTATTTTGATCATATTTAATAGTCATCCTTAGAGGGAGCAGTTTGTATTTAAGAAAATAGATCTAAATAATGTTTTATATCCCATAGAAAGCATTTTAATGTTTTCTTAGACATGGAACCATTTATCCAAGCTTAGATTTTGACCTTATTAGGTTAAGATTTTTACCATAAAACATGGTTGCTAAGTAAGAATAAGTGATTTTTAGGAAACAAATGTCCATGGTTTTCATCTAGTTAAAGACAAAAAGTATCTATGAAAACCATTCCATTGGTAGAGCTATGGTACCCATGTTTAAGATTGGGCTAAAATTATGATGGATAATCACATGGATCTATTGTAATAAAATTTCCCCAATAGGAATAAGGTAATAGGATAAGGGAGGGGTGAATCTCGCAAAACCAAGGGGTGATCTTAAGTTTGACCATAGGGTTCTTTTAGATCTCTCTTAATATTATAAAGGATGCAGATGTGAAGCATTGAGAGGATTAGGTTCTAGTTTGCCTTCAATAGAGGACAAATGATAAGATCTTAATTCATATTTGTGGGTGATGATATAAGGTCCAAGCCAATTAAAATCAAAATTGCCCTTTTTGCTTTTCTCCATATTCATTACATGTTGGTTTTATTTTAGGATGAGGCCTCCAATGTGAAATTCATGTTGTTTTAGATGTTTTTTATAAGCACACATGATACACTCTTGGTAGATGTGAAGATTAAGGTTGGTAAGGTGATTCTCATCGAGCAACTTAAGGTGTGTAAGGTGTTCTTATCGATATTCATCTTTAGAAATGATGTCTTGTAAATATATGTGGAGAGAAGGGATCTAGACTTTGAGAGGTAAAACAACATCTATGCCAAAGACTAGGGAAAAAAGTATATTACCCATAGAGGTTTGAATGATGGTGTGATAGGCAAACAAAATGAATGGAATGTGCAGGTGCCTATCCTAGCTTGAAGCACTTATAACTTTGGTTAACATCTTAATGAGGGTTTTGTTAGAGGATTCCACCTATCTAATTACCTATGGAAGATAAGGTGAGGAATGGTTGAGCTTGATACCAAAAGCATCATAGAGGGCTTGAAATTTCTTATTTTTGAAGGATTTTAAATTATTAGTGATGATTTTATGAGGGACACCAAAATTACAAATGATGTGGTGATTGATGAAATCGATAGTTTTTTGGTTTTGATCGAGATAAGGGGAATGAATTCCACCTATTTAGTGAAATACTCAATTTCAGTGATGATGTATTGGTGTCATTGAGATGAGTGAGGATTGAATTCTCTAATGAGATCAAGCCCCCACTATGAGAAGGGCCAATAATATTTTTATAATTGAATTACATGAGTGGGCATGTGGTACAAGTGAGCATGTTATTGGCTCTTACCACACTTATTTACATAGTCATAGCAATATTAATTGAGTGTAGGACAATAATAGCTTAGGCATAATATTCTTTTGGTGACAATGAAGCCACTAAAATGTCCCCCATAAACTCCATCATGAGTTTCCTTGATGGCATGGGAAATCTCATGACTACATAAGCAACAGAGAAGAAGGTCATCAAAGCCATGTTTGTATAGGATTCCCCCTAGTATGGTATAACAAGATGTACCCTGAACAAAGGCCTTCCAAGTGTTCTTTGAGAGGTCAGATGGAATAATACTAAGGTTAAGGTAATTGAAAGTTTGATCATACTAGATTTCATAAAGGGACACCTCTACACTAAAAATGGTAGGAAGGGCTAACCTAATATATGAGGGCCTGATGAAATGATGGAGGGTGACAAATATTTTGGATTTAGTAGGTTGAGATGGGATTTGAGATGCAAGTAAGGCCATTGTATCTACGAATTTATTAGTAGATCAAGGTACTAATTGGATTTGGTAACATTCAAAATATATTAAGAGCTCATCAATGAGAAGCTTATACTTTTGCAAAACATCATTTTTACATTGATAAGAACCACTAAACTTTGTGATTATGAGTTTTGAATCACTAAATATAGAGATGGTTTTGATTCCCAAGGTGAGAGAAGTTTGGAGACCAATGACTAAAGCTTCATATTTTGTTGTGTTATCAGTGCATTCAAAGTCAATTTTAAACGATAGTAGAATAGGCTCACCATGAAGGGGTATGATAATTAAGCCTACATCCCCACCCTACTGGCATTTAGAGCCATAAAAAAACATGGTCATTTGGTAAGGGGGTTCTGTTTGAAAAAGTGTTGTAATGGACTCATCTAAAAAGGTTAATGGAATGGGTTGGTTATCTAGGAGAGGGATTTAGCCAATTAATTAGTAATGGCCTACCTTATAATGGATTTTTAGTGAAAAAATATAGATTGGATTCAACCAAAATATTGAGCCACTTATCCATACACTAATTTTGATATGGCTTAGAGTGCATATACTTGAGTGTGTTGGTGATGGTGATAATATATGTATTATGATTGAGAAGGTAATGACATAGTTTAGAGGTGACAAAAAAGAGAGAAAGACAAAGCTTTTTAGGATGGGTATATCATGTCTCATACTCTAGAAGCATGTGACTAATATAATATATGGATTTCTCTTTGTTTTATTCATCTCAATGAGCCATCATTACACCTAAAGAGTGATCAGTGGTGGATATGTAAAGGTAGAAAGGTTGGTCATCCCTAGGTGGGATAAGAACTGGTGGGGAAAGCAGGTACTCCTTGAGTAAATCAAAGGCTTGTTGATAATATTTGGTCCATCTATAAGAGGTGTCTTTATTTAGGATATGGTTAAATGGCTGACATCTATTTGATAACTAGGAGATGAAGCGATAGATAGATAGAAGTTTTCCTTGTAAACTGTGAGGTTGTTAAAGTTTTTTTAGAGGAGGCATTTATATGATAGATTTGACCTTAGCAGGATCAATTTTAATTCCATGGAAGGAAATGATAAATCAAGGAGTTTCCTAAAAATATCCCCAAAAATGTATATATTAGGATTGAGCCAAACATGCAATTGGATTAGTCAATCAAAAATGATAGCAAGAATAACTAAATGGTCCTTTCAATGTTTGGATTTCTCGAGGAGATCATCCACATAATCCTCTATAATCTTATGGATAAGATCATGAAAGATATAGGTCATGGCTTGTTGATAAGTCACTCTTACATTTTTTAAATTGAAAGGCATGACTTGATAGCAAAAGGTTACCCAAGCAGTAATGAAGCTAGTTTTATGTTGATATGAGGGGGCAATCAAGATCTGATTACATCTTTGAAAGCCATCCATAAAGGATAACATCTCATGGCCCACAATAAGGTCAATTAGTTGGTTAATGTTGGGTAAAGGAAAGTCATATTTGCAGTATGCAAGGATAAGGTCATAAAAATCCACACAAAGATGGAGTCTCCCAGTAATGGGAACAATATTAGAGACCCATTGAGGATAGTTAATGGTTTAAATGAAGTTGACAGATAGAAGACATTGAAGTTCTTCTTTGACAAGAAGAGCTACATGGGGGTGCATTTTGTGAAGCTTTTTCTGTATCATCTTATCCTTAGGATAGGTAACAATGTTATGGAGAGCAATGGAGAGGTAAATCCTAGGCATGTCCTGATAAGACCACATGAATGAAATGCTATGGTATTGAAGTAAAGTGGGGTAATATCATTTGTCATCTAAGTTTAAGGATCAGCCAAGTTTAATGATACAAGGATCATCTTGGGTCCCCAAGTTAACATCAATAGTTGATTCACTGAGCATGGTTTAGTTTTCAGGAGGGAGAGATTTATGGATAGAAGAAATCTACTACACTAGGATAGGTGAGGATGGAATCATCATCTTGACATTTAATGGTATGAATGGTAGGTGAATCAAGGTCAATCACCTTGAGATGGATGAGGGGAAGGGTTTTGGTTCGCTCATGTTGTTGATAGGTCAGTGGGCCTAGGCTAACAATATTGATAAAAAAAGCTATATGGGATGATATTAGAGTCTTTGGATTGTGAAGATGAACTAGGTGAGGATGGAATTACTTCTGTGGGGGTAGTAATAGGTTCTAGTGAGGTGGGCTCTTCTGGTGGTTTGAATATGAGCCCAAAGAACATACGAGGTTTTTGAGTTTTGATAATGGGTAATTCATGAGATCCTTGTTTGTAAATTCCCATACCAAATGCTTTCTAAGATAATGATGAAGATAAGTTTTGGCAAAGGCTGGATTGCTTAGATAGGAGAAATTAGAAGTGAAAGGTTGAATGTATGGAGTGGGGATAGGAGCAAGAAGTGGTTGATCAAGTCCCCCATTGATTTTTTTTTTCTATTATTGGGAGGTCTAAAAGGGATGATGGTACCTATGTTGGGGTCATAAGAAGCATCATTTTGAAGGCTCCCATATTCCTATGGAGTGGGAAAGGCATCTAAAGCTAAAATTCAATATTCTCTAATAGAGAGATGCTAGACATTTTGTGCTAAGGAATCCTCAATGAAAATTTAGAAAGAAGGGATAGATGCACTGGTTAAGGCTTCATTATTATTGATAGTTGAGGTACTATAGGTTATGGTTGGTTGTGTAGTTGTGTTAATGGGGTTGGTTGACTACATGGGAGATGAATGTGGAAGGAGGACATCATTAAGCCTATATGTCATGTTGCAAGATGTAAAAGGATTGGGATCAAAATTAATGGTTATAACCTATCTTTCACATTCAAATTTGATGTAATGGTGTAAAGTAGAGGGGATGCAACTCATAGCTTGGATACAAGGGCATATGAGTAGAATGTTATATTGGAAGTCAACCTTTACAACATAAAATCACTTGGGAATGGTGTGAGGCACCAAATGTATTTAAAGGACAATGGTCCCCAAGGTAGTGGCCACTGTGTCATTGAAGGAGTAAAAAATTGTTGTTATTTTGACCATGATGTTCTTTGGTAAATGCATTTGATCAAAAGCATGGGAGGATATTATGTTGATGTTGGAACCTCCATCAATCATCACCCTTTTGACATGGGTATGATTAATGTATATGGTGATAAAAAGAGGAGGATCAAATTATTTAGAGTGTGTTAGAGGTATCTCAAAATCCTAGAAGGTAACAATAACTAAATATTGAAAGGATCCAATGAAATATGTCATAGGTTGAGGGTCATCTAGTTGAACCTCTATGGATTGTAGGGCCTCTATCAACACCTAATGGTGGTGGGGTGAGGTGTTGATCAAGTCATAAAGGTTCATCTTCATCAGTATTTGTTGAATTTATTTCAACATAGTTTTTTGAACATATATAGAAAAGTTAACAGGAGGGGCACTAAGGATGGATACTTTGGTTCTTGGTGATGGTGATGGTGTTAGTGCATCAACTTGGTTAGAAAGTTGATAATTTTAAGGATATGTCCTTGGAATGGATGCATTGGCTCTTCCTTTACACCTTTGTTGATATTGAGATTGGGTAATCATGTGGATGGTATGGATAACAAGCTCAGTTGGACTAGATGATTGTTTTAGTTCCTTTCCCTTACCTGTAGATGAGAGTGAGGAAGTAGGTGTAGGTTGGGATAGTGGTTGGATTAGTTGGGTTGGTAAGGTAGGTGAAAGTGATTCATTTGATAATAGATCATCATCAGCATATAAGTGATGAATAAGAGCTTGGAGAGCTTTGTTTTTTTATGTGTCATGTCCTGGCATCCTATTATACACATAGATTTGAGTATCATCAAATTAAGAGGGTTTGGTATCAGAGGAGGTGAATGTCTTAATAGGTGGAAGTTTAATGGAGGATGTTTATAATAACCTCTATAAAATAATGGAATACAATTCATTCATAAATATTGAGGGTGTTGAAATGCTCATTGAGGAAATAAGAACCCTCTTAGGCATGGTCTTGACCTTAGAAAGGGTAGGTGGTTCAACAACCTTGGTAGATGGTGTGGGTTAGGTGGGCTTAGATATGATTAGGTTATCAGTGGATGGTTTTGAAGTAGACAATGAGGGGTTGATAATAGGTGGAAAAGTGGAGGGGAATAAAATAGCTAAGAATGATGAAGAAGTCGATAGTGTGGGTGGTGGAAGGGTAGGTATAGAAAAGGGCATTAGTTTAATTGAAGCAGAATAAGTGATTATGATGATGGATGGGTGGGGTCCAAAAATAGATGGAAAGTGAGAAGAAGATGGCATAGATCAACCTCAAGGATGAGGTTTAGGTAAATGCACCCTTTGGTCCATCTTTGTTGGTGGTTTGTTAGACATATTATAGGGGGTTAGGTCCAATTTGATTGGTGGATGGGCAATGCTAAGTATGGGAAGGATACTTAGATTCTTGGCTAGTTTAGCTAGAAAATTATGATATGATCTAGGTGGAGGTGGGTGAATGGTTCTCTCATGTCTTGGGAGAAAGAAATGTTTAATGATGGGGTGACAATATATTAGAGAGTGGATTCCAACAAGGTCAAGGTTTTAACTTTGTTTTGGTATGGGATCCCCAAATGGTGCTAGAAGGTGGCTCTATCTAAGCTAGGTTGTGAGACAAATTCTAGATTTTATACTAACTGAGAAAAGGGTTGGTAAATAGGTTTGGTTCCTTGATAAATCATTTCAAATGCTAAGCCTTTAGGTAAATAAGAGGGAATGTTTCCTTCATATTTACTTGAGTTAGAATGTTCCAAAATGATGGTTGCTTATGGGGTGATTAAGGGAGGAGATGGTTGTTTAATCGAGGTGTGGGTATGGTCTAGACTCCTTCCTTTGCTAGGGTATCCAAAGGAATAGAGGGGGATTATACCATTTCATTTGGTGGGGTAGAAGAATAGGTAGTTAAATCAATAAATGCTTCTATGAAAGGAGAAGTGGGCATGGGCATGGTTTGATCAGGCGAAGGTGTGTGGGATACAAATCCTTCTATTTGGGTCTTTGAAGGGATAAGAGGTGACTTTGCTTCTTGTATATGTGAGATTAGTGAAGGAGTGAAATAAATGTGAGGCTCATCCCCCATGGGATCATTTATGATGACATTGATTTTGTATGCCTAATGAGATGAAGATGGTTCAAATTCATTGTCATGGGCTTGGGTAGGTGGAGGATGGTTAAGAAATGGTTTGCAAAAAATATCGAGAGAATAGCTGGGAGGTGAGTTAGGTTTGTCAAATGACAATTCACCATTATCAATAAAGTTTTGGATAAGACTTTTAAAAGCATTAAATTGATTTGTGATACCCAATGACCTAGTGAAAATCACAATGGTCATTTTCATTGTACCACCTAGGCATGGGGTGAGAGGGGTAAAATTATTGGGGTGGCTTGATTGGTAAAAATTGAATAAAGTTAGCTTTGAGTAATTTGTCTAGTATAGAGGCATACGATTCTCTTATAGGTTTGAATTATGTAGGGGGGGCCTGATTTTGGTTTTAGTTTGGTGGATAAGCAGGGTTATAAGGAGTGGTTTAATGGGGTTGATTAATAGATGGAGGTGAGGCAACTTCAACACCATCGAGTTTGCAAAAACTTTGGATTTAGAATTGGATTGGTTGGTTGTCTTGGTGGAAGAGGGATCATTAGATTTGAAGTTAGAATTATTATTTTGTAATTTCAATTTACCCTCATCTATGGCTCAATTCTCAAGTTTGTGTTCCATTGTGAATGCTTCATCAAAGGTTCTAAATTTTTGCACTTGAAGGGTGGGAGAAATGTGTTTTGTGTAACCCCTAGAGAAAAGATCATTGACTTCCATTTGGGGTAGTGAAAAGGATAATTGATTAATGAGACCTCACCACCATATAATGAAGTTGATAATTGATTCATCATCATAGAGGTCGACTATGAAGATCTTCTTGGATACATTGATAGGAAAATGTTTTAAGAAAATTTGGGTGAGTTGGGAGAACTAAAAGATAGAATGCCTAAGAAGGGCACTATACCAATCCATGTTGGGTCTTGATAAAGACATAGGGAAGGTTTAGAGGAG
The DNA here is from genome assembly GCA_037957365.1 of Torreya grandis. NCBI lineage: Eukaryota > Viridiplantae > Streptophyta > Pinopsida > Cupressales > Taxaceae > Torreya > Torreya grandis. Next base: position 8,476,707 of record JARHVA010000018.1, read on the forward strand.
GATGGAATCATCATATGTTATCAAGTAACAAGAATAGTGAAACTCCCTCAAATGTTGTTGAGGATCCTCCTTACCCTAAAATTTAGAGAATTTAGGGATCTCTTATTTAGGAGGATAGGCATGAATTGGGATAAGTTCATTGAAAATTTGGTCATAGGATAAAAGGTTATGGGACCTAGAGATAGATGACTCAAGTTAGGTCATCTTATCTATGAGCATCCTTATTAGGTCAAGTTGGGTTTGGGTAGTTTTATAGTTCAGTGGTAATTTTTGTTGAGACTAAGTTGCAGCTATGAATTGGTATGTAGTAGGAGGTATGGAGGTGGGTAGATATAGGTATGTCTTAGCCTGAGGTTGGGATAGTGCCCCGACAAGATTGATAGGCATTAGAGGTTGAATAGAAGGTGAAATATATCCCAAAGGGTTGGGAATATATTGATAAGGTGCTATGGGGGTTTGTAGGGGAACTGATAACGGTTAGTTTAGGGGTATATTTAGGTTGGTTGATGGGGGTATGGATTGGGATGGTAATGTTAAAGTGTTTTGGGGTTATTGATGGGTAGTAACCCTAGTGATAATGGGAAGGAGTGATTTTGGTATGGATAACACCAAGATCTGAAACGGGTTGAGGTTGGTATATTGTTTAAGCTGGAGGGAATGGTAGACATGGGTGTGGAAGACACCATGCCAACAAAAGGGGAATATGTAACAAGAGGTAAAGTTGAGCCAATGTTAGAGATATTGGTTGGGGTAATAAGTGTCTAGGTGGTGTTGGTAGATGAACCAATGGTATAAGATGAATATTTTATAACAGAAGGTTGGGATGATGTAACACCAACCATGAGGTGGTGTGACATACCATAAGGTGGATTCATGAGAGGAACTAAAACCATTGAAGTATGGTAGGCTAAGGTATAATATAGTGTTTTAAAGAAACTAGATTATTTTATAGAAAGGTGGTAAAATCTAGATCACCTTTAAGAATCATGCAGTGAGGCATGGGGTGATCTATCCACATCTGAGGTGTAATCCATGGATGAGGATGAAGAAGAGGATGGTGGTTGGATTTTTTGATTTCTCACTTGTCTATTTAAAACCATATGAGAAATTTAGAAATGGATAATGAACCTCTCACCTCAAATAATGATAAACAAAGAAAACCCTAAAGTAAGCAAAGCACACACTAAAATGACAATTAATCCTATGATTTGTTTTAAATCACTTTCAGCGTATGCCTTAAAAGAGTGTGAAAGGGGAAATTGGCTTGTAAGTTGGGTACTAGAACATCTATCTAAGGATGGTTTCAGGTTAATTTTTTGTGCTCAAAGAATCTACACTAGATTAGGTACTGGGTGCTTGCTCCCCAAACTTCACAAACCTGAAGTTAAGTTGGGCCACTTAGCCAATAAATACCATTTGTGTAGAGTTTATACTCTATTAGATAATGGAATGGGTTCTACCCTTAGTGATGAAATCCAAGTGAGATCTTCGGGTATGGTAAGGTGATCTAAAGGGTGATGAAATCCCAATGGGCCTTGTCTCAAGTAAGTTTTGATGTTTATTTTATGCAAGTGGTTTGGTAGTGTAACATATGTATGCTACAATTAATTCATAATGAGTTTAACTAATCTGGGTGAGCTAATAATTAAGTAGGCAAAATAATGAATGCAATTGATTTTAACCCAAAAGATTTTTTTTCATGTCTTAGTATGTAAATAAGAAATAACTAAAAATGCAGCTAATGCAAGATGAAAAAATGCAACCTATCCCTAAGATGAAAACCTTTTTTTTTTAGATTTTTAGGAAGGAAAAGAGATAATTTTTTTATCTTTTGAAATTTATAAATAATAGAAATTCAAGAGCATGAATTTTCACTAATGCAAATATATGCCTAATGAGAACTATGAATCCAGAAGGGGTCCTACTGAGCGTGCTAGAATGTTTCCTACTATTTCTTACTATATTTTTTTAACTTTTAGGAATAAGGAGAAAAATAAAAGATGAGGGGTGTGTACCTGGTAAATGTTTCACTCATTGATGACCAAACAAAGTGAGAGATCTTTTTTGATGAGGAAGGACTACATGTAATTAGACCGAACTAAACCAACTTATTTGTTAGATGAGTATGAAGGGTGGAATACCTAGGAACATGCTAGATCCAAGAAGTGAAAGCTCCCTTGGAAGAATATCAATCCACTGCCCTAATGATAAAAATATTTTGAAAATAGAAATAAAATATGGTAAACTGATAAAAACATAAATGCTTATGCAAGAAAGTAAATAATGTACCTATTCAGTAGAAGATGCAACATGATGGGTCAATACCATGTACAAATGTATCAAGGTCAAGTTTAGAGGGTCTAGGTAGGCTCTGTAGATAGGTCAAAAATATAGATATGGTCTTATTGGGTATGAAAAGGGAGGAAATAACAATCTATTATTTTCCTTGACAGTGACCATTAGCGGTCAGGGTGATTGGTGATGGTTGTCCTAACCTGTGGTGGTTAGATAACCAATGATGGTTAATGTAACTAGCAATGGTTATCTACATAAATCTTGTGGTTAATGAAATGGAGTTGAGGGGTGGAATGGTAAGTGGGAAGAAGGCCAAATATGGGTTCTATAGGTGAGGTGTGATGTGTAGGTGACCAAACCAAGATAAAAAGATACAGTGGAAAAAAGAAATGTTAAAAACAAGAGGAATAATACCTGGATGATGCAAAGTAGAATTCAATGACAAGATAAATGAAATTGGGTAGCATAAAAATACTCCAACCTTAAAATGTCACATAGACAGAGTTTCGAGACGCTTGGATGCCTACACAAAGAAAATAAGAGAGCATGGATGTAAATTTTTGGATCCCCAACTCTTCCAAGAGCCTTGTATTTGTAGCAAAAAGTTACTAAGAAGAAAAGAAGTGTTTAAGTTGGTCTAAGATAAAGATAACAATTCAAAGATAAGGAAAGATGTAAGGTGTGCATGGAAAATTTTCCATTTTTCTTGTGCTTATCTTTCTTACAGATGGATATTTTTTGTTTCCAGTTTGGAGACCTGACTTTCGATGGTCAGGCTAACTATCAATGTTTAGGCTAACCATTGATGATCATACTCCTAAGTTAAAAAGGGTTAAAATGGGTCAAAATTTGATATGTTCAAAATGTCGTAGGTATGTTAGTAAATGTCAATGTATAAAAAGGTGTTTCTAAGGATGAGTTAACTAGGTGAATATCTAGCTAAGGTTGAGGATAGTTTCAAGGTGATATGACATCAAAAATTAGTGAGGGGACATTTTTGGGTGTCTACACCAGAAGCTAAACATGTAATATCTAATACTTGTTCAACATTTATTCTATAAAATTAAAAGTAACTAATCACATCTTGACAAGTAAGAATCGAGTATTGATACTCTAATGCACAATGATTGGTACACTAAAGGTTAAGTTCTGATCATAGGTTTAAAAAATGCATTTTGTGACCTCTTGTGATAAAATTAGTCATATTGTCAAATGTATAATGTGTTAGACCTTGAAACCTTATTTATAAGTAGTTAAGATGACATACTGAAATGGGTAAGATTTTTGAAGTCTAATGTGATGTTATGGCACATTAATTCACTATCCAAAGCTGATGGGACCTTTCCCATATAAGTATGCATGGTTAATGGGACCTTTCCACCATAAGAAACACAAAATTTGTTAGTTTCATTTTATGTCAAAGGAATGGGTACATGTTATATAGCACATGCATGTTATTTATTGCATTATATAACATGTATGCATTATTTGAATTTGAATTTAAAACCAAGCCTTTAGGCTCAAACGTGTCTTGGATTTTTGAGCCAAAGGATTGGGACTATGCATCTATATCGAAGACCAAATTTTTTAGGAAAACTAAACAAATTTCAACTTCAATCACCAAATACGCTATGAATTTCAACATCAAAATTTGAAAAATTATTACCATTACAATGAGCACATTGTCCTCTTTATAAGTGTATGATTTTTATAATTTTTTGGCTATTTTAAGGGTTCAAACTATATTTATTTATAACAACACCTTTTTTAGGCCACTACATGCCTCACCCATACATGCTTATTCATGTTTATCTAATTTTTTTCATTGATCCAAATGCAAAACAAATTATATGGTAACAAATTAGGCCTAATTATACACACATTCCAAAAAAAAAAAAATTTTTTTGAGGTAGTTAGGGTGGGCCACATAGATGGCTATCCATTTTTTTGTCAGTTTTTAAGATATACTTAATTGGAAAATTAATAAAAAAACATTCATCAAAAATTATGAGAAAAGTTCATAACACACTCGAAGATCTTATCTAAATATTCACCAAAGGGTTTATAACAATATTTAATGATGCTAAAAAAATGGTGGGCTGCATGGAATGGTACAATTCAAATTTTCTTAAAAAAAGGAGGTCCTCTTAAAATTTTAGGTGTTTTACCTATTTACACCTAACCATTTTTCGAAAAAAAAAAAAAAATTTTTTTTAGAAACTAGACTTGAAATGCTACAATTCATGTTTTATATCATATTCAAATTTTGATCATAGCCATCTCTAATTATCTATAGAAGTTCACATTTCTAAAATTTTAGAAAAAACATGTCCATGGAAAGGCCCTTTTTTGTCCCCTAAGTTAGTGCACTTACCTCTCATATTATTGGAAATGTTGGTGCAAGGTTGCATACTAGAAAGATAATTTTGATCAATCAAAATCAACAAGACTTAGTTTTGTTATCCATGATTTAAACCAAAACATTTATGGAAACTAGCAAAGATGAAAGTTGGAATGATGCAATGGATGAAGGAATTGATCAAATAAAAAGGAATGAAACATAGGACTTAGTTACTAGACCAAAAAATAAAAATGTGATAGGTACCAAATGGGTTTTCAAAAACAAGATGAATGAGAAAGGAGAAGTCACAAAGAACAAGGCTAGATTGGTGTGTAAAGGATATGCTCGGGTTGAAGGAATATATTTTGATGAGACTGTTGCTCCTGTGGCAATGATGGAAGAAATTAGACTCTTTTTGGCATATGCATGTTTCAAAGTTTTTAAGGTATATCAAATGGATGTGAAATCTACATTACAACTTTGAAGAAAAAGTTTAAATTGAGTTACCTAAAGGATAATTCATTTCAAGTAATCAAGATTTTGTGTGTAAATTGAAGAAAGCTTTGTATGGTCTTAAACAAGCTCCTAGAGCTTGGTATGACAAGCTAGATAAGTATCTTTTGAGTCAAGGTTTTAAAAAGGGGGTAGTTGATAGTAATTTGTTCATTAAAATAGAAGGTAGTCATTAATTGATAGTTTTGTATATGTTGATGACATAGTTTTTGGATCTGATAATGATGATGATGATGAAGTGAGTAGAAATTTTTTAGATACTATGAAGATTGATTTTAAAATGTCAATGTTAGGAGAGCTATATTTATTCTTATTATTAAAAAGTAATCAATTTGATGTAGGGATATTCATTTCATAAGCTAAATACATCAAGGATATGCTAAGGAAGTTTAAAAATATTGATTGTAAGCCAATGTGTACTCCAATGATCACAATATACAAGTTAAGTAAACTAGATGACTCACCAAAACTTGATCAAACATTTTATAGATCCATGATTGGAAGTCATTTGTACTATATGGTATCTAGGCCTAACATAATGAAAGCTATAGGTCTTATAGGAAGGTTTCAACCTAAACCTAAATAATTTCACTTGAAAGTAGTCAAAAGGATCTTGAGATATCTCAAAGGCACCATAGACTATGGTTTATGGTATCTCAGGAGTAAATAATTATCTTTGAAATCATATATTGATGTTGATTAGGTAGGATATGTGGATGATAGGAGAAGTACCAATGGTGGCATCTTCTTCATGTGAGAATGTTTGGTGTCTTGGCTAAGCAAGAAGCAATCCTCAATGTCTCTATCAACTATATAAGATAATTATATATCATTTACCTCTTGTTACACACAAGTCATGTAGATGAAACAAAATTTGGAGGATTATAAGGTAAAACAAAATAGACCTTGTCTTATTTATTATGACAATACGAGTGCAATTAGTATCTCAAAGAATCCTGTTATACACTTAAAAACTAAACACCCTATTAGATATCATTTATTGGGAGAAAAAGTGATTAGTCAATGTGTTAAGTTTGAGCATATGCCTAAAAATTATCAACTTGTATATATTATTACCAAACCATTGTTCAAAGCTAATTTTGAGCATCTAAGACAAAACTTGGGTGTCATTTGTTTCTCTATGAATCAATAAAAGGTCTTTGGTTAAGGGGAAGAAATAAGTTCATGAGCTTTCTCTAGAGGTTATGAAGGAGATATAGTACATGGTTAGAATGGGTGTTTTCAAGTGGCTTAATAAGATTTGGTGAGTATCATGAAGATCTATTGATGGTTCTTATGGTAGCTTGAGATAGAATGTTAGTAAACATGTATGGTGGTTATTTATGGTTTGTGTAGATCTAAAGATGGTAAAAAGATGAAATGGGTTAGAGATATTAGGAAGATTCCCTCTTATATATTTCTTAGTGAGTTCCATCAGCTTCCAGTGGTTTTTGTGTGTTCTTTCCTCATTGGTTGCAGTGCTTGGTTGAAGAGAGTGTTGGTATAGGGAAAGAAGAAGTTGTCAAGGAAAGAAGAAGTAGGCTCAAGGTAAGGGGGAGTTTGTATCATCTTTCCAAGGTGGTCCTCTCTTGTTAGTGGTATTTTTAGGTCATCAATATTAGATTGTGCACACTTTATCATTGTGTCAAAGGGCAAAATTGTTTTTATTATGAGAGTGATTGGAAAGAAAGAAGGAAGATGAGTTGTATATTGTTATATGATGGTTGTTCACATCAATGGCAAAGGGGGATATTTTTAGAGAAAATTTAAATGATGTTGTGAAGGTGTCTAGGTGAGTGGATGAAGTGCCTTGATAGTCTTTGTGAAAATGACAAAGTGTGCAATGTGTTTGTCCTAGTATTCTTGGTTAATCTTCTATTTTAGCATGGTTATATATGTTTAGGGATGATTATAGAGTATTGATCATGTGAAAAAGGTACCTAATATGTTTTATAATCTTTGAGTGTTTGTGTGAATAAGCGGATTTCATCTGGATGATCATTTTGTCATCTAGATATTTTGGGTCTAGTGGTAGAAAATCTGAGTAAACAATTTGATGAAATCATCCTTACAGCATATGGATGAGTCAGGGGGAGTTGGTCATATGTTTTTTATCACATCATTCCCAATTTATTTTTAATAAATTTTATATCATGCAACAAAGCGCGTCAAAAGATATGCAAGTGAAAAGTTAGGCTCCCACGTATTTTGATAGTGTTTTCCCATACTTAGACAAATTAGTAATATGGAAAGAAGAGCCAAGTAAGAATTTTGATGGTACTTTATCTCAAATTTGTGGAAAATTTATGATAAGGTGATCATATGGGTTTATTTATAACTGTACCTAGTTGATTTGCGCTAACTTTTAGGTTAAGAACTATAGCACAACAGAAGATATGCATGTTCAAAGTTAGCCTTCTAGACAAGTTTTTGACATAGTTGGATTTGTGGAAGAAAAATATGAGTGAAAATTTTAATGTCATTATATCTCACATGTGTGAAGGTTCTTGGAGTAGTTTTTCACATGGTTGGATTCTATGGTCCAAATTTGAGAACATACGAGTGAGCGAGGAGATTATATGGTCCAAATTTGAGAACATACGAGTGAGCGAGGTAAAAGATATGACTGTGAAAAGTTGTCCTTCCAAGAAGATAAGCAAGGTTACCACACTAAGTTATTTTTGTAAAATTTAAAGTTAGAGAAACATCCAATGGAGCATGCTTCTATAAGATGTTAGGAATCAACAAGATGGTGATAAGTGTTCTATGTTTAGTGATGAGTAGAGATAAAGATCAAGATTCTTCTAAGGATCAATAGTGAGTAGGTGATCATACAAATAGATATCAATGGTGCATATTAAATTAAAGTGGTCAAAGTGATAGATATTTATATTTGTTAAAGAGTTTTATGTGTATAAGAGATTGATAGAGTGCATGAGATCAAATTTATAAGAGTGCATGAGATAAGGTTAACATGTTCAAAGTTTAACATTTGGCATTGGTAGACTGTGTGTTAAAGGTTAAGCTTTGCAAAATAAGATCAATAGTGTGTGTTTAATTTGAGTAGAGAGGACTCTAGATGATAACATGGTTTTTAAGGTTTATCTGTGATCATTTGCATTTGAATATTTGAATTTTCAAAGGGAAAACTAGTGCTCTATATTTTGGTCATATATTTCGATTTAGAAAGAATTTATTCATGGTATAAAAAGAGAAATTTTAGAGAACTCCAAGGCACATCCATAAATATAAATTTGATGATATGAAAGTGTGTACATTTATAAATATTGAGGTTCAAATTTGATTATGTGTTTATGCATGGACTATAAGTGACTTGAGAAGATCGTTCAAGATTTTTTTGATATTTATTTGATATCTTTTGATGAATTGGATATTGGGGAGTGTTGTAGACTCCGTGAAGATGATATGTGTGCATTATGAAGGTTTCACCAATCATATGTAGTATGAACAAAGTTTTATAAGTTGAATGTGTGTTTGTTCATGGTGACTATGTGCACAAAATGTTGTTTGAGAAATTATGTTTAAGCATAAGGGTACTAAGTTGGTTATTGGATCTTAAGGGGGACCTATAGATCATATGGAATGGGTTCATGAATTTAGAAGTGGTCATGTGTTCTCATTTTGTTTTTTGATGAGCTAAATGTGTGAATAGGTCTCTATGAGACCTATAAGAGCTACAAGGGCCTTATTAAAATGTGTAGTTGCTTAAGGGTGACCCATAGATGTTATGGTGACCTATGAAGATTGTATTGAGTTGTGTCTAAGTAAGATAGATGATTTAAGTTTTAAGGAATGCCTAATGGATGAAAAATTTGGTGATGATCATGATTGCTCTATAAATAGTGAAAATAAACGTGTTGGTTTCTACATGTGAGTGAGAGACTTGGGAGAGATTTGAGAGAGGATTTTGTGTCTGAACTATGGAGTGAAGGATGGGGAGAGTGCCTTATGGATGAGCTAAAGAGTAGAAAATATTGAGGAATATTTGTGTGACCTGTAGGTCATAATTCTATTGTTAGAATAGTGCTCTTGCATATTGATTATAAGCAAAGGTGAAGAGTGATAATTAGAGGTCCATCATTAGGTGTTAAAGACATCAGTTCAAAGGTGGATATGTTTATAGGTGTTGTTGTGGCAACTCAACATCTAAGGGGGTTGTAGCCTCCTTGAAAGATGAAACTTGATAAAGGTCTTGTTGTTGTGGAAGTTGAGCTAGATAGGTGTGGTACCACCTTGTGGGATTGTAGTCTCACTAAATAAGGGATTATAGTTCCTTGATTAGTTGTAAGTAGTATAAATTAGTTCTCGTTATTATAGGATAGTAGTCCAATTGTAGGTTCTAGTTTTTTTTCTCCCCCAAGAGGATTTCCTACATATGTCATGTGTTATGTGATTGATCTTGCATTGTCTCTCTTGCTCTTTGCTATGAATGATGTATATGCTTCATGAATGGTTACGTTAACTGGTTAATATTTTGTAAATATTGAAATTGAAGTTGGATTATTTGGGCTCACTGATTCAAACCCCAATGATTGTACCTCTACAGATTTTGATAGGAACCATAGGGCCTTTCTGATGATAATTATTATTCTTGTGCCATTCCATTTTAGTATTTTTCACTTTAGACTTACCATATGCTTTAGGTGTCTTAGCAAATTTGGCTATATGAAATGCACTACCAATTTTGTATTCCCCAAGGCTGTTTTATTAAAGAGTGAAATGATTGGATTTGGCATTAGATTATGTAGATAAAGTGGAGGAAAGTGTACTTAGATCCACATAATTATATTCATGCAATTGATCAACTATATCTTTGTCTTTCTTGGGGACAAGATCTATGTTAAAGAGATATTTTTAGATTTCATATTCTACATCCAAATGTTTATATAATTGGTATGGATGTAAGTCATTAGGAGTAATAAATTCTAACCTAGATCAATGAAACTTGATACACTAATGAATAGTATAAGATACAACATGTAATTCATGAATCAATGGTCACCCAAGGAATAAATTATATGATAGTTCTAAATCAAAAACATGGCACAAAGTATTGTGGGTTGGAGTCCCAATGTTAACAGGTAGATAAATGGTACCTTGAGATTCTTGATCCTCATTATCATAGGATTTTATAGTAATGGTGTTTGTCTAAAGATCTATTATTGGGTAGCCTAAGTGTTTGACCAACTTTAAAGTTAAAATATTCATCCCTTAACCATTGTCTATGAGAACTCATTTGAATTTATGCCAAGAATTTATTTCTTCTATGTAAAGTGGATTATTATGAAAAGGTCCAAGGGATGAAATATATTTGAAGAAAGGTGAGTTATTGGTGTGGATCCACATGACTCACAAGTTTTTGAAATTTATTAGGCACAATGTCACTTAGAACCTTGGAATGACTTAAAAGTTCATTCAATGTGTTATTGTGGAGATTTGATGTGCGTAAAAGATATAAAATAGAAATTTTGGTTGATGTCTTTTGTAGTTGTTCCAAAGTATCATAAGGCTTGTCTTAATAACATCAATTGGCTTAGTATTCTAACGTGGAGGACCTGAATGATATTTTTAGAGGAAGAAGGTTTAGGATCTTGAATGGTAAACTTATAGCATTAAGTTGCAATTACACAACCTCAATTCATTGAAGGGTTACTAAAATTACAAGAGATAAATGAATTATTGAAATTGTAACTCTTGGATGTTGAGTGGTGTTTGGGCTATTACAAACCAAAGGAGTATTATCAGTAAATGGAGGAAGAGGTTTTAGAATGGATGATGAAATTATTCATGTATTATTGGCAATTAACTTAGGATTGATATTAATTATAGTAACGTGTCCACTAGTGATGTAACCTACAACATTGTAATTTTGAGGGACACTTTTATAATTAACCTAATTGGAATCGGTAGATTTCGCTTGATTCTAGCTTTGCAACCATTGGTTATGTCTCTGATGAGGAGGTCCATTCTAATTTTGATTGTTATTAACATTATAATGTTGGAAAGGGTTTTGATAGGTACACAAATCTTGATTAGATGTCACATACACATTATCCAATGCTATCTCACCACTTTATACCAAATATTGAATAAGATGCCGAAGATGCACACATATGTGAATGGAACATCCTTTAACCTAATGATAATAAAAATAATTCATTATCATTATACCAATTAGGTTTAGGTAGGTTTTCTAGAAATGTTTTTAGAACTGGCCAAAATATCATGTTGGTAGAAACTATCTTTTATAAAACCATCTCAATAAGATCACTAAGATTATTGAAAAATATATTGTAATAATGACCTATTCTTATAGGTGGTCTTTGTAAAGAAAAATGTTGAGTATGTGGGTTCACTTGAACAAGTGATGGTTGTATCATTTTCACATGACATGATTTATTTACCTCATCTCTCAAAATATTTCTATTTTTTTAATGGTTTAGGCTTCTATAACATACTTACTTACCCTTATGCATGATCTTATGCTTGAGCCTTGTTTTGGACCCAATATTGAGAGTAAAGATTTATTATTCAGATGTTTATGAGATATCTTTTAATTTGTATTTTTTTAGTAATAACCTCTTCAAATGTATTAACTTAAATAAGCTTGAGGATATGCGTGACATCAAACTATAGATTAGTAGTTAACATTTTAGCTAATTGTTTGTTAGGGAGATTATGTGGGATTCAACTAGCTAATGAGTGTCATCATTATAAATTTTTTGAAAATATTTCTCCTCCTTTTTGTTTAGTCTAACATAGGTCAACCACAGTCAGCTCGTGCTCAACATTGAAAGATAAGTGTATCAAAAATATTTCATAAAAGTCATAAAATTTATCAATTAAATTATTTGGTAGACCAAGAAACCATTCTAAGGCATGTCCAATCAAAATATGGGGGAAAAAGTAAAGTAGTGTATAGGAATATACATAACTTCTTGACATATAACAAGGAATTATTTTTGATGTTCCTTAGGATCACCTTTTGATTTGTATTTTAAAAATTTTGGCATCTCAAAATGATGCATAAAATGTATCTGAATATAGCTCATATCAAAATGATAGGAGCATGTGTCATCTAATTTAAACATCTTACTCTTATTTCTTGCCTAAATGGCATAAACTACATCTCTAACCTCTTGTAAACCCTAAAAGGTAGGATTATAATGAGAGGAAGTGAGAAACTTTTGTTTTGTATTTGAAGGTATAGTAACTTGACTCAAATAAATAGGTGGTATGTAATATTTAAGAATGTGTACGCAGTTGGTTGTACCAAGAATACTCACTCTTTGGGTAGAGTTGTATTTTTGATAGGGACTTATTGTTGGTAGGGTAATTATTTTTGAGTGTGTCATTGATCTATAAGGAACTAAGGCATGAATGAAGTAATGTTTAGTTCTGAATTCAACAAAAGTTGTTGTGATTATAGGGGAACATGTTTTTGATTCCTAGGAATTTGACACATATGAGGAACTTATCATTGGTTAAATTGAACATTCTATTAGCTTAAACAAGTTCATTTTTTTAATAAAAGGGGTAATTGGTTGACTAATATAAACATGTTGTTGGTTAGAAAACATTTCTTTAGGATTAATTACTATCGGTTAGAAAACATTAGTAGATAAATGTGTTTGGATTATATATGGGATAAGTAGAGAAATCTAATGGTTATACAGTTAGAGGATTGCACTCCATTAATGTGAGATTTTTAAATTTCAATGAAGCCAAGGATATATCTAAATTAGTTATAAAAAGATTATCTTTTTCTATTTTCGAAGCAATAAGCTAGATTTATGTGGGAGGGTTAACTAGTTTCCATTTATTTTGTCCAAGATAACTAGGGCTTGATTGAAATCTTGATCTTGGCTAGAGGCAACTTGGTTGTATAACAATGTAAGAGGTGTTTCCTTAGGTGTTCTAACCAAATAACACAAATAATATATAGGAAAACTAAGGGGAAAATTTTCACCCATCTCTAATAATATAACAATATGATAATATTTATTGTCAAATAGTTGTCGATTGAATTGATCTTATTGATATTCATCACTAGGTACATTGATATGATACTTAGATTAGGTACATGTTCAATATAAAATGGCACATGTGAAAGGTACATGGTATGTTTAGTATTGGCCTTGTTCAATATTAGGTGATATATTTAGAAGGTATGGGTTATGTTGTTCAATTTCAACATTGAATGGTACATTATCAAGGTATTATCGATTTTCTTCATCCTCTATGTAGTGATCATATGCACATGGATTGTAAACTACCTCATCATCAAATGAGGGGTTATAAATGACACAAATAAATATGTACTTAGGCATGTCTAAGTTTATAATATTCATATTCAAAAGGTCTTGAATGCCTTTTTTTGGCTTGGTATGTGACCTTCACTTGGAATATCACTTGGCAATTGGTTTCATGTAAGATGTTTAGCCTGTGTTAAGGTAAAAATAAATTTTTAATACACCAATAAAATTCATAACAATGTGAATGTTTCAAAGGTGTTTCTAAAAGGGAATATTCACAAGTTTTGGGTGCAATCATTGCTAGTACAAATTTTCAATGTTTGGACATGGAAATGTTTTACACTTAGTCTTGTCTTGAAAGTTTTTGATCTTGGAAACTTGACTTTGTAAATAAATAAAGGAATCTTGACCTATTTTTGACACTTTTTAAACTTTGGAATTTATAGATATTAACACTATAATGGTTTTGGTTGACAATGCTAAATCAAGATTTGGACTAAGATTTTAAACTCTTGACTTCTTAAAGGATTTGGTATTGGCACAATTTGAATAAAATTAAATTTGGTCTTGGAAATTGGAAATAGACTTGGTTTAACCTTTCAAAGAGGTGATTTATAATTTTCACTTGGATTTGAACTTAGGTTCATACTCAAATGAGCACAACATAATAACACAACATGGAAAAAAAAAGTTTGGAATTTGGTTTAACTTTGCAAAGAAAGTTTACTTGGTTTGAAATGGAAATTTGGATTAGGACAACACTCTTGATTTATATTAGATAGCCTAATGGTATGGTTTGGATAAGCAAGATAGGTATTTGGACCAAGTCTTAGCATGCCACTTTTTTTTACCCAAAATGTTGGTAGAGTAATGCCTCATTGTGTGTGTATATAAATGTTTTGGTCTTGAACTTAGTTTATTTGATTTGCTTTCAAGTATAAACAAGGTTTTGATGCAACAATTAAGTAATAACACACAAACATTACAAGGCAATTTAATAATTAACACCAATTTTCATCACATCTATTAGACCATTCAAACAATTCCCTTGAGAGAGGATTATAAATTTAAATGTTCATTAAATAAATTATTGCATTTATTATTGGTATTTTAACCCCACCCTTCTCTCTCAAGGTTCATATGATTAAGGTGAGATTTACGGGCTATTACCTTTGTACCCCTATGTCAATGTATGATCTGTGTAAAAAGAGGCACTTAAGAAGAAACCCAATATTGGGTCATTCATGATAGGGTCTTATCCTTTTAGAACCACTTCAGCCATAAGGGTCTCGGTGAAGTTCTTCTAGATTTTGGGGTTTACTTAAAATTTTACTTGGGATTTTTAGATGGTCCCTATATACAACCTCTAGTAAGTTGTACATGGGAATAAATCCATCAATGAAGTAGTTTAATCTTGTTTCCAATATTTCTCTTTTTGAGGGTACCACACCTTACCCTAAGATATTGGATGGAACTCTTAGGGGTTACTTTTCTCACATGATAGTGTGGAATCACAAAGCTAGGCCTTCACGATGGCAACATTCCTCACTTTATATACCACAGAAGATATGTGGGGTTTGGTATAATTCTAGGATGTCACTTCTTATGTAAACACACCCATAAATACTTGTGGGAAGGTGATGAAATCCACCCCAAAAATTCAAATGAAAAATAGGTTAAAGCTAAATGTGAACTTTTACATTTCTAAGTCACCTAAAAAGGGGAGAGCATACACTTAAATACAATGCCACAAGATAATCAAGCAATGAAAAAACATGCAAGGAAATAAAATTAATTAAAAATAACAAGGTTTTTTATATCCCAAATTGAAATTTGAATTTGTTTAAATACCTAAATCCAAATGTGAAGCATAAATGATTCATTTGACTCAAAGTACCACTTCTTTGGCCAAGGTTACACAGCACAGAAGATTAGAATTTTGTTAAAAAATGGTTTTGAATCAATAAAGAGCTTGAAATTAGATTTGTTTAAGCCTCATTTTTTTCCATAGAATAATTTTTTCATGATACTCATGCTAATTTCCTTGTTACATCTTTCAATTTCACAATTAGAGCTTGTAAACATAAATAGAGAATATTCAAAAATAATTTCTCTACTAGATATGATGATTTCACTACTAGAGATAATGTTTTCACTGATGAAGATCATGATTTTGCTAATGAATATTCCAATTTCACTATTAGTACCTATGTAGAAAACACAAAAAAATAGTAAAACAATTTCACTGATAGTAATTATAATTTTGATAATAAGATGAACAATTTCGCTACTACTAAAAAGATAATTACGTTAATATTCAAAATGATCTTGCCACTTTGTCAAATAATTTCACCATTTTATATAAAATAGTCAGAATAAAAAAGGTATGAAAATTATTTCGCTATTTGTCAAAAATTTCATCATAGTGAAATGGATTTAGCTAATAATACCTATAATTTCACACTTGCCAAAAATAAAAAATAGGCTTAAGATGATTTTTCTATTATGAGTAATGATTTCATTGATGATTGATATTATTTCATAGTTTTGATGATTTCACCATTTCATATGATGATTTTGTTGATGATTTATGTGATTTCATAGTTATGGAGGAACAAATTCATTGTTTGATCTAGAATAGATTTGAATGAAACCTGGAAGAAAAAATAAGATAATTTAACTTGTTTAGAAGGCTAATTTTGGTAATCAAAAGGTAAATGGTCTAGAAATCTTGTGGGATGCACCCAATACTTCAATAAGTCCCATCAGGTGTATCATTATGTAGACCAAGAATAAAAGAGAGGTTGGTCTATTGTTAGAGAATAAAAATCCAAAAAAACTTAAATACATAAATTTTGAATCCTAATCCATAGGTTGAGTTAGGGACTACAAATAAGAGATACAAATTGGATGATAAATAACTATGCTTTTTACCTCCCTCGAATATTTGTTTGAAGACCAATCTAAAGAGGCTGAGCTCAGCTTGTAGATATAAAAGTCTTTACCAATGGTTGAATTCTCACATGAGCAGCATCTCCCCTTATCTAAAAATGATTTGGCTTTGTCTTGGCATGAGATCGAGGAAGATCCTTGTGTAATTTGGTAGCACAATTTTAGATGGAAAAGCTTCTTGAAATGAGAAGTGTGAGGCTCACATTTATAGATTTTATTAATCATTATGGACCATTCATCTCATCTCAAGATGGTGGGTTGAAAATCAATCCTCGAATTCATGATTACACACATGGAGTGTGTAAGAGAGGCCATCTTTAATTTTTTTTGTATCATGAAAGGCACATTGGAAGAAAAGTGTAATCATTAGTCCTCTTGAGTGTGTAAGAAGGGTGTAACAGGATAAGTGTGTAAGAGAGGTGTAATAACTTGTCTTGAGTGTGTAAGTGAAATGTAATACATATCATAACCTTTGCTATCTTGTACACTTTGCCTGATGATGTCATCTTGGGTGAGGCAATAATCTAATTTTGAATTTGAGAAAAAAGGATAATTCCAAATCCATGGATTTTCCTATTAGAGGAATAATTAGGATTAAGTATGTGAGATTAATCAACAATTTGAGGAATGGTGGATTTTTCAATGTTTTTATTTATCAATCAAGTATTCAATGGATATTTTTATGAAAACACTTGTGAAGGGTTGATCTAATTCAAGATGCACTAGAGAATATTAATGAGTCAATACGATCCATTGGCCCAATCAGGGATGTATCATTTTAATTTTGGGTTAAAATGGTAGTTGTGCAGGTATATTGGGTCTATTGATAATTTTTTTTTAAATTTACGTATAATTGTGGAAATTTTTTTTGGATGCATTTCAGACAGGAAAGTGGTTAAAATAAAGTGTCTACACATGCTTCAACTTTATCTTTGTTATTTTCACATGCTCAAGGTAAGTGATATTCTCATACTCAAAGTATTCTTCCATGTAATTAATCCAATTGACCATTTCTTCTTGATTTAAAATTCCTAAGAAATAAGTTAGCTCTATTTTTGTACCCTTGTCAATGCATGAGATATCTATCAAGAGTCTTTCCTCACTAGACTCAACATGCTCATCTACATTTCCTTCACCTTCAACACCTTTTCCCCTTTAGTGTATTGTCCTCTTTCCTCATCACTCTCATCATTCCTTGGAATGAATATTCATCATTAGTCTCCTTAACATCATCTAAGCATGTTTTCACAACATGCAGGACTTCCAATACTTCATCTAGTATTATTTTTATACCATAAAATATGGTTCCTCTACTCGTTATTCTCCTTGATATCATCTTCTCTTCTAAATTTACACACTATTATTATAAGTATTCCACTTAGAATCCTACATATACAACCTTATTTGTACTCAATAGGGTTCAAAACCTACTCCAATATCAAAGTGATGTAGTTGTGAATCGAGTTCCAAATGAGATAAGCCAATCCATGCAACTAAGAATACTCTCTCTCTCTCTCTCTCTCTCTCTCTCTCTCTCTCTCTCTCTCTCTCTCTCTCTCTCTCTCTCTCTCTCTCTCTCTCTCTCTCTCTCTCTCTCTCTCTCTCTCTCTCTCGTACATGTACCTAGTTACAATAACTTGGGGATATTTCATTCTTTAACCCAAAAAATTACATTTAGTTTCCTTTCAACTCAAGTTAAAATTATATTATAATGGAGTTTGTCATGGATACCTCAAGTTTACAATAATACAACCCTCTAAATGTTATGCAATGTAGAATTTCAAGCCTTGTCTCCTTCCCTCTCTCACTCTCACTCTCTCATATTTCAACCTCGCTTAGCTATAAATTTTGACTAAATATTTTTGTAGAGTCTCATTCTTCTTCTACATAGCTAATTCTAAATGATCCATTTGGTCCCCTATTTATAGTCTTCTAGAATTAGTTCAAAAAATATATTCCCACCAATTGATTTGATGACTAGATTAATTATTTGCTAGCATGTCTAGGCCGTGTTGGTGGTTGTTGTTTCAAATGCAATTCAGCTTCTAAAAGCTAAGCTAATTGATTTATTTGCATTTATTTATGGCCTCCTATATTTTTTGCTATCATTGACCAATTCAAATTTTGGTGGTCTTATGACTATATCAGAGTGACATGGATATCAAGTCAAAATATGTTAACTTTCTAGCAACTTCTTTGTCTATCCATGCACTTCTGATGCTCTATGCTCTAGAGAGATGTGCATGTGTGCCTAGGTTGTGCACATGACTCTATCCATAACTTGTTCAATATCATCATGTGTTTATTATCCTTATTTAGTTTTGGCATACTCAAACACTTAAGTTACACAAAACAACACTAGAACTTCCAAAATGATGCAAGAATATTTTTCATCCTATATGCTCTTGCATCATAAATCAATCAAGAAAGAAGTGATATGGAAATGTCTTTGTTCTAAAAGAAAAGAAAATCATTTAGCCAAACATTCAAGCAATCAAATATATATGGAGGGCTACATTTAGTATTTAATTATGGCATTGATAAGTCTATTGAAAATGAGAAGGTTTGGGGACTTGCACTATATTGGATTTCTTGTTGAACTACATTATATATGGTGTGTTATTTTCAAACTATTATTCCCATAAATGGACCTAATAATAAGGAAGGGATAACATAAGCCCCTCAAAACATCTCCCATTATTATTGCATGTTTGTAACATGTTGTGGCCACATTAGGGTTTCAATCAAGGAGACCATCCTCGTAGATATCCATAACGTTTTATAAAAACAAGCAAGGTTTTTGGATTTCAAACACAGGTTAATGAAAATTTTGGTTCATATTTGCATAAATTAAACACACAATAAACATTCACATTACACTAATAATAATCTGTAATATGATTCATACAAAATCATTTATTCAATAAAGTGAGGGTTTTTTATACAATTGTTTGATCTTATAAACCAAGATTCAAGTTTTATCTTGGATTCCTTGAATCTCTCTCCCCACCTTTATTCTCTCACACACACTTATCTCCTAATATTACTCTTAGAAATATTATCTGCATTTGTTGGTTTAACAACCCTTATTGATTTTATCTAACTATTACAATATATTTATTCATCCATTGATGTGATTACTAACAAGATTTTTTTTAACAATTAAGAGTTAACAAATCATTTTGATAAAATATAATTTTTTTCAAAAATGTGTATCTTGTAATTTTGATCGATTGTACAATTCTAATCAAAATATTTTATTTATAATAATTTTTTTAGTTCTCAATTTTATTTGATGGATTTTCTCTTTATTACTTATTTATAATATAAAATCTCCTCTTATCAATAATCTATGTTCTAAAAATACTATTTTATATAATTAAAATGAAATTCCTTTATTATATTTATTTGGATCTAGATTACAGTCTATATACTTAATTGGAATGTGTTGTTAATGTAAAACCACTTTCAAAATCTACATAAACACATCTTCAAATAACACCTCAACCCAATTGAGATTATACAATATTTAAGAAATGCGAGAGAAAATAATATAATATTAAGAACCTACTTTTATATTTTAAAATAAATATTCCAATTTTTTTAATTTAAAAAATACCCAATGTCTTTTAATTTATTATGACTTTTTTACAACTATTTTTAATTGATTTTTTATTTTTAGTAATCATTTACTGATTAAAACTTTATCGTTAAGATATGGATGAATTGACTGAAAGGAGTAAGAGAACTCCAACCGACTCCTATTGCTTTGCTGCGGCTATGTATGTTGTCAAAGTCTATGGATTGATATTTTTTCTACCATTTGATTCAAATGGAAATAGTGCACTGAAACAACCACGATTATCTATCAGCACCAAACATTATCTTATTGGAATTAATATTTAGGGAACCCAAAGGCCGTTCTCCCTGACCAACTAATGTCCAATCACACGTACAGTTTCCTCTCAATCATATCTGTGTATCTCACACCCACACAATCAAGCAAAAATGTTTTCCTTACATTAATGCAAGTTTTCAATAGTTTTATTTTTAGTAAATGGAAGTTGATTCACACACAACCGGAACACAATATATATTTTATTTTAATATTTTGAAAACTGTTTTTGATTAAGATGTGAATCTCACTTGAAATAATTTGTCATTGCTTTTCATTATTGTTGTTCATCTAATCTTGAAATATTTCATTATTTAAATGTTATATATGGCTTTGCTCTTTTTTCTAAGGCTCTATATAAGGTGTTTACGTATATTCTTAAGCATGATTTAATTGCACGAGTTGCATATGACATGTGGAGCCTTGTCACAAATCAAATCAATACTCTTAATGTTCTCGTCTACTCTTGACATTATAAAATGATCAATCAAAGATGTCACTATCTTGCTATAATATAATTAACATGTATCATTATGCATTATTGTTACATTGATGTGTCGATTTAAAATTTAACTTAGTTTCATGTTTAAGATTAAATTATATGGGTAAATGCTCTCCATATGTCAACATAGAGAAATATTCTTGTTTTCCAAACAATAATGTGTCCATCGATGCTAATATTATATACAATGTGAACACTTAAAATATTTTGTTTTTTAATGTGTCTTACACAAAAGGTGATATGAAGGCAACTGTGATGGCTCTTATGTTCAATACAAGTGTCGAATCCCACTCTTTCAGTTTACAAAAATCCACTTTACCAAAAAAAAGTATATCCCTTTTGGCGTAATTTACACCTTTCGAGCAATTACTAGTATATATATTATTCTAAATTGTAAAATGTTCATTGAAACTAATATTATATTGTATATAATATTATATTTTGTTATATGGGCCTTAGTGTATGATATCATTTGAAATACCTTGTCGTTGCCTCTTACTGTTACTGCACAACTCATCTTAAAACCATTCATTATTTCTATGTTCTGTATGACATTTTTCTTACTTTCAATGATTTAGGTGTGGCATATTTGTATGTTCTTAAGTCTAATATAATTGCTCTAGGTATCAATTTATTTGCATTATGGATGAATGGAAGCTACAAGATATATTTTGGAATGTCAATGTCTCATCCCTACATTAGTATGAATGCATCACCGATTCAAGCCACACATTAGACATGGACTTGTGTTACAATCAACCTAGCAGAAGAGATGTATTATTTTGTTTTCATAAAGTGAGGAAGTGTAAATCGGTATGACTACCGACCCCATCTAAGTTTTTTTATGAAAGGTTGAGCAACAATACTTTTATATTTCTGGTGGAGGTAATAGTGGAAAATGAGATGGTTTGTTTCTTCATATGGTATGGTAATGTTTTGTGTAGGGAGGAGATAATTTGTTTCATAGTGAATTTGAGCAAAGACGAAGTAGAGGGGAAGGACAAAGCCATAAAACCATGCAAGTGGTGAAATATTTTAAGGTGAACTGAGTTGTGATGGTGAGGGGCAGTGATAATGTATTGGAGGTGGTATCGTACACCAAAAGGCTCATCTCATAGTCCAGACCCAAATTTAAGGTAGATAGTGAATTTACATGACCTCCACCTATTGGAATGAGGTACACAACGTCCATTAATTGGTTGTTTTCTATTGTCAATAATAGATAAAAACATCATAATAACTAATTTAATTGAAACAAAACTTTGTGTCTTATATATAACTTGAATCAACAATACAATATTATTAAATATTAAAATTAATAATAAATAATAATAATAATAATAATAATAATAATAATAATAATAATAATAATAATAATAATAATAATAATAATATATTTTTATTACACTAAGAATAATAATTATATTAATTTTTATATTAATATTTTACAAATTATTTATAATTAGAATAGAATGTTATATTATATAATAATTTTTAATATTATACCAAAAATTACAGGTTAGTAAAAAAATACTAATACTAAAAAGTTTTTAAAACCATGAAAGACTTAAAAACCATAAAACCGACTAAACTGTATCTGTACCTATATTTAAAACACTTTATACAAAACCTAAAACCGGCCGTTGTTTTGAAGTCCAAATATGCAACATATGCAGCTTGACGGCGGTTTGTAGAAGAGGCCTGCGGCTGGAACAGAGTTGGATCCGCAGCCGAGGAGGAGGCCAAATAGGTAAGATCTTCTCAGAGCTCTCATGTGAAAATATCAAGCTTCTCATGGAATATTATTCTTCACCCAGCAAGCACAAAAAACAATCCGCAGGTTTTATAAAACCGTGGGAACCGCCCTGATCGCCAAAACCACTACACGAATCTTTTGGGCCGGCACCCCAATAATAACAATTATGTTAGTAATTAATCTGTGCAGGTAACTCTTTTCATGGTATGAAAGGGGAAGGATTACAAAATACAGAAAATTCACACTTAAATCTCCCCCAGGTATGTATAAACATTCATGAACGGAACCGAGCCGAGCAGCATCTGATTGTTTGTTTCTATTTTCTTTGGTTTCTTAATTGGTGAAACACTTCAACCCAAAAAATATAATTGACTGCAAAAGGCTAAGCCTAAAATTAAGAAAGACAGAAGCAGGGATTGAAGTGTGCAGTGAGAACAGTGGACTCAGAGTGGTTTTAGCTGAGCTCTCAACAAACAACCCAAATCGTTCCCTTTGCACAATTCTCCTTGGGAGACATTGTCAGCATCCGTATAATGCATTGTAGCTGACAATAGTAGAATGCGCTCTCCTTTCTCTGCCTCGCCATTCTCAGATCATATTTCAACAGCATCAAAGGGATAATTTCCTATTCATTCTATGATTAACTGGATGGGAAACATGTATTTGGTTTAAGAGTATACGATAGCATAGGGACAAAGGAAAATATCCCCACAGTACAAACCCTGCGCTGCCATACTGGGATAGCATAGAGACAAAGGAATTAAAGTACCACGTCTGCCAGGTTGTTTATGTCACCACAATTTTCCAACCAAATTTTAGGCCAGGCTTTCCAATATAATTTTAAGTTGTCTGTCTGGCTATGATCCACTAACCAAGATTGGGCGTCTTTCATGAATCTCTGTAGGCTTGATCGCTGTCTGATACCTGATACATATATGGGAAAGATTCTAGCAATTTACGCCAAAAGTTTGTAAATATATAATATAGATATTAATTAATGTATAGCTGGTATCCATTTAAAAATTTAACATCTAATGATGTAATTGGCTAATCCAATTAACTATTAATGTAATTTAATGTATTTATTAATGTTTTTCTAACACTTTAAGAAAGATATAATAATATATTATGACAAACATCTAATAGTGTATAATATATTATAACCACTCTTTGCACCTATTGATTGTTTTCCCCATAGATCTTATTTTTTAATATTAATATATAGATTTTATTTCATGTAATAATCCCACTTTTTAAACTCTATGTATATAAATAATATAAGAGTGTACAATATATATAATTTTTTGTGTTCTCTTTAATATAAATATATAGATTTTATTTCATTTAATCATCTCATTTTTTAAACTTTATAAATAAATAATATAAGAGTGTACAATAAATATACAATAGATATAATTTTTAGTATTCTCTTTATTGCTATAAATGTGTTTATATCAATGTGTATTATCTAGTATAAAATTTATAAAAATTGATAAGAATTAGTAAATTTTGAGAATTTCTTATTTATTATTTTATATTTTATGGTTATAAATATTTGAAAAATTGTATTGATTTATTATATGAATTTTTATTTTAAAATATATGATATATCTTACATGATTTACATTTCTTATAAATTGTACACCTTATCATGATGTAGGAGTGGGATGATGGTGGGATACTAGCCCCTCATGCAGGGTTTGGTTTCAAGAGGTCTTAATAAAATTGTTTCGGTCTTTACCAGTAGTTTTAGATCTATAAGAATGGTTTCAGTACATGGCTTACGACCCATGGTATTGTGTGTATAATTTCTCGACAATGTCTCTATAATATATAAATATACATGAATTAAAGTTAAACACTAAAGATATAGTTTATTTTATGATGAATAACTCATTAATAAAAGAAGTGAGTGTTGTCTTTTATAAGCTTTTTCCTAAAAACCTCGTGTATATTTTGAGTGTATCATTATTTTTTTCTATTATATTTTCAAATTCTATTACAAATTATTTCTCCTTTATATGTTTATCTCTATATTTTTTTCTTAATTTAGTATCAGACTTTAGGTTTAGCTAGTGCTTTGAAGACTAAAGGCATCTTGGATATTTGATAGATATTTTCTTGAGTAGAAGCTTTGCATAGGTATATCTTATGTACGAAAGAAGATGAGAAACAAGTTAAAGATAGAGTTAAATAAATTTAATGGAAATAACTTTAGGATGTTAAAACCTAAGATAGAAATTTCTATTGTGCTTAAAGATGGGTGGATTTTTGTGTAA
The DNA here is from genome assembly GCA_037957365.1 of Torreya grandis. Taxonomy (NCBI): domain Eukaryota; kingdom Viridiplantae; phylum Streptophyta; class Pinopsida; order Cupressales; family Taxaceae; genus Torreya; species Torreya grandis. The sequence continues at coordinate 8,501,516 of JARHVA010000018.1, forward strand.
GGAAAAAACCCAAGGGGTATCAATGTGGAGGATTGGGAGAAGATGGATAGGAATATGAAGAATTTGATCAAGCTCTACCTTCCATATTGTTGTATAATTTATCAAGTGGAGTCAATATTAAGGATCTATGTGATAATTTGGGGACTTTATATCATACAATCTATAGTAAGCAAACTATTCTTTTCAAAACAAGTAGTACTTTCTTAGGATGAATAGTGGTCAATCCATGATAGAATAATTGAACAACTTTTAACATCCCAAATTATAAGTTAGTTTTAGTTGAGATTAAAACCAAATGATGAAGATAATTATACTACTTTGTTAAGTTCTTTTCCAAATTCATGAAATAATTTTCTATTGGTTATTAGTGGTATTACATCTACATTAGAGTTTGAGGATGTAGTACTTAACATTTTAATTATTAAAATTAATTAAGGAAAAAATCTATGGAGGATTATTTGAATAAAGATGCCTTGTTTTTGAGAGCCAATCTCAATGAAATAAATATAATTAAGTAATGAAACAAAAGATTGAAGTCTATAGATAAATCTAAATCTCCAAGAAGACACATGAAGAAATTAGAAATGTGGTAAAATTAAACATTTTAAGAATCAATGTAGATTCAAAAAGGTTTTAACAAAGTTAAGGCACCTAACAATACCCATTCAAAGAAGTTTATTGAAGAGTCATGAGATATATACTTGGAATCTTAAATTACAATTCTTGGAATATTAAATTACCATTCTTGTAGTGATGCATGGTTGATTGACTCAAAGAATTCCTTTCGTGACTTCATACAAGAAGTGGTTTTATGAATATGAAGTTTAAAAGGCAGAGTATATATTTATAGGATAAAACTCATCATATGAAATCATATGACCATTGAACAACTAGGGTGATGTTTAAAATTGGAAGAGTTAAATTGCTCCCTTGGGTTTTGCATATTCCAAGGTTGGCTACAAAAGTGATGTGTAAAAGTAAAATG